>VZTF01008251.1:1278086-1494642 GCA_013397755.1 Cnemophilus loriae
TCCTGTCACTGGTCACGACAGAGAAGAGATCAGCGTCTACCCTTCCTCTTCCCCTCACGAGGAAGTTGTACACAAGGAAACCCCTATCCCAGACGAAGCCGAACTCCTGGCGCTGTGTTCCCGCCGGGCCCGGGACCGGGGGGACCGGCGGGACCCCGGGGCCGCCCCGCCTGCAGGGGGCGCCAGCGCGCGCGGCCGCGGAGGAAGCNGGCCGGGTGCCGCTCCCGGGGAAATCGGCGGCATCGGCTCCGCCGCGCTCCGCCGCCCCTGTCCCACCGCCCCCGGCGGCTTCTCTCCGCCGCCGCTCCCGCCTCGCCCAACGCTGCGGGGGCTCCCGGGGGCCGAACTCGCGGCCTCCCCGGCTCCGGGCCGGCATTGACGCGCCTTTATTTAAACGCCTCGTAGAGCGGCTGGAGCGGGGCGGAGGGAAGCGGCGCTCGGAGAACGAGCCGAAGGATGTCCCGGGACGGCGAGGAAGGCGGCGTGACGGCCTAGACCCGCGGGAGGAGCGGTCACTCCGGCGCTCGGGTACGGCGTGCGCGGCGCGGGGTCGGGCGGTGCGGTGCGGTCCGGTCCGGTCCAGGTGGCGGCGGCGGCGGGGGATGCGCTGCCGGCGCGGGAGCCGCGCGGAGGTGATCGCCAGTAAGTATCGCTGACCTGTGCGGGGAGAGAGCTCGCCCGGGGGGAAATCCTTATCAGGTCGAAGGAATTAGTTAGTTAGGGCGTGTGCCTTGCCTTCGGGTTTCTCAGGATTTTCCTGACTGAGCAAGGTAGTGAGGTTCCCTAAGGATGCCGCCTGAGAGCTGCGAGGGAGTAAAACCGGAATCATTTTGTTGGGAAAGACCTCCAAGATCATCGAGTCCAACCCGTAACCAAATATTTTCCCTCAGCCTGAGATGAGGGTGGCTGAGTGACAGATGAAGTGGTGTCTGGAAAGCGCTGCGTGCTGCTTTATGTTTAAGGAAGCCTGCATCGATTTGAGGTTGTTTTAGTGTTTTGGGTCATAAAACTATATTAGTGCTTAAACTAGTAGGTGCACTTAGCTCAGTCCTGTTGGAGGAGTGCCAGGTGAAAATACATAGAATCACAGATTAGTTAGAGTTGGAAGGAACCTCTGGAGATCATTTAATGCAGGTTCCCCTGCCAAGGCAGCATCACCTAGAGCAGGTGACATAGGAGTGCATCAAGGCGGGTTGAATTGTCTCCAGAGGCCTCCCTGAGCAACTTGTTCCAGTGCTCTGATACCCTCAAAGTAAAGAATTTCTTCTTCATGTTGAGGTGGAACTTCTTGTGTGGCCATTGCTCCTTGTCCTGTCGCTGGGCACCACCGAAAACAGTCTGGCACCATCCTCTTGGCACCCATCTTTGGGAAATTTAAATGCATTCGTGAAATTCCTTCTCAGTCTTCTCCAGACTAAACAGGCCCAGCTCCCACAGTCTCTGCTCATAAGATGCAGTTTGTGTCAAAGGTAGTTGTTTCAGCAAGAAGTTTCATTGAGGTAGTTACATAATTTCATCAGCTGTATACGGTTTCGCCTGATGTCTTACTAGGTAGCCGCTGTGGTGTTAACATGACTTTGGTTTTGTAAGGATTTTATCTTTTGGTTTTGCATGGTACATATGAATTGAAAATGGATAGGCTTAGAGTACCAATTACCAATTATTTCCGGAATATTTACTACGAGGTAAGATGTGCTGGTTTTAGTGGGTGAAAAGATATTTTACAAGCTTCCTCCTTTAAAAGAACTTAATTGACTGTGTTCAGGTGTGTGCACACCTGTATTGTGAAGTTTTTAATGGTAATTGGGAGCCACACCTCTGCTTTTGTAAAAGCAAGCCTTGTAAGTGGAAATAACTTTTATGTCAAAAGCTTCTAGCTATTTCTATATATCAAGTAGTCAAATTCTTGGAATTCTTTTCTAAAAGATGCATATGGTAAAAATCAAACGTTTATAAAGCCGTGATTGTTATAGTTGGATGCTAAAGGACCTTTTTATTTTGGCACCAGACTCCAAGTTTTTTAAAAGCCTTTTGAGTTGATGGGTTACTTTTGCCAAATTTGTACTTCAGTTAAAGTGGTCTTGCATAGAATTTTTTAACCTAGCATATGAAAAGCAGAAATTAAGTTGTAGTCAAATGTTTGTGTAATCAGTTGTTTAAATTGTTTTAAAAGAATAGAAGATGACAGTTTGTTTTAAAATGTTCTTTAATGATTATCCTGTTGATGCTTACATGAAATATTCTAGTACAGCACAAAATTCAGCTTGAAGTCCATTGGGAAAATCAGCTGTAGGAATGATGATCACATCCACCAGAAGAGAATCATTGTTTGGACATGTTATTTAGAAATTTCTGGGTTTAGTCAGCTGTATTGTTGGGGTTTTTGGTTTGGTTTTTTTTTGATTCGGGTTTTTTTGTGGGGGGAGGAGGGATGGGTGGTGGTTTGTTTGGATTTTTTTGAGAGGATTAAATAAAGGAATCTGTGCTGTAGTGTTTGTTGGGGCTTTTTGGTGTGTCCTTTTTTTTTTTTTTTGTTAAACCTGGTAGAAGTGAGAGTACTTCAGTATCAAAATAGAACAAAATCAAAAAGCCATTTAGAAACTTACAGGGGTTTTAATTTGTTTTGGTTATTGTGTCTCTATTCCAGTATGTCCGTATATCTTACAAGTATAGTGACTCAGATACCTCATTTCTTATGTCTTATTAAAAGTGTCTTTGTTTTCCATTGTTTTTACTCTATATTTGCCCATTTGACCTCCTCTCTCCTCCCTACTTCTAGTTATTTTTAAGTGCACAGGCTGGATTTTTCAGTGTGTAGTGAAAGTTTTCAGAGGGTTTTTGTGTTCTTTTATTGGTGAAGGCTTGTTTAAACCTATGACTGTACATGTGCAGGCTGTGTGCTGTTAGTGATGGACTTGGTAAGCAATGTACAATTGAAAGGTGACAGTTCGCTGAGCTCCTTGGCTTGACAAGAATCAATTATGTGAAAAGTTGCTTTGTTGGCAGGAACGTTTTAAAACAAAACAAAATCAGCAACTTAACTCTTGATAAAGTAGTGACAGATGTAGATATCTGGATGCTTTTAATAAAGTAGTTCTCAGACTAAAGACGGCCAAAGGAGCAGCAGAATGTTTTTTGGACACCAGAAGAACAGCTGCATGGAATCAGTCTGCATGTTTAGTCTAGCATCTTGTCTCAGGAGTGGACACTCGTTTATGCATAGATAAAAGAATAAAAACAGTAGCCATTGTTAGGAAGTTGCTGCTCTTTGGTGGAAAAACTACTTTTGTTGTATATCTAATCAAATAAAATTCTCTTTTTGCAGAGAATCAGAATGACTAAAAAAAGGAAACGTCAGGAGGATTTCCAGAAAGTGAAATTAAAAGTTGGGAAAAAAAAACCTAAACTAGAGAATGCAACTGATACTACCTTCAAAACAAAGGCCATACAGATTCCTGAGCAGCTTAAAGAAGATGGAGTGCTTCCTACGCAAAATAGAAAACTTAACATCAAGGTATACTGTGATATTACATTCTAAAATGACAGAAAACTGCTTGCCTTTTATCTAGGTTTACTATGTTTACTGCAGTTTGGGAAAAAACCATTTATTTAAAAAAAAATAAATGCAGCAGGGTATCTGAATGCAGCCCTGTCTTTAAAGAATCTTGTATTTCTTTGCAGGGTGGATTTGTTTTCCTTCCTTTGTGTAATCTTCTGTCTCTTGCAGCTCTCTGCTTAAACTGAAGAAAGCTGTTCAGGCTGAGGTTTCATAGTTCTGCTTTTGAGAACGAGAGTGAGAGGACTTGCCTTTGGTCATCCCTCTGTTGTGTCAGTAGGGCTGTGCATAAACTTAAGAACGAGACCTAAGGACAAGTCATTATATCTTGTTTTTCATGTCACTGAATTCTGATTATTTGTTCGTTGTTGTGCTATGAAGTAATACCATGTTGGTTCTAAACATATTTTGCTATTATGATTAGCAGCACATCGTAAGAATAGATTCTGTATTTTTAGGTGTTTAGGAAAATGTGCAGAAAATACGTG
Organism: Cnemophilus loriae; assembly: GCA_013397755.1. NCBI lineage: Eukaryota > Metazoa > Chordata > Aves > Passeriformes > Corvidae > Cnemophilus > Cnemophilus loriae. The sequence goes on from VZTF01008251.1 coordinate 1,282,131, forward strand.
GGGGAAGTTTGAACAGCTTGAAGTAATAACAATGGCAAGTGTTTGTTTGTTTCGTTATAGGATCTGCTCTCACAGATGCATCACTATAGTCCTGGGGTTAAGCATAATGCACTTCTTGGACTCAAAGAACTCCTGTCTCAGTATCCCTTTGTAATTGATGCACACCTTTCCAGTATAATAAGTGAGGTGGCAGCTGTGTTTACAGACAAAGATTCTGGTGTCAGAGGAGCAGCTGTTCACCTGCTGCAGTTCTTGGCTTCAAAAATAAGAGCGGAACAGATTGCTCCATTTTTTCCTTTGGTAAGTGCCCATCTCTCTAGTGCCATGACTCATATCAGTGAGGGAATTCAGGAAGATTCATTGAAAGTCTTGGACGTTTTATTGGAAGCGTACCCAGCTCTTCTTACAGACCGCAGCATTATATTGTTGAAGAATTTTGTAGAGCTTATTTCTCACCAGCAACTCTCAAAAAGACTGAAAAGCAGGGACAAACTTTCCTGGATGCTCTCTGTCAACCCAAATCGCAGAGTAACTTCTCAGCAGTGGAGGTTGAATGTACTTACCAGGCTCAAGAAGTTTCTCCAAGCAGTGGTAGATGGATCCAGTGATACGGAGGATGAAGGGCTTCAGGAGCAGAAGGACAACTCTCATTCTGTGAGGAATCCAGTATGTATTAGTTGGAAGCTCCATGCAAATAATCAGCAACATATACAACTGTTTGAAAGTGGTGGCTTACGACCAAAGATCAACTCATCCTTTAGACTGAGGTGAGAAAATGTTAACTAGTTTGGGAATTAATGTCAACTGTGTGATCACAATTTAATTTTGTATTGTAGGATTGTCCCTTAGCCATATTTCAGGACACTTAGTGTAATGTGTAGTCTTACTGCAGAGGCTTGAAAATACAGAAATACTCAGCAGATAACTGTGTTATGTGTATATCATGAACTTTTCCATTACAAAAGCTTTATTTTATGCTATTAATAGTGGTTTTGGATTACCAGCTCTGTTGGGATATTTTTGGAATGCCAACTGACAACTTGTAGGTTCTTGCAGGATATCAAACAGACCTAGGGGCAAGTAGGCAAATTTCTTTACGTGAAATGTAAGCTTGTTTGTGATAATGAATTTTACTGAAATTTTGTGCTTTTACCTTCAAGAGTCTATCATTAGCTTAGGAATCTGTTATCTTTTACTGTAGCTCCTTTTAAAAAGGACAGCAGGATGAGATGTCTGGTGGTATCAAGTTCTGCTGAGTTTCCAGTTCTAGATATTTTAATCGCTTCACCAGTTTATATATTCACTGTGGATGAAAGATGTCTCGGCTGAGACATGCTGATGAATATGAAAAGAAAACATGGCGTGCTTAGTCACGAAAAGGTTTGTGTGGGTTTTGGTAGTACTCTAAACAGATGTGAGCTGAAGTTAAGGGACAAATAAACAACTGTTTTTATTTCTCTTCCTCTCTGATTCACCCACTAGAGGGGAACCTCCCACCTCACTTTATGGTACTTTTTGAGTGTTGGCATCTTCATATGCGTTACTATGGATGTCACATACCTGCTGGCAGGAGACCTGGAAGGGTGACTTTAAAAATGGAAGCAGTTTAGCTGTTACACAGATCTGTTCCCTGTAGATACCAAGGTGGTTTGAAGAGAAACCACAATTCTTGTTTTACTGCTGGAGAAGACAGAATAAGAGGTATGAAGCAGTTAAACCAAATTCATCTAGGAAGTCAGTGGCAAAAAAGGGTATAAAACCCACTACCTACTCCATTGCTATGCCCATCTTACACCTTTGAAGGAATGAAGGGCAGAAGAAGAGGTGTTCTCTGTGAGTACCACAGGTGTTGACCTGAATTAGCAGGTGTTTTCTATCTCTGTCAGGGAGAGACGGGACATGACTATCCATTCCTACTCACCTAGGCTTTCTCTTTGTAGGTAGCATTATTACTTGTGGTAGGTATAGGAAACATATTAAGCTAAGTAAAATGTGCAGCTTATTCTCCTAAAAGTGGTTGTCAGCATAAGTGTTCAGACATGACCACCAGTATCTGCTGCAGGTAAAATTTTAGCTGGCAGCTAGACTGGTGAAGCCCCCTTGAGGCAGGGGAAGGGTTTAGTGCTGAGCACAGCACAGTCCTATTGAGTTCATCTTTGCAGTCAGAAGCACACAGTTGTGGACCACTGTATATCAGAGGATGCTCGTATTGTGCACTGGGTGATACGTGGTGTATGATGTACCATGCTGTGTAATAGCTGAAGATGCATTGTATCCAAGGTCTGGGAAAATAAACTTTACATCTGGTGTCACCTGAATTGGATTCTGCTCTTCTGAGGAGCTAGATTTTGGTGAAACATCGTGATGTACTTCTGGTTATAAATACTTACAAAAAGATGTTTGCAAGCATGAGGAGGAGGAGCCAGAAGAATAGAAGGAAACATGGCTAGAATCCAAGGCGAGACTGGCAAAGCAAGCTGATGGCAGCAGAACAGAAGAATAGAAAGGGAAGGATCATCTGCTGAAGGTACTAAAATGTTCTAATTTTATTGCATTTGTGCATATTTTTGGTGTATTCGTTTTTCACGAAGGGCCAGTACAGCTTGTTTTAGTGACTATGTGTGAAGTTCCAGTAGTGAAGAGTTGTGGTGGTGGTTTTTGTATTTGCCACTGAAATAATTTCTAATAATCTAAAGGTGTTTAATTCTGTCACTTCCAATCCCAATTGTTGCCTTTTACAGGCATTCCCAGGCCTCTGCTATGGCCACTACTGCAGGAACAGAAATTAGTTGTAATAAGAGTTGCAATACTGTGTGTGTGTGTGTGTGTGTGTGTGTGTGTGTGTTTGTGTTTAAAGTCACAAATAGTCAAGTGCTAGCTATGGATAATGAGTTGACCAAACCATAAGTAACTCTTTGCAGTGTGTATATGTTGATGGTCTTGTCACTAATACTGCAAGTAAGTTTCGACTTTGTTCTTTAACAAGTAGGTTTCCAAACATCATAATTGTATGCTAAATTTTTGAAGTTCTGTATCTGTTTAATCTTGCAAGTTCATTGGGCAGGGATGACACATCACTGATAACCTAGTGATTATGGAAAGAGATTTTCTGAATCAGTTTCCAGTATTAGTGTGTAATAAAAAGGGTAGATTCTGTGCTTGGAATGCTGGATGATTCAATGATGCAAATCTTAAGACTTCATTATCTTCTGTTGTGTGCTAGATCTTCCTACTGTGTGTAAATTAAAAATTGCAGTGTATTAGGAGGTTGTTAGAATGTATTCTGTGCATTATGTGCTGACTGTGCTGCTTTTTGCATCAAACTCATTTCAGGTGTGGGAAAACAGAAAGCCTTCACAACTCAAATGCGGCGGTACCAAGGCATGTGATTTTTTTTTTTTTTTTTGACTGGAAGAGAAACAGTTGAGCTTCAGATTCTGCTGAGAGAGGACAATATGAAGCTGCAGAGGAAAGCAAAGATGACTTGAGAGACTGAAATGGAAGATGAAGCATAGCCAATAAATACGTATATGTGCATCAAAGAGAAATGGAAAATGCAGTTCACTCAGTGTGCTGTGTGTTTGCTGCATTTGGCACTGCACACAGAAAAGGAGGACAAGTAACCTGGCTTAAACTGCAAGCCATAAAAACTTAACTTCCAAAGACTTTTCCTGTTTTAAAGAACAGCAAGTTTTTCCCTTATTTTCTGTTTCTTTTACACTTCCTTGACTTCCCTTTGCTGAATTTCTGTTGTCTTCTTACTGTCAAATGGCAGATACTGACACAATTTTTGTTTGTTTGGTCCTGCTGTATAAAAATAATGGCACTTTAAAGAAAACTGACAGCTTAAGGGGTACATAAATATTTTGCAGCTCCCTTTAATAGTATTTCATACTGATGTAAAGGTAATATGCTTCGCAGTGTTTCCAAGAGCCACCTTGCCACTCAAGAGTAGTGATAACAGATATGTGACAGAGTAATTGACATTAAACCTTCCCAGTTCGAGTGAACCTATATTGCTAAGGATACTGTACTAATCAAATAAATGCTGGACAGATTAGTATAATACTTTGTCATCATTTGTTACTGGCATTTTGATTTTATTTAGCACCTTTATTGTTAACCTTGAATATGTGGAGGAATCTTACCTTGAGAGATAGGGGCTTCTTTTGCGAGGGTGCATGAAATCTGTGCTAAGTATTCTTACCCAAATGCTTTCAGCAGCTGGGAGGAGTATCCCTTTTGGCATGAATTCTTCCTTTTTCCATTCCTTGTTTCAGAAAAGTGCTGAAATAGTTGTGTGTGTGTTATACTTCTGTAGGAATCTTCCGGTGTGAATTACCAACTTCTCAGGTTTCATGCACTATTCACTTTTTAATTGGGAGATTTTTGTGTTACTTAAATAGATTGCTGGAATTCCAGAGTTCTGCTGTAATAGCAGGTATTTTTTAAAAGAGAAATTATTAAAGACTACTACTTCACAACTATTCCAGCCAATTACTGAAATTTCAGACTCTCAGCTGGGAGCGTAATCCTGTCACAGCATAGCATTTACAGGACAACCTCACTTTTTCAGTGAGATTATAGTCTTGGTATCAACAGGCTTTAGAATTCCTTGTGGTTGTAACTGAAAGATGGGATTTGTCTACTGTATTTGAGATGACTGAGAGTTAAAAAGTCTAAAGATAGAACCATTCACCTTATACTCTTTCTAGTCTGAAAGAAACCGGTGTCTACTGCAGTGCCTGCAGCACAGAAAGGAAACAAAGCAACAAAACGGAAAAATAAACCATATTATATTTACTGGATGTGTTGGTTACTGCAGTTAATGCTAAGCTTTATAAAATTTTAAGATGTTTAATGATTGTAGTAAGTACTAAAGATAAGGCAAAATTTTTTTCTTATGATCAGTTATGTTTCCACTTGTCCCTTTTGTTTTGTGCTGGAGATCTAAATTCTCTCCCCCGTCTTGCCTTCATTGAAAAAGAGCTTGTCTTTGTCTCACACTTAGTTTTTATTCCTTCTCCCTCCTCCTTTTAATTAATAGGAGGTTGTTAATACCTCGGTTTGTTTTTGTTTAGTAATTTTCTTGATAGACTGATATCAACTAGAGAGAAATGGCAGAATAAAATTTTCTGTTATTATTTGTATTACAGATGATTGCAACAACATGTAGCTTCATAGAAGAATATAACTAATTGAATAGTTTAGAAATGACTAGGGAAAATTGCTTTACATCTTCAATCCAAAATGAAATGAAAATACTTGTAAACAAAACTTCTGCAGGTCTGTGAAAAGTTTTCCAGTTCCTGTTTTGAATGTATATGTAAAGAAAAACGACTTGGAGATCATCACTGAAATAGAAAGGAGTTTAACAGGAGGTTCAGTATGCTAATCTTATGTATGTTAGGAAATTAGTATTACAATAGGGATCCCGTGCTATGAATTAGGAAACAAAATCGTGATGGAAAACAATTTCACAAATGATTGAAACTGTTGTTGCCTTTTTTTTTTTTTTTTTTAAGGGCTCTGTATTCCTTAAAATTATCAGGATTTATTCAGGGTTTTAGTTCTTTAACGAACCATCTTTTTGAAATGGATACGAATTGCCTGAACTTATCCAGTAGCAGGATTGGGTCATATCTGCTGATAATCCCTTCAGAGACACGGAGTGTTTTTTGAGTGGGGGGAGAAAAAGAGTTGGTTTTCTTGATTTCTGGCAGATGTTCATTTAATTTAAACTATATCTTAATTTAATTTTTTTAACTTAATTATCAGATAATTTTAATAATTTTCCATTTAGTTGCTTTTCAGAGCATAGTAGCTAAACATCAGGTGGGAACCAAAGGTGTATTTTTACAGGAACTTTTTTTTCTGCATTTAATATGAAAACCATTGTGTTTATTATAGTTGGAGATGGTTATTAACTGTAATAAACCTCATGCATTTGACAGTACCTTGTAGTCAGCTTCGTTATTTTGCCTTAATGAGTTCAAAAGGGTTTTTTTTTATTATTACTTTGTTGTGCTGAGTATAAGTAATTCCTTTCTGTTGGTTGAAGGTGATGGGATAATGCATGTCATATTTCTCCACTTCATAGATTTTACATATAACAATGGGGAAAGAAATACTGAAATCTAAGAAGTTGTTAGGGAAGCACACAAACTTGCAGGGAGGCTTGGGACCAGGTTTGTTGTAGATGGTTTGAACTCCCTTTTTTCTGTACTGAAATATCTAGCAAGAAAGCCAGCAAACATCTAATGTGTTAAAAAAGTAATTTTTCCCATTATTCAGAAAACAGAAAAGTGGTATTACTGTAATCTTGTTTTGAAAGGTGTGATCTTTATCTTTTTATCCTTTTTTTTGTGCTTTTGTTGTTTAGGTCTCTGACAAGTGTAATGGACAGTGCAGAAAAAGGCCTGTCCTCGGCTGAAAACTTAAAAGGTTTTATTGAGATAATAATTCCATTACTGATTGAGTGCTGGATTGAAGCATCTCCTGCACAATCAGCTCCCATTCTTGGAAACCTTTTGGAATCAGAATCTCAGCAGCTTATGCAGCAAGTTCTTAGCATAATACATTTATTGTGGAAACTCACAAAGCGACATGATGAAACATACAAAATGGTAAGGGAGAAATGATCCATGGCATAATGATGACAGTTCATTTTGTTCTGATTAGAAACTAGTGATTTGGTGGTTTGAAGTAATGAAAATACTTTATTAAGAGAGAAAAAGCCTAGGTATTGAGTAGATTTTGAATCTGGATTTTGTTGCCTCTTACTGTAGAGAAGAATCTGTTGAACTGAGCCATGAGTTTAGTAATAGTCTCAAGGAATCCTCTTTGACAGACTGCAGCACAAAAGCTTTTGAAGCTGAAAGTGGAATTGGAGAAGAGGAGCATTTTGTCTCCCAGATAACCTCTAGAATATAAATTGGAACAAAGTGTAGAATGGAGTTGTTCCTTGGTTTTGTGTGTTGAAAAATTTTGTGGGGGTGGGTGGAAATAAACAAACCCTAAATGTTTGGAAAGGTAGAAGATAAGTGTGGTCTGAGATCCTGTAGTTGCTTGGTACAATCTGTGTTGCTGTGTCATGATTGCTAGGATCATAAGACACAAAAAAAGGGTTTTAGGAAGTATCCTCTGAAGTTGGTTTTTTTTGCACAAGTTTTTCTCTGTCTTTTACTTAGATAACCGAATTGCTTTTTTTGGTAACTTTCGCTGCTTTTCCAAAACTTTTGCAAATTGGAAAAAGAGCACAATTTCCACTTTGGCTATTGAGTAGTTGGAAGGAATGTCTTGACAGCTCTTGGTTTAACCTGTGTATAGGACTGTAGGTCCTTTTGCGAAATGAAAAGCTACACATAGGGTAATTATTGGAAAACATTTGTGGAACCATTCCATTAGACCGAAGTTACCAAACATACACAGCCTTGAGGGATACATTCAGTGGGTCTGAGCAAAACACGCTGTTCCTCTTTTTCCTCCTTCGTCTTTTCTAGAGGCCCTCTTGGAAGTGGGCAAAAAGCAGGCACTTGACCAGGTAAATACCTGTGGCAGCTTCCTGTCCCTAGCCTTTTTCTGAAGGATCCTGCAGAGCTGCTACCCTTAGCCATAGGGTGCCTGTATTTTGGTCACATGAATGGCATGCTCCTCTGTCAGGATATGAATTGGTTTGAGTACACACAGTTGGATTATGACCTTCAGTTGTTTGTGGGGAAAAAAAAAGATCTGAGCTTCATACAACTTGTTTTTTTGTGGAGCAAATTTCATTTTAGATAAATGGTTTGTTTTGTCTTTATGGTTACCTTTATATACAAAATGCATTCAAATGGCTCAGTTTGAAAATGAAAGCTTTGCTTATTTAATAGCCCTTTGGCTTACAGGCCAAAGTGGTTATTACAGTCACTGTGGAAAACCATTCTGAATATGCTTAGTGGAAAGCTATTGATCTTTGGAATAGTTTAATGGCCATTCTCTGTTCTTAATAGTGGAATATAGAAAAGATTATTCTGTCTGATCAATTTGATAGCAATGCAGGCTTTTTTAGTGATGAGTTGTGCTGGACACTTCGTGGAATGGTGACTGTCTGCTAACCCACAAAGTAAAATTATTTTGAAATACGGACTCATTTTTCTGTAAGGATGGCCTTTCTACTGGAAAATGTTTTGTCAGGGGGCTTTCAGCCACAAGTACATTAATGATAGGGAAAGATTAAAGAAGTATTGGAATATGTTTTAATGGAAACTCAGGACAGTCATTGCAAGTTAATCAGAGTCCACTCTGATTTTAAGAACCCTGATAAATTGATAAAAAAGTACTTTTGCTTCAGATCTGTAACTCAGTTTAGTATTGCATGTATCCACGTAAATATGTGCTAAAAAATACAGTGGTTCAGTTAGGATTACATGTTGCTCAACCTTAACTTACAGCATCTTGTTACTCCCTTGTTTTGTGGACCTTCATGCACAGCACTTGAAAGTAAAGATGTATAAACAACTTGCAAACAGAAGCTGAAGTTCCTGGTTTTCATTGATTCCAGTAATTATTTTTGGAACATAATTGTCTGGATTTATTTAATTCAGTACCATGTTTTCTGTCTATCATCTGCTTTCCTTAACAGGAACTATGGCTTCGAATGAATTACCTTGTTGATTTCAAGCACCACTTCATGCGTCATTTTCCTTATTCTTTACAAGATACAGTAAAACACAAAAAGAAAGAGCCGTGCAAGAGGTAAGAATAAAATCAATGTCATGTAACAGCTTTTAATTTTGTAAGAGAAGTGAGACAATGTGACTCATGTGCTTTATCAAATATTAAGTTTTTAATGGTGGAAAAGAAAACTTTTTATTGCCTATTGCTTGAAGATCTGCAGAGATGTCTTTATAGGAAGGTGGCATTGCTTCAAATTGAGAGTTTTAGTTGTTCTTTGTAAAAGTATTGTATAGGAAGTTGTCTGAATAGCATCCAGTAGAAAAAGAAATGCTGCCTTAGGGAAATGAAAGTATGTTATTCAACTCTTGATCTCGAATTTGCATGTTGCTAAATGGTGATTGTTTTAGGCTGACTGGTTTCATGTTTTTGCATATTTTCTTCAGTTTACTGTTGAATTACATCAAAATATAGTTCAAATATTCTTTTGGCTTCCATATAGTCTTCTCTAGTTGTTTTACAGGGTTGGGTAAGTACAGCTAGGAGGCGAGATAGGGCACACTGTGGCTGTCCTGTATGGCAAAGCAGTACAGGAGCAGGAGAAGCCAAACACCCATTTCTTCACTATTGAGCTGTCAGAGTGGATGCACCAATTCTGTTTTGGTACAGGCCAGTAGCAGGTTGTCTCCCCTCTCAGCTCCCAGATGTGAGACTAAATTCATGCTAAAGTCTGTTCTGAAATCATTCTGCACCTTTGCAGTCCATGTACTGGTGTACGTACAAGGGGTATCAGCTGGTGTCCATTTCTATTTCAAAAATAATTTTTTGAAATCTTTCTGTTCTCCCCCCCTCAGCAACAGAAACTGTATGAAATCCTCAAACAACATTGACCATCTCTTACTGAATTTAACCTTGTGTGACATAATGGTTTCATTAGCAAGCACTTCAACGCTTCAGACGGACTCTGGTTGGCTGGACATGATAAGGAAATTTGTGACAGATACTCTTCAGGATGGCAGCAAGTTGAATAGCAAGCAGGTGAACAGATTGCTTGGGGTGACTTGGAGACTAATGCAAATACAGCAAAACAAGGGTAAGAAGAGTAGTTTCTGAAAAGCAAAATTATGCACTGACAAAGCTTGAGTTATTTTAGCGTTTTTAGGTCTGCATCTTACATTCTCAGTTGTTACATCATAATGCATTTTGTCGTAGAGGTAAGTCAAATTTCATGGTGTATGTAGTGTTGCAAACTTTATTTTTGGAATCCTGTTAGATTCATACTGTTGATATGCAAAGTGTGAATATATTTGTGTACCTGTTTTCTGGTTTTACTTCTTAAGATACTCTTAAAAGTGGGAAGATGAGCTTTCTATTGAAAAAGTAATTAGTAGGCTCTAGAGGTGCATGATACTTTAATATCCCAGTCCTTATTTAAAGTCATTAACATAGCTGATAGACTCTCTCGAGTACTATCAGATGACCATTTTAGTTCTGTGATGATGTGAAATGCCAAGATACTTTTGATGGAAGCTGCTGTTGAGTGTTTTCCAAGGTGTTTGATTTGAATCCTTTCCAAGAGAAAACATTTCCAGTTATGACTTGCAGGACCAGTCCAATATTTTAGCTTGCCTTTTTCTTTCATTTCAAGTACTGCTTGGTTGTATTCCAAATGAGACCTTGGATATAGGACTTCAAGAAAGGACTTTTTCAGTAAACTGTCAAGTGACAGCAGTCTTTTATGTTTTACCAGTCTGATAGAAATGAATTCCACATCCAAGTTGTTTATAGAAAAGCTCTTAGCAACAGATACAATTGTTAGAGTTGTAAAATGAAAATATGTCAAATGTCCTTCAAATACATTTTGGCAGTTAGTTATATTTCCTGCCAAATCCATTTTAATTGGGAATCTGTCTATTCCCATGTCCTGGGTGACAAAGGTAATAATTACTCATTCCTATCTGCACTTCAAATTTAGCTTTGTGTTGAAGGCAAATAATAATCCAAAGTCAGAGCCTGTCACACCACCTGAGCTGAAGCAGAGGAATTGCTACTCAGGAAAGTAGCTTCCAAAAAGTTGTTAGACTATTAAATCAGATACTTCAGGCCTTTCTTTGTAATGAAATGTTGATTTTATATTTTTTTAGCTTTGCCAGACTTTTACGAAATAGTGGATAATGGCTTGTGTTTTTCTACCCAAAGTAGCCGTTTTAGTGCAATAATTTTCCTCAGGAATACAGAAAATAAATAAGCTTTAAAAAAGTTACAATGAAATTGTGAAATATCAGTATGTATGGATCTTTTCTGCTGATGCTGTAAAGGTTCTGTGTGAAGTTGATTACCTCACAAAGTGGTATCTGTTTGTGTGGATGGTTTATCTCATCCCTTCAAGATAATCTTTGTGCAGTACTAAAAACCTGACTAGTTGTCAGGTTGTAATTAATCTACGAGCTATAGAGGAGATACAGCCTTGACATACTGGAGAAACAGGCTGATGGTTCAATAAGAAGTGCAAAGCTCTGCACCTGGAGAGGCACAAGCCCATGCACCTGTACATACTGGGGGACAACCAGGTGGAAGCAGCTTGGCAGAAAAGGAGCAGGGGTTTAGGTGGAGCCAGCAACGGGCCCTTGTAGCAAAGAAGCCCAGTGAGGTCCTGGGCTGCATTAGGAGTGTTGACAGCAGGTTGAGGGAGGTGATCCTGCACCTCTACTCTGCACTGGTGTGGCTGCTCCTGGAGTACTGTGTCCGATTTGGGGCTCCCCAGTACAAGAGAGATGGGGACATGCTGGTGAGAGTCCAGTAAAGGGCTGTGAAGATGATGAAGACACTGGAGCATCTCTTCTGTGAGGAAAGGCTGAGTGAACTGGGACTGTTCAGTCTGGAGATGAGAAAATTTGGGAAGCATCTCATCAATCTATGTAAATACCTGAAGGAAGGGTGCAAAGAAGAGGGAGCTAGGCTTTTTGCAGCGGTGTCCAGTGACAGGACAAGCAGTGGGCAGAAACTGACACACAGGAGATACCGTCTGAACATGGGGAACACTCTTTTCACTGTTAGGCTGACCAAGCAGTGGCACGGGTTGCCCATAGTGATAGTGGAGTCTCCATCCTTGGACATATGCAGAAGCCATCTGGACATAATTGTGAGCAGCCAGATCTAGCTGATCCTGTTTCAGGAGTGATGTTGGACCAGATGAGCTCAGAGTCATTCATTCCCACTTCAGCCATTATGTGATTTTATGGAAGAAGAACTTTCTGTCCTTGATTGGTTTTTTTGAAAATGCTCTAGAAATTTTGAACTGTGTTGTGTCAAATGGGACTGCAAAAGATGGCACATACAAAAAAAAATTAAGTCTTGGTTTGTTTGAAACCTTTTGACATTGAGATTAAAGCCTGGAAGGGTATGTGTTTTTTAGAAGACAATGCAAAGTGAAAAATGAGCCATTACAGTAAAAAAAAAAATTTTAGAGCACAATGAAAATCAAAAGAGGGGAAATTTATATAGAAAAACCAGAAGAGCTAATGAAAAAGTAATTAAATAAAACCATACATAGTAAACCTCCTTTGCATTATGTCTCACAAGTATGGTTCCATTTTTCCAGATTGCCTGTTTTGAGTAGGGATTTATGCTGGTGTGAAATGCACATATCCCCCTTTATCTGTGAATGTCTAGAAGAGCTTGTAGCTGTGTTGTCTGAAGATTTATCCCCATTGCTTAAGATCAGACTTGGGATCTCTCTGTAATTATGAGATCTGCTCCTTTCTTGCATTTCTCGGGTATGACTTCAACAGCAGCTTGCCTGCTAGTTGTGTTTTTGATAAATTTTCTTCCTGTAACAAAAGAGAGCACACTCAGTCACCTCAGAAGGAGGCTTGACATGTGCCAGTTAAAACTGAAGTATTTTAAAACTCATGAGTTCTTCAGCTGCATTTTGAACATCTGTATATGTGGGCCTTTTTAAGTATTACTTTTTAAGAGTACCTTTTTTAATTGCGTCCGTATTTAAACTTGTCCTGTTCACATGAAGCAATTCAAATAGTAGGACCTGTTTTACTTAACATGCCACAGAGTTATTGGGAAGAAAGTGAGAATTCTACTCACTTAGAATATTTATTTATTTTTTACATATTTTCAGTTTACAGTTCATCAATTACCTATAAACTACATAGAGATGTAATTGTTATTTAGTTAAGAATAGGCCAGTGTTTTGTTTTAAAAATGCTGTCCAAGGTGAATCTTCACCTGAAGAATGTGTGAATTGAGTAAGCTGATGCTCCTGATGCATTGAAAGTAATTTAATAATGTGTATCTTAGTTACATGAAATATTAGAATGGATTTTATTTTTCTGTTGAAACATATGTTAGAGTTCAACTAATAAATGGCTCCTGCATCATGCTGGCATGTCACCATGCCATTTCAGGTGATTTTTTTAGTGTGCTTTTTAGTGAGAATCCCTATATGGTAACTTGAAGTTGAGTAAGAGTTTTACCAACAAAGATTGGCCCCTGACTGGATCTCGAATCATTTTTAGAATGGAGCATTCTTGTCCGTCTCTGTGGGCAGAAGTTGCTCTGATCAACGTGGAACAGAATATTTTATCTGGTTTTGTATGCATAACTTACTAAGACTGATCTGTGTACCTGGATGAAAAGATAGATGTTTCTCAGCCTTGGCTTGTGAAGATAATGACGTATGCCTTAATTGGATTGAATTCCTTGGGACCACAAGCTCTTCTGAGACAAACTGAGTCAGGTCTCATACCCTTCATGTATTACTTAAGTTTTTAGATGCTTTCCCATTCTTTCCAGGCTTGTCTTCTCTGAGTTCAGGTATTTTTCCATGCTTTTTTAATTTTTCCATGCAGTGGTTTAGTCTGGTTTCCAAAGAAAATGTTTGGTCTGTCTCTCAGTCTATTACGGTAAGTTCTGTGTTTGCTGACTAGTTTTAGCCAATTTGGTCATAGTGGTAGAGCTTTCATACGTTGTTTTAAGTCTGATGATTACAGATGGTTGATGAGAGCTTCAGAGAAGGAAAGGTTGCATGGGAATTAGCAGTTCTCCTTGCAGTGTCTTGCCAGCAGCCTCTTGAGGTATTTATTTTCTGGTTAATTAGGGAGTGTAACTTGGAGCCAGCTGGTTCAGAGACAAGGGACAGCTAGTGAGAGCTGGTGAGGTTAGCGCGTGTGGCGGGAAGAAAGGGCTAGTACAGAGAGAACTGAAGGCAGTGTGGCAGTGAGGTTTTGGGGAGCAGAAGTAAATGAGTAGAGAACATTGGTTTGAACCAACCAATGGTTGTCTAATGTCTGAACATTAGTTACTGAACTAGGGGAAAAGGATTGGAAGATAGCTGTGGAAAGCAGGAATTTACTGGTTCTCAGCTACCTTGCAACCTGCCTTCAGGAAGTTCTGAAGTTTTCACTTGCATGTTGTCTCTGTTCTTTTGTCTGGCTCTTTCACAAGCTGCACAAGAAAGTGTTGTTTCAATGGTTTAGAAGTCAGTCCTGTAGTTACTTCAAAACATTTTGGTACTTCCCTCTGGAGTTCAGTGTAAACAGTTTTAGATAAAGATCACAGCTCTGTGTGTATGTGCATGTATAAAATCAGAATATTAAGAAGTATTGCTTCAGATTTTTTTTTTTTTCCAGTAGCAACGGAACCCTTGATAAAAGCAGTATATACGCTATACCAGCAAAGGAATCTGCTCTTTCCAGTTCGTACATTGCTTTTGAAATTTTTTAGCAGAGTTTACCAAAAAGAAGATTTGAGGACACAAAGAATCAGGTAAAAAAAAAAGGCATATTCTTTTTTATTTCAAAATAGTATATTGATTTCAGGAGTGAGAATACTGAATTTATATGTAGATGTCATAAAACTTCATTCTGAATCTGTTTTGACACTGTGTCACTGGAATTTGAAAGTTTATGTGCTCTGTGAGATGGAGATATATCAGCTTAGTTGTCTGTCTTAGCATAAGTACTAGATAGATCTTAATGACATAAAATTTAGCTTGAAGTACACTGCTACAAGCTTATTGTTACTGACTGTGGCAGTCAGTGGACATGTCGAGATCGTGCAGCTGTAGCCATAGAGCATTTCCATCACTTCAGCCTGAGGTCGTGAGCTTGTCACTTAGTGCCTTCGGTGTTCTGACAGAGGCTCTGTGGCCTTTGACTTACTTTCTTCGAGAAAAATATTCTGTTATTTTGGGGGTGTGATTCTAAAGAGACTAAGTTTAAGAAAGTGTTCTTGTCCTTCTGGGCTCCTGGTTCATCATGGGATATATTAGATCATGGGCACCTATTAGATATGTGACTTGCTTCAGATGTCGTAAGTAAGAGGAGATTATTCTCTCTATGCAATGCTGTTGCAACAGTTTTTCATTTGTCAGATGTGTCCAGATTGTCTCCAAATCTTAACTTTTCTAGAGTGTATTTTTCAGCCAAGTTGTCTAGTTCCAGGATGTAAAAACCTTAAACACAAATCATGTAATGATGTGTATGTGTCAATCCTGGTTTGTTTGGGACCTGCAGGTCCCCTTCAGGTACTGTAAGACACCTCTAAGGCTTTGGGAAGACCTTCTCTTCTCCAGGCTGAGCAACAGTAGCTCTCTCAGCCTGTCTTTATAGGAGAGGTGCTTCAGACCTCTGATGATCTTCGTGGCCTCCTTGGACTTGCTCCAACAGGTCGATGTTCTTCTTATTTCTGGGGACCCAGAGCTGGATGTAGCACTCTAGGTGGAGTCTCACCACAGCAGGGTAGAGGAGCAGAATCCCATCCCTAGACCTTCTGCCCACGCTGCTTTTGATTCAGCCCAGGACACAGTTGGGGGATATGATCTGTTTCTGCCACTAAAAAAAATCAAACCTCAGGTCTCTCAGAAGTCCTGGCATCCACTAACACAATCAGAATTGTTCCCTCTACAACTTCTTTGCTTTGTTACGTCATCTGTTGTGGTAATGCCTGAGTACATGTAATTAGATCTACAGCTAGAAACAATCTAATGCTATGCTCTGAACATTATGAAAAGTGTAGGGAATATGGAAGGCCAGAAAAACCGCTTGGGAATATGCCATTTTCCTCCTCTCTTCACACAGAATGAAAAGGAGATCTCTTTCATACTGACTAATTTCCCTGAGGTTACGTAACCGCTGTTCTCTGTACTTACCTGAAAGTCTTGAGCATCTCATTCAGTTTCATGTGATCATATGACTATCTTGAAAGCTTTAACTTTCTATCTTTAGACATCACAAATAGCAGTAGCTTCGCTGCGGTTCATCTTCTGTATGGATCTGTGACATTTTTAGTAACAGAAGAATGAAATCTCAAAAATTCTTTGCAAAAAATTATGACTACACTTATGTCTGACAAGGCATTTGAAGACAACATAATATTTGTGTACTGCACTATTCCATTTCTTTCCTTTAGAAATAAGTGGGGTTTTACAATTTCTTCAAAATGTGGACTGTTCAGTAGCTCCTGGATGACATTCATATTGTTCCATTCAGTTTGATGTCATAGCTCCTTCAGCCTTCCTGACTGTTCTCATTCTTTTAATACATTTTTTTCTCAGTAGCTTGTCAAGAAACAGTGTAAGAGGAACAGAATTCACATTGGAGCATTTTTCCGGAATTTTTTGTGAATGTGTTTATTTTTTGGGTATGTCTGATTCAAAGGATAAAGTAGGAGCTTTTGGCCTGTTGCTGCCTTGTGGAAAAAAACCCAACTTGACTGATTTATTACTAAATTCAGAATTAAGTTTTGTCTTAGTGTTTGAGTTATCCCCACCCTTAATCACTGCACACATGCGTGTGGTCACTGTGTGTATATATACAGATACAGTGTGTGTCTGTGTGTGTGCACATATGCATTTGTATACTGTAAGAGTCTGGAAAGGCCTCACAATCTGCCTTCAGCACTGACCTATGTGAGATGCTATGGGAAGAAGACAAGAATTACCTTTACATAATATGCTAAGCTTGCAACCATTTGAAGCCTGTATTTCCTCACTCTGCAGAGCTTCCGTGTGTTTATCACTCAGTGGGTGTCTATATCATGAGCATTTCTCATCCTTCCTTGGACCAGTCTGAATCAAGAGCAACTGCAGCATCCTCTGGCAAGGAGTGACAAAGCTCAGCTGTGTCAAGACCCAACTTACTTGTGCTTGTTTAATCCTGGCTCCTTCTAGCTTCATTTGATACTAGCATCTGCTTCTTTCTGTGGAAGACGAATCAAATGTTTTATTCCCATCCACTATTTCTATATAAAGTGATTTGAGACCTCCAAGCCCACCTCCAACTCACTCACTCGAATTGTCTGTTCTCCAGGCTTTTCCTACTGTTCTGTGTGCAAGGCCCTTCTCTCTTGTGTCGTGGGTAGTTAATTCCCTTGAAAAGTTTTTGATTGACAGGTCTTTGAGAGTGAAATGGTCTGTATCATCATCATGCTACTCTTGTTGACATCTTCAAAGACCTACTTTGAACTTCTTGATTTACACTTGGCGGCTTTTTTTCTTGTGATCATTGCTTTAGTAATAAGCTGATGAAATGCTTTTGGTTTCTAGATGATACTTGATTTGAACAGCCAGGGTGATATAGACATTGTAGCCTATGAAAGATAGGATTGGTCCACGCAGTTGTTTCAGTTTGAGCCAGAATGGAGAAATAAAAGCAGCTTAGTCAAGAATGGGAAGAGAAGTTTGTGTGGATTTCTGTTGCTTCGTCTTTTTTTTTTCTTCAGCTGATTTTTTCCCTCTTTCTTTAGAAGTCGAAGTAAAGTTTTATCTCGTTGGTTGGCTGGCTTACCTCAGCAACTGGCTCTGCTTGGCTTGAGGAATCCTGAGCTTTCCAATCAGCTCATTGATATCATTCATTCCGCTGCTTCTCGTTCAAACAAGGAATTGTTGCAAAGTTTACAAGCCACTGCTGCTCGAATATACGGTAAGATTTTTACACTACAGCACAATGAGTTTTGTCCCTCTCCTGGCAGGCAGGTTGCAATAGGTGGAAAATCCTGTTGTTTCTTAGGTGAATGTAAAGACTGGATGGGGGGCAGCGTTGCAGATTGGTTCAGTCGCCTAAAGGTTGAAATGAACTTTGCGTGTCATTTATTAAAGGAGAGTAAAAAGTAGGACTTTAATCTGATTGACTGGAAACTGTAGTTTTTGTGTGTCAGAGAATCATAGAATCATTTAGGTTGAAAAATACCTCTAAGGTCATAGTCCAAGTGGTAATCCAGCACTGCTAAGTCCACCACTAAACTGTGTTCCCAGATGCCACATGTTTTTTGAACACTTCAGGGGTTGGTGATACCACTGCTTCTCTAGACAGCTTGATCAAATGCCTGACCACCCTTTCATAAAGCAATATTTCCTTATATCCAATCCTCATCTCCCCTGACACAATTTAAGGCCATTTCCTCTCATCCTGTCACTTGTTACCTGGAAGAAGAGGCTGACTTGCCCTCACCTGGCAGCAACCTCTTTTCAGGTAGTTTTAGAGAGCGATAAGGTTCCTCTCCAAGCCTCTATTTTCTAGGCTAGTATTGCCTTTTTTTTTCCCCCTCTTTGATGTTGGTTGTAACATCCTCGTGTCAGTGGGTAGCTGAGGTAGTTGTCAGTGCAGCCGGGGCGTGTCCGGGCGCGTGCTGACCGTGTGTTGTGTGCCGCAGATCCGCTCGAGGGCACGCTGGTGCTGCTGCCGGCCGAGGCGCAGCGGCGCCTGGTGCAGCTCGTGTACTTCCTGCCCTGCCTGCCCGCCAGCCTGCTTGCCTGCCTCAGCCGCTGCTGCATCATGGGCAGGATGTCCTCCGACCTCGCCGCCACCCTCATCGGCATCCTGCACATGAGGTACCGTGCCCTGCTCTTGGCTCTAGCCAAAAACAACCCCGGGTGTGAATATTTAGTCATGAAGTGTGAACTTTGTGATCAGTTTGCACACAGAAAGTCAGTATAATGTGCAGGAACTGATGGCATGAGGCAAGTCAGTGCTGGAGTCAAACTCTACTCCTAGCCTTTTGCTTTGACTCTGTCTTTACACTGCCTGATTTTCTACTATAAATGATAAGAAAATCATACCATTGTTTAGGTTGCAAAAGACCTTTAAGACCGAGTCCAACCATTAATCCAGCACTGCCAAGTCCACCTCTAAACTATGTTTTTAAGTGCCATATTCATCTATCCATATTATTTTATCGTCTCTGTATATATTAATGATGCCTGCAAAGAATTTTCATCTTGAAATATAAACATTAGTGCTTTTAATACCTGGGTCCTTTCAGTAAGGATGCAAAGGAGCAGTAGCTTATCTCTTACAAAACCTGTAAAGCTGCACAGTGCTGAGCACCTTCTACCCGGAACGTCATCACCAGTGGTCTTTGTTCTGCCACTAATTGCAGCTTTTCCTTGTGAATGCTTCAACCTGACACAGCTGATAGTGAAAAATAACCAACCAGTTTTTCTCATGTTCTCCTTTCTTTCGGCTTACTTCTTCTCCAATTACCACACCTAAATAGCCAAATTATAGTTGCTAGGCAAGTGCCTTGTTTGAAATTATTCATGCTCTTGTTTTTTTCTGTCCTGGCTTGAAAGAGGGCAGGTTTGCCTGTAAAGTCAGGGAGAGAGGCTGCTGTTCCACTGAAGTGAGTGGAGGGCTTGCTGAGATATCACAAGGGTGTTTCGCTTTGCTGCTTCTGGGAAAAATGTATTTGTTTTTCTCCATTGGTCAGTATTGTGGAACCTTGGATAAACAAGCAGGAATTAAGCTTATATGAATTATGCTTAAAGTGATTCTTGATACTTTTTGGAACTGAAACATTTTTAATTAAAATAGGACACAACACAATGTACTATCATATACAGACCTGTTTGTGTTAGCTGTGTAACATGTGAATAAGGTGACTAACATAAGAAGCAATAGTGTTGAAATTTATATACTATGTATATAATGCATTACTGCTGTAAAAGTGGAATTCTGTCTAGTTTTGGGAAGGTGGACATCAGATTTTATTTTTAAAAATGAAAAATTGTCTGCCATATACTGGAAACTTAGTGGCAAAGTGTAACCAATTCAAAGACAGTCCTTGTAAGAACGAAAGTCAGTAGTAAGCACTCAGGTGCTTATTTTGTTGTTAGATCTTAGTGTATCTTCAGTGTGGGAGATTTTTGTAGTAATGGAGTGCCTGTTTTCTAAAAATTACCGTAAAGCTGCAGATGGGCTGTGGGCATTTGATCCTTTTGGCAGAAGATGCAAGTGGCAGACGGAGGGCATTGTTGTTACCAAAAGCAGGTTACATTCTGACAACAGAGGAGGAGGAGTAAATTCTTCATTTTCAGAGGTGCAAAGGAAGTATTTTGATTTTAGTTTATGGCATTTGGAACGTGTTTTAAACTTACGTTGGATTCAAAGACTGTAAGCAATCAACCCAAGAAGTCCATCTGGAATCACTAAATAAAAGAAAAATGTACTGATGTATTTACAATGGTGCAGTTTCTTGTATTGATAATCCCTGGCAGTCTTCCTTTCTGGAACTCTGCAAGTTTTGATGAAACTTGAAAAAGAGAGATTGCTCTTGAACCGAGCATTGTTTTTATTTGACGAGGTTCTTCTCACTTCATTGAGAGGAATCAGTATTAAGAACAGGAAGTGGATTAGTTTTCTTTAGAAGCACATCTGAAAATAATACAAGTCCTTGGAAAGATGAAAATTACTCTTTCAGACAAAGTGAATGCAAGGGATTGAAATTACGTTCTTACCTATAATATCCAAGTTAAAAACTTGTACAGGTCTTAAATTTTAAAAGCTTATAGATGACACCTTTTTTAGCTTTGGCTTAGGTGAAATGTATTTTGTGGAAGACTCCTTTTTTTCTTCTTTGTTTTGTTCAGTCATCATGATTGTAAACATTTTATCCTACAAGATTCATCTAGGGTGACTTAAAGACTTAGAGAACCAAGATGATAGAGATGCTCGTGGCTGCTAAGGAGGTGTCCAAAAAAGAGTTGTTTTGTCTAGTTAAACATGCAAAGATAGGGAGATAAGTAATAGTAAATATTAACTTTTCAAGAACAGGAAGAGTCTGATACTTTTTTCATTGGAAATAAGTTGTACAGTCTAGGAAACAATAGTAGGTTTTCTAGAAATGAACCTTAGCTGGGCTTTATGAGCTTTATAAGCTGTTATTGCACACAGGATAAATGAACCAATTTTCTATCTTTTATCAGAAAGGCCAAGCTGAACTATCGTATCCAGTTTTGTGGCTCGTTTTTAGATAATGACATAGACAAACTGGAGTGAGTTTCAGGAAGAGCAAAGAATGATAGTCTGTAAATTGTGATATTGGGGAATGACTGACAAATTGGCATTTTAGGCAGATAAGGCTGGGAAGAAGTCTGGGTCAGTTGTGTAAGAGGCTGTTGAAAAGGAATGGGAGAGTGCAGTTTTAGCGGGATTAAAAATACAGACTTTAAACGTCAAATGAATGTTTGGTTTGAGTGCTACCAAAATTTTATGAAAGCAGAGATACATACTGGAATGGGCTGTGTAGCAAGGGGATGCAAATATACTTCACTGGAAATACTTAATACCAGGCAATCAGGTTGAACATGGATGGCAGAGGGTAAAGCCTTGAAGGAAGTAGAGGGACTGGGTAACTCCTGGTCATCATTTACAGTTCTTGTAATGCTCAGAGTTAAACTTGCATGTTTGTGAAATGAATGGTACTATTAAAAAAACTTACATAATTCCGCATTTCTGTGCCACAGCTCGGTTCGTGGGACATTTTCTGTACTTTTAGATTATGACTTTCATGGAGAAACTGTCCCAAATCCATGGGGAGCAGTCATTTACGAGTACCCCGGTGCTGTCAGTAGATGGCGCTGTTTCTCTTCCGGTACATTCCCGTTCTCTGTGCAGACTCTCCTTAAATTTCTCTTCTCCTATGGAATCTACTTATCCGTCAGGCTTGAAATGGATTGCATTTAGGAGCATCAGAGGCTTTGGTACTTGTTCTTATTTTTGTCAATAGCCTTTATTCCCGCGCTATTTTGAGTGGCAGAGGATGGCTGTTTTTACACGCATCCGAGAGCGCACATATGGAGCCGTGTGTATTTGTTAGGGAGCAGCTACGTTAAGGTGGATTCACTGAGAGTACCTATGGATGATAATAAAACTTGCAGTTATTCCCTGAACAATCATTAGAAACTCAAGGAACTCATAGGGTTTGTTTTTTGTGTGTGTGCATAAACAATAAAACTTAATAGTAAATATGTCCAGATGGCTCAAAGCATAGCCTTGTGATGATATCAGGTGGTCACATTAAATTATAATTATTGTATGTTACCTTTCAGACCTTTTTTCTGTTGTTTATTAGAAGCGAATTCGAAAATATTCAATAATTTCATTTTTTATTTTTGCAATGGTTAAGTGAATATCCAAGCGGTTTATAGGAGCGCATTAGGTGAGCTCTGTGTGCTGAGAATTAAGATGATGTTGGCAATATTTCCATATAGAATGGGAAGGTTTCTGAGCCCCTGGGAGGTTGGTTACCTATACTGTTAAATGATTAGAATGGTTTCTGTAGCGCTTTTGGTCTACATTCACTGAAGCTGTCACAGACCAAGGACTGTTCTGAAAAAGAAGCTGAATGCAGCCACCCTGGTTTGGATGCTGGTATGAACATGGCCAGATTTACACTAATTGATCATGATCCATCTCTGTCCCATTGAGTAAACGTTGCTGGTGTTGGGGTCACTGGGATGGCTACAGCTGGTGAGTTTTAGGTGAAACTAAGGATGAGAAGGTGTTGAAGTGGCTTAATTTCCCTGCTCTTTTCCTCAAATGCCTGCCTTGTGCCTACTGTATGGGATCTGAGATGTAAGGAGCTTCAATAAATCCAGGCAGGTAGAGTTCTGAAAGATGGAAGTGTGCCAGGATTTTGGGGTATACAGAAGTCATACAGAAACAGGTGAGGAAAGGTGTGGAGCGACATGAGTAAACAGACTGTCACTTCTGCCTGAGAAATGAGAGAGAGCAGCTTCTTGACAGGAGATGAGTTCTCTGAGTTGGCCTCTGATTTAAGCCTCTGATGAGCTTATATTTATGGAGAAAAGTGGGTCTGGGTAGTAGTTTAGAAAGTGTTTTGTATCAAATCTACTGGATGGATTTTTTTTTTTTGTGATCTTTAGGTGGTACTACTTAGGCAATTTGTCTTGATGCAGTGTGCCACATTTCCAGAAGAATTAACTTCAGTATTTATTTTTCATTCATGATTTATTGAAATAACTGTTAAATAATCAAATAGTAGTCCTCTGCTAGTTAAAAGTGAGTAGTTTAAGTGTTGGTTTGGAATATATAATATATGGCATGAGTGGATCTTTGGCTTGAAATTCCAGTCTTAGCTTCACCTTGACAGTAGAGTTCTGGTAGTTCCTTGAGGCCATGGATGTGGACAGGTAGACAGTTCTCTCCAGGAAGTGAAGAAATATATAAATCATTGATGGTCTGATAGGGACTAAAGTAATAAACTTGAGCAGTATCAGAGGTAGAGCTGGAAAAAATTTTGGTGTAATCTTCCTATGCCTACTTTCTGCATTAATAGGGCAGAAGGGCTACTTCACAATGGTTTCGAAGAACTAGTGAGGCATGTGCTTATTTTTTGAGCACTTTTGGACGACTGACTTTGAGGCAAATATTTTTGTCACATATGGAAATTTATTAAATGTTGTAAATGTACCTTCTTGTATAAGGTGGATTACTTTGTTTGCCTGACAAAGTGGAGGTCTGCTGTTTACATGCCAAACTCTGTACTGTTACAGTTGCAGAGAAACCCATTTGTCAGGCTCAATGCTTGTGGTTTACACTCAGTGACTTTGTGGTGATTGAGGGTCAGGTACTCTTGGAAACAGAATTCTCTTTTTTCCTTCCCTTTTGTATATAGTGCTATGTTTAAGATGATTAATATATAATTTGAGTGCTTACTGTTATGTATTCTATTCTGTGAATTGTGGATTAAGAAATGCAGATTATGGGATTGCGATCAAATATGTAAATCAGGAAGTTAGATTGCTGACTTTATGGGAAAATTTTGCTGTCTCCTCTCATTCCTTGAAGTACAATAAGGAAACTGAAATGCAATTTATTGATGTGCCTTATTTATGCATAATAGTTATGGTTGTTTTACAACTTTTTATCCATTGGAACAATGTGTCTGGAAATTATTTCACTGTAATAGAGAGTTGGACAGATAATATTTCACTGTCTAGATAAAAAACAATGGGAGTTAATTTATGGCATTTCTCTCTTGAAGTAGAGTGTTCATAAATGACTTCTCCAATGGCTTCAAACAGCCATTTCTTATTCTTATGGGACTCTTTCTCTGCTGGGGTCTCGCCAAGAGTTGTTTCTGTTGCTGTAGAAAAGGAGAAGGGTGAGGACCATATAAATAAAAGCTGAGTGCTCTCTGGCATAAATTGCGTGGGAGTTCCAAGTTTTCACAGGTTTGAGATAACCCTGGGGGTAACTTGCATTCTGCTTGATGTAACTGTAAATGGACTCTTCTCTTAAGGGGTAGTGCCTTTAAAATATTCTGCTGCTTTCCAGACAATAATGAGGGAGCTCAGCTGGTGTCTCATCAAGCATCCAGGCACGCCTGTTGGTTCCTGCTATCCTCTGGAATCTGGTGCTTAGAAAGAACTGAGATGGACATTTTAACATTGGTTTGCTGTAAGGTGTAAAATTCTGTGTCTTCAAATATATTACTCAGAGATGTTTTAGGGTTATAGTGGAGTTCTTTATAGATACTTCCTTTGTAATGAAATGCTACTTTTTCTTTATTTAGCCATCCTAGTTATTTTATCTGCAGCCTTTGCCAGTACAGCATGAAGAGGATTTTGAGAATGCAAAATGTAGCTAACGAAGACCCTCTATACTACTCAATTAAAGAATTATTGAATGCATAACTGTAGTCAAGAAAAAGAAAAATAACACATTCTCCCAAAGTGTTTGCAACCTGGAGAGAACTTGGAGAGGATATTGTAACCCATTAGAATGGTTAGCAACATTGATAGAGCAACTGAGTTCAGTAATGCTTATGCAAATAAAGTGTAGAAAATACTCCAGAACAGTATATTTATTTTAAAGCAACATCAATAAAATGAAAGTTTTGCCAAAATAAGCTAAATTC
Organism: Cnemophilus loriae; assembly: GCA_013397755.1. Lineage (NCBI taxonomy): Eukaryota > Metazoa > Chordata > Aves > Passeriformes > Corvidae > Cnemophilus > Cnemophilus loriae. Next base: position 1,306,962 of record VZTF01008251.1, read on the forward strand.
ATATTAAATAAACAAAACAAAGAAGAGGAAACTCTCCATTCATTACAAATGGTATATAATGGAAAGTCAGCTCAGTACATCTTGGAGAATAAGTCAAAAATCATACATGTATAGAGAGGTATAGTAGTTATGAATGGATTGCTAGGAAAAATGCAACAATAGTAAGGTCTGTGTTCACTGAAGTGCCTTTTCTGGCTATATTTTTCCACCACTCAATTTAGAAACAAAAATAAAGGAGGGAAGTATTAAAATGGTAACAAAAGTGCTTAAGGCACTAGTGAATAAACTAAGCATTAGTGTGTGCTTTCAAAATGCTGTCTTTTTCCTGTTGGGGTACCACTGAGGATGAAGGGTAAAAAAATTATATGTTTTCCTTGCTGCAAGATGACAAAGGATCTGTAGTTCTTGGGAATCAGACCCTGGGGTGGGTTACAGTGCATTCCTTTATCCACATCTGGTCAGTAAATTTCCTTTTCTTGCTCACTGTTTTGTAAATGTCTAGGACTTGAAAGACGGAGAAGTCCAAGCTTGTGTTTAAGGACACAGCCCCTAAATTTTTCCCCAGGTTGGTTGTAGTGTGATGTTCCTAATCAAAGGGAAAAGAATTATGTTGCTGCACTACAATTGCCGCCGTCAGTAAATGCCGCTTGCTCATTAGTGAATGTTTCTTCTGATTTGTGCTCTCATTTATAATGTGAAAGCAGTGCTTTTCTTCAGACAACCTCTGCAGCTCTGGAGCAAACGAGCAGCTGACAAGCTTACTTTTAACAACGCATAGCTTAAATTGTTGTTTTCTTAAAATAGGCTTCATATTTTTCCTCAAATCCCTGGTAATTCCTTTCAGATGTTTGTTGTATTTTGCCACATTTTCAAATGGAAAGACTTGATCCTTCAAAAGACATAATGAAAGTTAAAACAAGAAACTCACTCTAACAAACCAGTGGCTATACATGGTAACCTGTTCAAGGAAAAGAAAGATAAAAACCCCTCACTTGCTCTTGGAGCTTACATTCAGGCCCTGTGCTACCTGGAGCTAAGTTGGTCTGAATGATGAGATGGGTATATGGTTGGAGAAGTATTCAAAGATTAAATTTTTGGGTTTTTTCTTCTTTTTTTTTTCTTAGCAATTTCAGCATCATTTTGTGACAGTTGTGGTTTCCTGTCTTTTCCAGAACTGATATGAAAACTTAGAGTGCTGATCCTCATTAGCAATGGAACTCAAAACTGATTTGATTAAGTTGATGCAGGGACATGAGTTTATACTTTATTGCAGTTGCATTTCAATCTGACAGAACTTATTTTTCATTAAAGCTGAACAGGAATAAACTGTGCCAAAGCTGAGATAAACATTGGCACAGAGCTCTTTAATGTTTTAAAAGAACATGTTTTACAGGAGTGCAGCTACATGCCTACACTGGGACAAAATGTTGTATATTTTTCTTCCATAAAGGTGCAACAGTCCTGGTGTGGTACTTGCTTGTGATTTTGCTCCTTTCAGTGTGTTTTGTTGTTTATGCACACAGTTCCTGATGATGAGAACATGGGAGCATTTGGGATGTATTGTAACGTACTTTCCATGCTCATAGGTTATTCCATAAGTGATCATCGTATTTGACAGATGTTTTTACATGTCAGCAATATTTCAAATGGCAGTCAGACAAAGCAGCTATCATTACACAGCTGGCTGGCTGTGTGACATGAAGAGTTCATAACAGTCTTGTGAGAAGGCTGGCTAGAAGACACACCTGTAGAGTGTTGTCCCAATGAGTTTTATCAGCAGAGCAGTGTTTCTGGGCTCAGACAGTGACCCCTGGGCAGTGTGCTGAAGGGTTTGAATGAGTCCTCTAGAGCTAAGGGAAGGATGCTGCAGTATCTGTGTGGAAGTCTCCCACTTCTGATGCGTACTGATCACTAGCTGAACAGTTCTGTGTTGATAGATAAACTCTGGGCTGATGTTAAACTTCCTGTGTTGAGAGGTCATAGGTAGCACAGGTCGTAAAAATAGGAAGCCAAAATAAACAAGGAAGCCTTTTCTCTACATTTCTCTGTGTAGTAATAAATATTTTTTTTCTCAACACAATGTCTGGTTGATCACAATGGAAGATTCACAAGTGGTAAAGGAATGCTGTCCTATGTATCTGTGGCCCTGGGTTGTGAAGGAAAACTCAGCCCTGTTTCATGCAGTGGAAACAATTCTTTATGGTCCTTGGTTGCAGTGTGATTATTTTGGCTACTGTGGAAGAACCACTTCGCTTCTCATATTTCCAAGGCCTTAACTGAACTTCTGGATATGCCATAAAAGCTGCTCAGCTGTATCCTGATGAGCTGCAGAACAACAGAATGTGGGAGGTGCTGGTGTGTCATCTCCACTGTTAGGCAGATAAAATGACCGAATTGCTTTGTCAAGAGACAAAAAAAAGACAGGGTAACTCTGATTAGCTTACACTTCTGAGTACTTTTGTATACTAAATAATGTGAATGCTTGTAGACTTTTGTCATCTCTCTTTCTGGGTTGTTCCTTAGTAGTCACCATGGCCCAATGAACATGAACCTCCAGTGATGTCTGTCTTCTGCTGTATAAGCTGATCAGTTCTACCCACCATCTCCTGCCTTTAAACCAATTATCTTTTGATATAAGGACCTTTGTTCCTACCCTGGAGCTGCTTAGATTTCTGGACTTTTTTTTCCTAAGTGTTACCGGGTCTTCCATATTCATGCGCATCTACCATTAACAAGATTTCCAAGAGATGCATCATGCAAAAATTTTTGTTTCGGAAACCATTCTGTCTGTTCCCAAGCATGACATAGTCATTCACTTGTCAGTTCATTTCATTCATTGTTACAGTGCTAATTTGCCTGGTGCAGGCACTGATGTTACAGACCTTAGCTATGTGGAACCTGTTTTTAAAAATAAAGCATACCAGCCAGCCCCAAAAACACCAAAAAAAGCCAACTAAAAAACCCCCTAAAACATCACGAGATTTGTTGCTCCATACATACTCTTGCAGGTGTCGGGGAAGTTCTCAGGTACCAGGTTGCTCACAGCTGCTAGTTCAGTTTATCCTTGCCTTCCCTTGGAGTTCTTTTGCAAGGTGAATGCCATCTCATCCTGGTAATTCCCTTCTGGTTTGTTGGGTTCCAAAATGTTTCATGCATCTGCTTGAAGTTACAACAGGTTATCTTGAGGAGTCAGTCTGGGATGGGAACCAGCACAGTTTCTTCTCTGGTGATAGATGGGCACAGTCTCTGTAGCTGCTGTCCTATAGCTTTATTCTGCTTGACTGCCGTTCTTGTGCAGTGGTTCTCTGCTGGGTGTACGGAATCTCGGGAAGTTTTCTGCTCCCGATGTGTTTGAAGGACAATTTAATAATAAATTAATAATGTATCTTGGTGGTTAAAGCACTTGCTGAGGTTGCGGAAAGTCTGTGTTCACTGTCTTCATCTGAAGGAGAGATTGATTTCCTGTTTGCTAACACTGTGACTTAGTCACTGAACTATTTTGAGGATGTGTAGTTAATCATTTTATTAAATTTTGTGAAATTTTCACAGAGTTGAGGCTTAGAATGCAGTTAGGGTTTTTTTCAGGAAATGAGTGAATCAGCTACTGACTGTGCCTGTGACTGTTTAAATGTTCTGTGTGGAACACAAGTATCAGTGAAAGAAATAGAGTGGAAACTCCTTTTACAATGATTTTATAACGTAGAATTAAAAAAAAAACAGTCGTGGGAGGGCTTGGTTTAAATCTGTGATCAGTGGCTGATAAAATCAGTTTAAAATAGGATCACTTAGTACAAGTTGTATTATCTCAGGCTGTTATCTTGCCAATGTTCAAATAATTCTGTAAAGCTTCGGGAATGCTCTGCACTAGCTATTCCCAATTATGGTGCTGGGAGCATTTTCCTGGCAGGCAAGGGAATTGGATTTTATTTTCCTTGAACAGAAAACACAAACCCTTGACCTTGCACATCTTGGGTGTTATAACCCTCACATTTATGAACAAAAGGGTGATAGTATTAATGCTTCAGAAGAACTGTGAATCTTGCATTTGCTTTTTCATGTTTTACTTTAAAAATACTTGGAGACTGAACTTAGGGTTGAAATTAGTCACAATTTTTTTTCAATTTTATTGCTTAAAAAAAAAAAAATAAAAACCCAATCCAAATTCTAAGGAAAAGTTACTTAGCAAGTGCTAGACAGGTGCATTGCTGTCTGTGCTGGAGTTCGAGCAGTGTGTTTTATAGGAGGACAAGTGGAAGGATAATTTCTAAAATGAGTGCAGCAAGGTTCATCAGAGTTCTTCTACTAGAGACCTCTAAATTACCCAGAGTCCTTATGACTATATAAGCCAAAAATCAGCGCCTTAAAGCTAAACCATAAATCAATTGGTAGCTAGTTTAGGTTAGGAGGCACAGAGATAGTAGTCTGCAGGTGAGAAATAACCACTTGTGCACAAACTGCACTTGTTTTATTTTGCAGCTGTGTGATGTAGCCAACCTGAAAATAACAACTATAGCATGAACTAAAGTAATGAAGTCCATCTGGAGTTAAAAGAAAAGTTAGCAGCAAGTGGTAAAAGGAATGCACTGCACACTTGCTTTGACTGAGAAATATTTGCTCTGCTAATGACAAGAGAAGCAGTGATTTTTAAGTTAATTAGATTCAGCTTTTCTTTTAATACCATTTGGTATATAGAGCAGGTTATCTAAAGGTGCAATTCTGAACCTCAGAAGAGAGGTTCCCACAGAAAGCAGGTGACCTTATGGAAATTACAACATCTAATTCATCATAGTTAATGTGGGTTTGGACTACTTGACTGGAGAGGTCTCACTGATATGCAGTTTGATAACAGGTTCTCATTGTCAGTAATAATTTATACTAAAAAGAGAAGTTATAATATGCTTATTACCTCTCTTCCACATATAAAGCAGATAATTTTTTTAGTCAGATGTCTGACATGTCATTTACAAGCATCTTGAAAACGCATTTTAAAAGTGCACACAGTCCCTAATTATTCATGGTCCTAATATATTAAACTAAGATTTTTAAAATAATTTGTAATGTACTTGTAGTACATCGACATCTGTTCTAGAATGGAATCTCTCTTGTTCTGTATTCTTTATCTTACTTTTTATTTCTTTTAATGTGAACTTCAGAATTGATCAGCTTTAACAAGTGTCTGCATTATAGGCACTTGGGTTCTAAGGTAATTGAGGTGATGACGGCTGGTTAAACTTGTATTTAAACAAACTTCTATGCTGTCATGCTGCTGTGTTTCTCTTGATATTATTAGAAAGACATTGATTTTAAACGTAATTTATTGTATCTGTGAGATGATCATGTGGTCTTTTAATTACATGATTTCAAGTTATTTTTCCATCCTACTTTCTGTATGGAGTACATCACGAGCACTGAAGGAGCGTTTACTTCGTGTTAAAGTTTGGCCCTGTTTCAGTAGGAGGCTCCATATTTTCTCTATTGTATTATGTCCCACTTGGAAAACAAAGGTATTCCCTTCCCCTGCCCCCACCCATGGAAGTTTTTTGTTGTGCTCAAGTAATTTTCACAGCTGCAGGAGATGGGAAGGTGATGTTTTTCCCAGTTTAAAGATGAGGAGCTGAGGCAAGGAAAAGGTGTAGACGGAAGTACGTAGAAGTACCTGATAACTTTAGGAATTCAGTATGAAACATTTGGGCTCTGATTTTTCAGAATACTTAGCATCTTCTGTCTTGAAAATAAAAAATTGACCTCAAATTCACTGTAAGTTCAAGTGGAGAAGTAGAGATCAGATGGGTGCTGCTCTTAGAAATACTTGAAGCTGTATCTCTCCAAAGCTGTTAGTGATGTTTTAGTCTTTTAATCGCTGTTGAACTGTTGCAGGACTAGAGATAGCAGAAAAAAAAGGGATGAGAGGAGTTTCCAGTATGAATAATGTGAGTTTATTCTGTCCTAAAAGTAAAAAAAAAAATAATCTGATGACACTTGAAGAAATGTGTTTCCACTGACTTCTGTCCTCCAATGTTAAAATATATTTATCTCATGTCTCGTATAACCTACCTGAATTTGTGAGCTAATACTTTCTTCTACTTTTTTAATTATGCTTCAAACACTGTGCACCTTACAGATGATGCAATAAATAAGGCAGGGACAGGTCAGACTATGTTATCCTTCATAGTGTAATCCTGGTTGATCCATTCATCCATGATTTGAATGAGACATAGATTTTTTTTTTTTTTAGAGAAAATATGACACATAATATTATCATACTTTAAGGTGTATGCACAGAGAGGCCAAGCTGAAGATCAAAGGCAAACTTCTCTGTCACTTTCTAAATTTAATGCTCTTTTAACATTGAGGCTTCTTCTGTGCATGTAATAGCTTTCACTTTCTAAAAAAGTAAACTGCGGCTGAATTTGGGTATCTTGATTTTGTGTGTGTGTGACTCAGTGTAGCTCTGCTTGTAAAGATGAATCTTGAATTAAACCATTTAATAGCTCTGTCAAGGGTTTGTGCCTTATGCTGCCTCCACGTTCTCAGGGCAGAAGTGCAGGGATTTTCTCTGCTTCCTCTTTCTTATGTCTGTATCAGTGGCCCATAGCCTGGTGTTCTCTTAGGATGCTTAATATGCTTGTCCTGTTTGTGAGTTTGTTGATAGGTGGGAAAACAAAACTGATTAAGTGTTTGATTTCCAGATGTTTAGCAATAAGCTTTGGAATTATTTTTCCTGTCCAGGGATCTCCTGAACTATTGCAGTTTCTGCTTGCTAGCCTGCAGTGATTCTTGAGATTTTGTTCAGTCTCTTCTGGAGGTTATGTAAAATTCTTGCATGCACTGGTCCTATTGTAAGGAATTCAAAACATCTGCTAACGGTTGCATATGGAAATGGAATTTTTCCAATATGGAAAAATATTTTTTATTTGATTATTTTAAACCAGATTCTAACAAGATTTGTCATGCAAGTCCTTACTCCCTGAATTGGGGCTTATTACATGTTCTTTCTTTCTCTTTTCCTACACAAGATTTGTTTATTTTCACATTTGCCTAATTACCTTTGCAGCTTCTCATCTGTTGTATCTCTCCTAGCCTCTTGCATTCCCACCATTTTGCTCAGTGGTTGCATCACAGTTTGAATTTCTGTGTCTAGTAAGTCCTAAACTCTCCTGAATCTATCTCGATGCTCCTCAATGCTTGTTTTGGTAAAACGAGTGACCTCAAGTCAGACTTATGGTCCCTCTGCATCAGATTCAGGGAGATTCTTCTGCTGTGCTTAACAGGACACGGGTTTCACTCTCTCTTCTGGTGTATGGATCTGATTCCTGTGTGAATATCCACCTTACGTAGGGAAGTAGTGGCAAGAGCTCTTGCTGATTTAGTTGAGTATGTGTGAAGTCTCTTCCATGCTGTAATGAGTGGGACTGGGACCTCCTTGGAAGGATGGAAAAAATTCGTCGTTCTCCTGGGAGACCATTGGCCATGGCCAAGGGATTTGTCTTGGGAGAACTTGGCAGCCAAGTAGCAGCCTTAGGGCTGGAGACAGATTGAGAGACTACGGGTTACGAAAAGGAAGTAGTGGGCCAGGCCTCAGGGCGGGACCAAAGGCCTCCTAGGAACCAGAAGGGAGCGTGCAGAGCTGCCTGCACTGCCGTCACTACGTCGCTTGAAATATGGCAAATCCCTACTACCAGGCATTGAGAATTCAATGTGCAGTGGGAGCTTTATTTAATAAAGGCTTACTTTGTGCTCTCTCACCCAGCTATGATCCGTCCCCCCTCCCCCAAATTAACTATGCTACATGGCAGTCTGATGGAATCTTGAATTTTTTCTTTAATTTAAAGAAATTCTGAAATTCCGGGGTTTTTCTCCTTTATTTTTAAGTAACTCCAGACACGTGCATATTCTAGCTGTCATTTTTGTGGATGCTGAAATCTTACGGATGGATTTTCGTGGGTGGCAAAATGTATATGCCTGGCACAAAGGTATTCCAAATTTGATATTTTTGCTCCCAAAGCATGGAGCTGTAAAAAATTCCTGCATAACAAGCTTTCCAGAATTTTGTTACCCACGAGCTAAGCCATTTTGGCTCTTGGCAGAGAGAAATTAGGAAAAAAAAGTGATCTGAGGCAGATAGTTGGCTTGGAAAATTGCATTCAGAAGCTCTGAAATTTCACAAGATTGTAAGAGTGGAAAACAGCAATCTCTTACCGCAAAGATCCATAGTCTGCAGTGCCAGTGCCAAAAGCAGCATACAAGGCAATTTGAATAATATGCATTTTTGCATAATGTGATGTGGGTCTGAGCTGCAGCCTTCTGAGGAAAGTATGTGTGAGATGTCCTTGTTCCCAGCTCCTGGCTTCCTCCTGGTTCAGCACTGACACACAGGCCAGACTCTGCCATTAGGTGGTCACTGGTGTCTGTTTGCTCCGAGTTTCCACAAGCACTGGCTTCTAATCTGAGACACCAAAGTAGGCTGGTGCTCCATTTGTTCCATATTGCCCTCGAGAAGGGAAGTGTCAGACAGATTTGATAACTGCTTTGTTCCTGTCTTTGCATATTGCTCCTTTTTGTGTTCTAAATCTCCAACCACGTTTTTAACTTAGCTGTGTTCAGTAGCTTCAGCAGTTCTGAAAGAGATGCTGAGACTGCTTTCAGATGGGTTTTGTTGTTCATGTAAAGAGCTGTATTAAAAGTAGTGGATATGATGAAAAATATAGCCCAGCATTTGTAATATAATTACTTTTACCACATAAGGGAAATAAAATTAATTTAATTTACTGTGTCATCACTGTACTGAAGATTATACCAGTGTTAATGAAGAGTTGCTATCTCAGTAATTTAATCGTCTTAGCAACCTAAGCCCATGCAGGGGTACAAAATTCAGTATGGCTTGTCTTTAAAAGAGCCAGTTCTGGTTTTGAAGCTATTTAAAATGCTATTCTAACAACAGCAGTTAGAAACAGGAATGCTAAAACTGTAACAATTTAGGCATGCTAATTGATTGTATTGTGCAGGTTAGGTTGTGAATTCTTGATTATATGGTTTTTAATAAACTGTCTGCTATTGGTTTTGTGTAGATCATCCTTTGCAGGCTGGAAGTGCCAAGTGCAAGATAATTCAGTGAATGATGTGGACTATTTCAGCTTCTTGTTTTCAACCCTTATAGGTAATCGATATGAATGTAATAATTCAGAATTAACAAAATGAAATTTGTTTTGATAGTCAATTACTGAATTTAATTTAGAATAAATGGTTTACTAAGTACCTCCTGAAAGTAATTCTAATCTTGTTATATATTTTTGGTACGAGATTTTATTCTCTTAATCTGATTTTTGATGCTCTATTTTTACACTTTTCCATTTGGGCTGAATATTTGCATACTTTTTCTTCATTCTAGCAACTTTCTTAGGAAAGTATGAGGAAAATCTAAATTCAGCATATGACATAAACAAGATTTCTTTTCCTAGCTTGAAGAAAATGCCTTTTATTGGCTCATAACAATATAAATGAGTGCCTCTGGGATTTCCTGTGAACGTGCTTACGCTATTAAAAACATTCCATCAGAATAAAGTAATCAAAGTACGTTAAAGTGAGCTGGCCAAGGTCAGCATGTGAGCAGAGCCACTTCTGCTACTCTGTTCTTGCTCAGCTATAAAAATAGTTGTATTCTGTGGTGATGCAACTTTGGGAAGTAACAGTGGTTAAAATGGCGCAATATTGCTGAGAAGTAACTTCCACTAACTAGTGCTGTGGTAAAAAATAGTGTGTTTTCTTCATCACCTTGGTTATTTATAATGTTCAGCTACTTTGTTTTCAAAAATTACCTTTTTGTTCCTAAAATGGTAAAAAGAGTGCTGAACTGATAGCAGAGAAATTAAAACAAAGCCCAAGTAACTCTTGCGGAGTAGTCAGCCTGTTTTACTAAAACATCTAATACCTGTCTAGAAATAATAAGCCAAATGGTATTTTTTTTTAACCCTGAAGTTATATTATTTATTACTGAGGTTACTGAGTTATTGTGAACACATGAAGTATTTTGCATTATACCCATTGTTATTATTTTTTAAAGATACATATATTGAAAATAGCATAACACTGGCCTCTTAAAGTTTTTTTTAGATCCCATTATAGTATTATTGGGTTTTTAAAATATTTTTGTTTTCTGTCAAAAGTCAAAATTTGTACTTTGATGTAACTTTGATATACTTAAGTTTATAATACCAAGCAAGAACTTTTAAGGAAGAATTGTTATGTTGACGTAATGTAAAAGACAGGGTTTGTCAATGATGCTGTTGAAGTAGAACACTGTTTGGCTTGTTTTGTGATACTGTTGTACTGCTTCTTCTTCCCCAGGGTTTTCAAGAGAGGAGCTGACTAGTCTCCAGGGCATTAGAGGAAAACCACACATTAGCCAGACACAGCTTTCACCTATCCGTCTTTACCTAACTGATCTGGACCAGTTTTTACACCACTGGGCTGTGACAGAGGTAATACATCAACACTAATTCTAAACGACAGCATACAAACTCTGAGTGCTCTCCATCCCTTTTCCATAGATGCCTAAGTCCTGTTGTGATTTGAGTTGAAAAAAGAATGAAAAATGTAAAAAGCTGTCGAACAGCCAACATTTTTCTACAGCCATCAGATAATATTTTGAAGGAAGCGGCTTTAAAAGTTGAATGTTCAGACACATAATATGCAAAGCAATACTCAAGGAAAAAATTGGTAAAAGCCTTGGTGGAAATTCTTAAGCACTAATAATATTAGGACAAGCAATATGCTTTGGCTTTCAAAAACAAATTAATTGTAAAAATACTAATTATAAAGAGTTTTCCTGGAGAGTAAGTGCCGCTATTAATTAAAAAGCACTTGCATTAAATAAAATTTGAACTTGGAAGCAATATTAAGTTGGCATTAGTCATTATTTTGAATAATTCCTGATTAGTTAACCAAAATGTGCTGGGATTAGAAACTTCACTCTGAATTCAGTACCTAATATCATAAGAGCTGAAAACTTAATTTTATTGTTGGTTCTAAAGGGATTTGAGCCACCAGATTTTATTTAAAACAGGTGCATTAGCTGTCTTTCTGCATCAACTCTTTATTGTTTAGCTCATCAGAAACCACTTTAAGGTGTGAAATCATGTTTTAATGACGTGCCAATTTGACAGTATTTATGAAATCATAGTCCTGAATTCAGAAAGAAGAGTGAAACAAAGTTTTAGTTGTATGGTTTTTCATTCAAGAAAGCAATATAGTAGATGTTTTCTACTTCATAGTGCTTAAGTGATAATGTACTGAAAATGGTGATAGTCTGAGATACACATTGAATGTGTGCTGCTATGTATTAGAAAGTATTTTAAGCAAGGCTGTTGTTTGATACCATGACTGACACACATTTTTAGGTGTCCTGCCTTCAGTCATTTGGCCTGTGGAGCAGTTGAACTTTCTAATTTGTTTTGCTTTGTCTCTTCTGGGCAATAATTAAATGTTTTTTCACCAAAATACCTTTCTCTAGTATGGAGGGATCAGAATGCTCTCTTTCCATCTCCTGTTGTTCTGTGAGTGCACAGAGCAATTATTTGTTTCTCAGAGTTAGGATAATCCCATACGGCATCTGAAGGATTTATGTACACCTTACCTGTTTCTGAAAATGTCACCTCTAGTGTTTTCTCCTTCCTCTTTTTGCTTCTATTCCATAAATCTTTCAAAGTTGGCAGTGAAATAGGACTATTTTCACACAGGGAACAGTGAAGTAGTTTGATTTCTTTCTTGTGCCTTTGGTTCCTTGTTAAGAGTTTGAGTTTCTTCTACCACAATCTTCAGTGTTTTGGTGCTGTCAAGGAGAGTCAGTATTTTCAGAAACTTGAGACTCACTTTTGTTAAAGTACCTTTTATCAGGAAAGATACAAGGTGCTCTCCCAGGTGGGATGGTGGTCACTAAGCAAAGAGCTGGATATCCTTGGTTAGTAATGAAAGATGATTTGGACATCCTCTGGAGCATTGCACTACTTCTGCACTTATGTGTCAGCCTGAAGTCTTTTCTAGAGACTACTTTATGAAAGAGAGAATAGGAGCAAAAATCCCATGTGTCAAAAATCTGTGTGAAGAAGGATGAGACTTTCTCGACCCACCTGATTTTGTAGGCTCTTAACCAAAGGGAGTTCTGAACTGTCACTTTTTCCCAGTGAGGGTGGTCAAACACAGGAATAAGTAGCCTAGAGACATTCTGGTTCCCATCTATGGACGTACTCAAAACCAGGCTGGACGCAATGTGGAGTGACCTGCTCCAGGTGACTCCACTTGAGCAGGAGCCTTGGATTAGAGGAACTTGAGGGTGTTCCTTCCAACTTTAGGGATTCTGTGATTATTTGACAACTCCTTCTAAAAAAAACCAGGTCTTTTTGTTTCACCATCAACAAATCTCTTCATTATTTTTGCTTTTTAGACATAATGAGATTCACAGTATGAGTAGGGGTTTGTTGGTTTTTGGTTGTTTTTTTTTCATTTGGTAGGTTTGTTACACTTTCTGTTTGATGTAAATTCAGACTGCTCCCATTAAAGGCCTGCCAGGTACTGCAGTGCTGTTTGGGATGAGATTTGCTAGTTTTTTTTCCCCATGGAATTTTGTGAACAAAAAAGTAAGGGTACCTCCTCAGTAGCTTGCTTTCATTCTGGAGAAAAATTAAGATATTCTTTCCTCTTGCCCCTGATCTGATAATAATGGTGGCATATCTCTTTGTGTTGCAATGAGAAGCGATCATTGGTATTAAGGCAACCACTTCCCTTTATGAGTTTCAGAATTCCATTCATTTTTGATTTCAGATGCAGTCATAGATATGGTAAATGATACATAAACAAAACCATGCTGAAGCTTTTAGATTACTTTTTTCTCAGTGTTTAAATATCTAATACAGCACTATGTTCTTTAAGTTCTAGGGGGTTTTATCTTTTCTTTATATGACTACCATTCTCCAACCTCAAACATGTTGACCAATATTCTGTATAATGCTCAGTTTGTTAAGAAATTATTCTGGGGGCTGTAGTCCATAAAAACCTTGGGATCTGGAGTCTCGACAATTTTTTTAAAAAAGGAAGTAAAGAAGAAAAAAAAAAGAAAAAGGCAGACTTGGGAAAAACCTTTCCATTCAAGATTTGCCACAAGCTGCACAGGAATACTTTTTGTAGATCAAGTTGTTTTCACTAGGTGCTGAACAAGCTAATCTGCTCTCCGAAGGAAAAAAAACCAGCAACAACAACAAACAAACCCCAACCGAAAACTCAAACTCCAGAGCTGCAGGTTCTGGGGAGAAGAAAACTGCCAGCAAATCATGAGGTTCTCCTATGGTGTCTTGAAAAACAGTGTGATATGAGGGTTCTGTGTGCACTGAATTTGAGGGAGGTAGATTTGGAGACTGCTTTCTTCCAAGTGGACATAGTTCAAAGTGTGACAGAATTTTGGAGTCAAAATATTTTTAGCTGTGGCAGAAAATTACTTTATTTAGATACAGAAGTGCTACAAGAAATAATAAACCCCAGCTTGAATTAGTGGGACTGGATAGCTGATACAGAACTGGATAGCTTTTGGTGGGACACACAGCTTCTGAAAGCTAACCTTTCATCTGTTCCCTTGCTGGATAAGGAAGTTAATAGTGATGCTGTAATGTTAAGCAAAATGTTTGTAGTAATTTTAAATACCTGCTAAATGAGAACAGTGCTTGTTGGCTGCAGACCAGGCCTCTACTCTGTGTTGAAAATTGTTTGTTTAAGGGTTCTCATTGTGTAGTTGTAATTCAGGATTTCCTCTCAATGGAAAAGTATTTTAATGTGGATGAAAATAAATAAGAAACTCTGATGGAATTAGGCTTTGATGGCCTGGTTTCCCATCAGTAAATGAGACTAGTGATCAGATTCCTGTTAGTCCTTCCACTGTCTTCTTTCATCTCTTCCACCTCTAGTTTTGTCTAAACCACCGTTAGTTTTTAGCTCTCTGCTGAAAAGAATAAAGCTGCAAATACTAATTCCCCATAAATTTATGAAAATAAGCAGGTGAAAAAGTGAACTAGATTAGCACAGGGTGGGTTATAACTCTGTTCCAGCATCCTGTTTGGCAGCAGGGGCTCTTGCTCGGCCTGCAGGGTGTTGGGAGTCGAGAGGCAGGAGTAGCCGGGGTTGTGGGACTGAAGAAGGGTCCTGGGTGTGACTCTCTGGGAGGCCACGGCTTCTTGGCCTTACTGCTCACTGCTCAGCTTTGTTTCCAGGTGCAGGGGAAGACAGTCCCAGCTTCCTGTCCATAGCTGTGCAGTGGGTGATGTGTGTTTGTAAGGGTAGAGCTGTAAAAGGGAATTTCACGTGTAACATCTGCATGCCAGAGATGCGGGCGGAAAAATGGTGAGAAAGAGCAAATTCTGGAAAAGAAAAGAATAACTTGAGGCATTCTCAAACAGCAGTTTGGACTTGTGGAGTGTTATTATAGCCAGGGCACCTGGTAGCATGTGGGTAACAGTAAAAAATGCACTTCTGGTAGGAACTAATGCTTTTAGGTGGTTTTTAACAAAATCTGTTTTGAGATGGATATTGTTTGTAAATTACTTTTCTTTCGTCTGGAGAGTGGTAATTGGAATCGCTGCAATCTGAAACCATGTTATTATTTTGTGGAAGCTTTTAAATAGTAGTGATTTTCAGTTAAGGAGCAATGCTTCAGAAATGTGTCTCTTTAAATGCTGTTTTGCATAGCTCTAAAGGTTAGTCTTCATGATTTGTCTAAAAGATACGTTAAATGTGGGAACTTTGGTTCCTTTTCTGGAGGAACTTCTGCTTAAAATTACTTCTGTCTTGTTAAAGCCAATTATTTAAAATCACTCCCCTGTAGCTGAAATAAATGGGACTCCAGAATAAATGGTTGCAGCCCAAGGGAAGAGCTTCAGCCTTGGCTCATTTTAACTGTGCCCATAGTGTTTGTCGGTGATATTGTTCACTCCCCTGTAATTGAATTGCTCTGCCAGGATCGAATGAAAAAGTGCCCACAGAAATGAAGAGTTTAACAAGGTAACCGTGTATACATGGTAATTTCTGTTGTAATATTTGATGTTTGTGACGGTTGAACATTGCAGAGGAGGAAAGCAAATGATAATTTGAGTGTTTGCTTGAAGTTGAGATTCCAGAGCTGTATCGAGCACACAGCTGACTTGAAGAAATAAAATATTCAACCAAATGTTTAAAATGTTTAGGAGCAAACACTAGGGAAGGTCAGCTGCTTTTAAAAGCAGACTTGAATTCAAAAACCTTGAGATGTGTGTAGTGTAATACACTAATCTGTGTCAAAAATGGTTCAGTCTTATAAGTGAAATACAGTTGGGAAGGCTGGATCTGCAAAGATGTGCTATGAAAAATTACAGCAAATCAATAAAGAAAGCAAGTCAGCGCATGTAAATTAAAAGCTCTGTAAGGATGTTTGTCTTGAGAGGTAAATGGTGGTGTTGTAGTGCTGTAGCTAAACTTGAAGCAGAGATTAATGATTCAAAAACACCCAAAAAATTTTTACAATGTAGATTTTGAATTGAAGTTCCTGAAAAATTTCAACTTGTTGTCTTTATTGAGATGTACAGGTTAGAGTTACACTGGGGAGAAAAGGCAGCTAAGGGTAAATTAAGTTTCGTCTAAATAAAATTCCTTCTAACCTAGGAATATGGTACAATTTTAACCTTCTTTAAGGAAGACAAAAAGTTCTGTATAAGCTTGTTAGTGTTTAGTAAAGCTACATCCTATCCCAGCTTTAATGTTTAGACGTGAAAATAATTATTTTCTTGGAAAGTAATGCAAAGTCCAGAGAAACAGAAGGGAAATAATTTAAGTAAAAGTAATGCCTCCTAAAATTAATAAAGCTCTTTTTCAAAGGTCTCTTTCTTAAGATGTAAAACTTAAACCCAAAGCAAACAAAAAAGCACCAAAATTAGCCCCCACCAGTAAAACACAAACAGTAAAACACAAACTTCCAGAAAACCTAAGCTGATCTTCAGGCCAGTTCTCCATTGTACCTGCATCATATACTTCCAGCATATCTTGTAACACCTTGGAGCTGGGAGCTCACTGCAGTGTTACTGCACATAACTAGCGTGAATTTACAACTCCACAGGTACTGTGTATTGTGCTTTATATTCAGATCCTGGCTTGTGGTACCTAACCTAAATTTGCTTAGAAAGACAGACTTTGTGGGACAAGAGCTAAGTGTAGGGTAATCTGTGTTTTCATGCCCTTTTGTTTGGAGAAGAGGCAGGCAGGTGAATTTGGAGACTTCAACATCAGATGTTCCTTTGACTGTCCTGCACATAGTCTGACGAAGAGACATCCAGAGGAGGCGCAATTGGCTATGGTGACATTTTGTAGCTGTGAGGAAGCTGCAGAGCTGTGAAAGAAGGGCATATTATGGCTGCAAAAGGATGAAACAAAAGGTGTTTAGTGGTCTCCTTTCTTTTAATTTTGTTAGTAAGATGGCTCTGAGAAGAGAACCTGACCTGCGATGTTCTTCAAGTATGGCTTTGTCTACTCCTGGATAGCACTTTAGCTGTTGAGCTTAAAACCTGGTTTTGCTGATAACAGTATTTTCAGAAATGCCCCTCACCTAGAGAACCAGGGTGATTGTCTCTAGGCCTATAGTTCTCTGCCTCGTGGCACCAAATCTTGCTGGTACCCAGACTTGAACACATGATCAAATTGTTGCACAGGAGGTGAGCTGTGGTGCTTGCCATTCAGGTATTTGTGTCCAGTGGCAAATAAAGATAACTTCACTTAGTTTAATTGATTCTCAAATACAGATTTTGTATCAGACCCCGTGTCACAGCCAAGGAGCCTGCAGACAGGCAAGCACCACAGTTAGCCAGATGCAAGATGAGTTTGTGTGCTGCAGTTACCCTGTTTCTGACCAGCAACAGGACATGAACTGTGTGTCGTAATTCTTCTAAGTCTTTGGAAATACATACTCTATCAATATGTGGGACACCATATATGTTCTTAAGCATTTGCAATTCTTAAATAAGTTTCTGCATTCCTATTTTGCTACCCCGAATGTAAAATTAGCCCAATAGTGTGGTTTTTTTCCCCTGTTGCTCACCTATGTAATGTTCTCCTGCAGACTCTGTTCCTCTTTTTGGCTGTTTCTTTTTTTAACTTAGGTTTTGTTTTGTTTTATTGTGAATGTGTAGGGGTTGCATGTGGAGGTTTTTATGAGGGGTTTTTTTCAGTTTTTTTTTTTCTGGAGTCAGTGAATCAGGAATACCTTTCACATCCGCCCCTGTGAGCTTACCCAAGGCAGATGAACAAAGATCTCTTGTTGTACGCAGCTTTCTCAACAACTCAGGGCACTGTTAATACTGCCCTGTCAAATCAATTTATTTCAGAAAGAGAAGCAGCACCTGTCAGGGGAGTACAGTGTCTGATAAGCGA
Source organism: Cnemophilus loriae (assembly GCA_013397755.1). Taxonomy (NCBI): domain Eukaryota; kingdom Metazoa; phylum Chordata; class Aves; order Passeriformes; family Corvidae; genus Cnemophilus; species Cnemophilus loriae. Next base: position 1,324,395 of record VZTF01008251.1, read on the forward strand.
GGGTGCTTCGGGGGAGCTGGCCAAGCTTCAGACGCCAAGCTTCATTGCCTGCCCCATCACCTGAAAACTTCTCGTTTTCTACGCTCCGCACTAACATGTTACACTGGATACAGTCCTGCTCCAAACAGGCATTTCACAAGAGCTGGGGAATTCACTGCAGAACAGCCTGTTACATTTTAGTTACCCGTGTTTGAGGTGCATGTCAATGTGAGTTGAAAAATATATTTTAAAGTTCACCTTAGGTTATAGTATCTGATGTGCACGAACTTTCTTTTTTAATAAAATCACTTCTCTGGGAGTCTGAACTGCCTTTGGTCTGACTCCACACAGTGGCTCGCTAAAATACTCAGTCCATTATCTTTCCTGCTTGCTTGGGTTCCTCTCTGTGCTCACGCTTGTGTGTATCTTCAGAGGAAGGTGAGTATTTTTCTTTGAAAAAAGAGTACTTTGCAGCATGATTAAACTTGAAATAATACGAAAATTTTCTCTGGACAGTTGCTGATAAGTCGTTTCCTTGAGACTTTGAATCAGGATTCTGTCATGTTACAGGAAGCATTGAGGGAGTGGGAACAGTTCAATAATGAACAAAACATTAGTCTCGGTTCATCAGGTGTGCTTGTTCCTGTTGCCATGAGGGCTCACACTGAGACTGGGCTTCCTTGGGTCATCCCAACTCTGTCTTTTGGAGGTGAGAGCATCTTAGAGATGAACAGCATTAAACTGATGAATTCCTGTGATTCTGCATTAGAACTGTGAAAAGCCTGTATGGGATTGCACTGTCAGTCAGTTAGGGTGGTTGTCAGTGGCAAAAATGCTTTTAACTCATCCAGTTGAAGTAAAATACTCCATGGTGTCAGGATCTCCAAAAAACCTGAGTCAGGCTGTGCTCCTGGGGGGCCTTTCCTGCCTTTTTTGGTTGTTTGTTTGGGGTTGTTTGTTTGTTTTGTTTTCTGGTGGATTTTTGTTGTTCGTTTTTTTCTTCCCTGCTGTGGTTGGCTGCTGTTGGAGTTTGTCTTCAGTGTGGCAGGCAAGGAGGCCCCTGTAGCAATGAGAGCACCAGTAGGGACCCTGCTGTTGCATTTGTGTGGCTCGTGATACTTGGGCTTGTCTGATCAACAGGGTTTGGTTTGAAAATCTGCCAATGGATTACAGAGCCTGTATAATTTGCTGCATAATGCTAACAGATAATCCCTGTGTTTAAGAGAATGCTTTTCTTTAGGTTAATTTATTCAAGTGAACATTCAAACAAAATTAAAAAGAAAAGGAAAAAAAAAACCCAACAAAATGTCTAAGCCTAAGTCAAACCTGTTATAAAATACGTGCCTCAAAAAGAAAAAACCCACCCCTCCCTGATCAAAAATGCCTGTTCTTAGTCCATTCACTTCAGGATTGCCCTGAAACAAAACTACTTTGGCTTTGGTCCAAAATCAATCTATGAATGTGCCAAAAATGTGATAAATGCTAATCAAATGTAATGTAATGAATCAGCTGTGACATTTTATTATGGAAATTAAACATCATGCAAAACCTTGCCTAAGGAAAATAAATTGTCAGGGAAAATACTAATTTTCATGTGATAATTAAGTTTTCTTTTCCTTTCATTTCCATGTCTAAAAATGTTTCAGTTTCACTTTTTATAACAGGCATTTGGTATGAAAGCCATTTCAAGCAGGATTTAATTTATGGAATTGAAAGGAATCGCCTCTCCCACTTAATTGCAGGAAAACAGAACTGATGTAGGGAATGGTGGTGCTGTTTTGAGGGTCAGAAAGATCTAAAAGGTTGAAAAACCAACTTGCACTTTACCACAACCCTTCTAAGGAATTATGCTGCTGTCCAGTGGTATGATGCCTGTTTTCCTTGCCACTTCGGGAAGAATCTTGAGTGTGGGCATATTGGTACCTGTAATGAAATGCTCCTACAACTTGTCCTCTCAGAGAGAGCCTCAATGGACTGGTGGGCTTGCTCTAGGTTCATAGTCCTAAGGGTGAAATATTAATAATGAAGCCCTAGTTTGCCAGGTGGGCCTGGTGGATTTGCCTTCAAGGTCTTTAGTTTGTGGATCTGTATTGAACCAAAAGGGATTTCTCTGGCAAACTGTGTCTGGTGTGACGTGCTCACAAGCATGTGGCAAACCCCTTTGTAAACTGCCTAAGCTCTGTCTTACGAGCAACAAATGTCTCCTGCATTTTCCTCTTTCATAATCGTCCTTTCCAATTTCCATGTCATCTGCATTCCCAGCCAGCCGTAAACATTTTTATGTTTAGTTGTTGTTTGGCTGCCTGTAGCATTTTTCACCCCTTTGTAAGTGACAATAATATCCCTTTTTGGGTGTCATTTTGCCAGCCCCGGCAGGTTAAGTTCTTTGCATTGACATTGGTAAGACAGGATCTCTCTTCTTTGTTCAATTTTTCTGTGTCTGTTTGGTTTGAATTTGCCTTTTTTGAAAATGAATGGCTCCTACTTAGCACAGTATGTCAGAAATGGTCTAATTCTAAGTAAGATCTTACAGAGTAGTATTGAACAGATGATCCTTATTCTGTCTGATCACTTCTCTTGGGATTATCTTTATCTTTACATCATGAAGTAACATTTGCCGGTTTTGTGGTTGTATCAACCACCTTGTGGTCAGCTGTTACAGAATTTCCTCCTCATTTCCAACTGGTAAAACTCGTAGCTGCACACAGAAGTTTTTATCAGTCTCCAAGCACATGACCCACCACTTTTGTTTCACTGAATTTTTTCTGTAGCTGTTACTCATCAAACCTGTGCGATCTTTTCCATAGGTTAGTCCAGTCCTCCTGCCTTGGCAGGGTTTCTCAGCTTGGAGCTGTCATCCTCAGTGGATTTCATCAGTGCAGCTTTACCTTTTGTGTAAGTGCTGCTCATTAAAATGCCAGGTCACATTGGTGTCACAGTTTGTCCTTGACATGACAGTCCCCAGTAATAACCTCTGTTGCAGCTTGACTTTATTCCTTGACACTGCTAATAACACAGATGTTTTGAGTGGATTTCTTGCAAATATTCCAGGGTACTTAATATTTTATCACTTTCAAATTGCAGTGTACAAAAGCCCTACTATATTTAGGATGGTGTACTCAGTTTTAATAACATTGTTTCATTATAAAGTATAGTAAAGGTATTCAGTGCAAGAATATCTATGAAGTTGTCTTGAAAGTAGTCCTACTAGTCAAATGAAACACTTGCACTACACCTGTGATACTGATTAACATGAGCAATGTCCTGACAGCCCAACAATGTTATGTTCCACCAGGCAGATGTGTTAAGGATCTCCTGAACTTGGCTGGTGTAAGCAGGGCTATAAACAAGTGTGGCATGTAATTTTGGAAAAAGCTGAGTGCACTTCCGTATCACCACAAATGGTGCCGCTTGGCCATTTCTGATTAAACCACTACTGGCATCCACATAAGTTAGGGTTGGGTTTTCATAACACAGGACCTTGAGCAAGTGGTTCTTTCCCTAACCTTTCCCTTCCTCCAGCTGCAAATGTTGTGGACTATGATTTTTGACACAACATGGTTGGTATGTTCTGTTTTGTCATTATCTCTTGTTTTGGTGTCTTGACCTGCCCTCATTCAACTAAAGTCTCAAGACCAAGACACTATCATGGAATTCAGTCCTTCAGGTCAGATCCTCCTATGAAAGTTCTCTTTAGATCTTGAGTCATGAGAGATCGATCTTAGAGGAATGCATTTTGCTTAGTCGAGATATTTGTAAAACTCATGGACTTAAATTCTTTCATCCTTCAAACATCTGATCTTGCTATTCTCTGATTCCCTTAAGCACAAAGAGAAGATTCCATTCCTTGTGTATTGGTTCTTCCATCTTGCTTGTCCTTAGAAGGACATCACAACTGCTCATGGTCTGATAACACACTCGTGCTGTGCACGTTGGCTTCTCTGGAGGCTTTAGTTGCCACTCTGGTGAAATAAGCAGAATGTGAACAGAGAGAGGGCATCCAAGCTCTCCACCTAGTTTGCAAATTATTGGAGTAGATGGGAAGGAAGAAAGGAACAGAGAAAGCAATCTACTGAGGACTGCAGTACAGCTTACTAGCAGTTCTACTGGAGCTGTGGCTTCTTAACACTATCCAGAAGACATTTGACATTTCATGGTAGTTTGCTAGTGCCTGATTATATAAACACCAGAAAGTTTTATGCAGTTTATAAAACAAGATTTTCCACTGTAGTATTACATTTTGTATCATTTTTGAACATGACATTTTTGGCACTGTAGAGGAAAATAGGTTGGAAATCTTTGGTTGGATCTTTGCTACATTCTTCTTTGTTATATTTTCTGTTTCACTGTGACCCCTCTGTTTCATGCTTGATACAGTTATTCAGGAAGTTGTTTTCTGAAATTCTTCAGCTCTGAGGAAAGGCATTTGAAGGCTCAGTGTGGCACTCTATGTTAATAGAGTATTTTTGGCTTTCTATCACACAGATAGAATGCAGAGAGCCTTTCCCAAAAAACCTAATGGTGTAGACCATCATCTCTTTTAAGCACTGAACAATTTATGTTGACAACACTACTTTTATACCCTGTAAAGAACTGGTACTTCGAGACAACGCTGCTGCATGTCCCTGTAGGTACTTTGGATTTAGATCTGTCAGCAAAGGATGACTGCACAGTGAGTGACTGCTGGTTGCATTTGGAGTGCTGAAATATAACTTTGTTTTATTAAAACAGGTGATCTGTCACAGTTTGTCCACTATACCTTCACAAAGTCAGTGTTTTGACATTCTCCAGACTGGCATCTGTAAATATCTGGTAAGTACCATTTTGTTTTCTACGTTAAAACTTCCTTGTGATAAATTTGCTAACAGTCTCATTCATCCTCAAATCCACTTATCCTATGTATTTCATCTATCATTTCATCATTTGTAAAAGCATTAAACAAGATTTGGGGGAGTTTAAAAAATACATAAAAACTGTTGGTAGCTAAACTTATATGGGTAATTTTGCTCAGATTTGTGAATACTTCAGCTTGTCTTCAAGGCAGTTTGTCCATAAATGAAACACTTCTTGGTTTGGTTTGTTTTTCAAAAGAGTGACCAGCAGTTTTAGATGAGGTTTTTTACCTCATCGATGTATGTAAGTATCTAAAGTATGCCAAGAAGATGGAGCCAGGTTCTTTGTGCGGCTGAGCAGTAGGATAAGAGGCAGCAGGCACAAAATTATGCTCAGGAAGCTCCACTTGAACATGAGGAAGAACTTCTTTACTGTGTGGGTGACTGTGCCCTGGAACAGACTGCCCACAGATGATGTGGAGTCTCTCTCACTGGAGATACTCAAGAACGATCCGGACACAATCCTGTGCTATGTGCTTTGGGATGACCCTGCTTTGAGCAGGGAGATTGGACCAGATAACCCCCTGTGGTCCCTCCCAACCTGACCCACTCTGTGGGTTTTACAGCCTGTCTTCTAATCCCGAACATGCCTGAGCTGAGGATGGGATGGCAAAGCCAGAGCTGGGTAACAGAATGGTCAGGGACAGAATCTGCAGTTCCCTGTGATGCTGCCTGGTGAGAGGGAGGACCACAGGGTCTGCCCCTGCCCTCCTGTCAGGGTGGTTCTGTGATCTAACAAATGTCTGCAATTCCCTGTATGGAGCCATATTGAGAAGTTACTAGATCAAAGCTTCGAAGGGAATAGCTTACCTGTAACCATACTCTGGATTTTTGGGAGTGGGTGTTGACTTAAATCAACTTTTTAAAAGGCTTATGTGTTCTAGCGCCCCGTCCCTTTGAGAGCAAACTATAAAGTGGGTTTTTGTGGTTGGGAAGGCTGCTGCCCAAAGGTCTCCAGCTGGCTCCTGACACCTCACAGGGAGCAAAGGCACCATGGAGGCAACATCCTACATGGGAACTTACCTGAGCAGCCTCATCTACAGGATTTGTATAAATTGAAATGTCTCTGTTCACATCATCTTCCAGACTGCTGACCAGCACATTCCATCAGTAGTGCTGTCTCAGCTGGTCTTCAGGATGGTTCTTTATATCCATCTAGATTGCTGCCATTATTTCTTATTTGTGGTTGATCAGGCAGATCATTATTCGTTTTTATTTTTTGGTGTGCCTCAGTGTCCTGTAGTATTCAGCAGGGTCACGGTGACAGCTGCAGTCCCACCTTCTGTCAGGCAGGACCATCATCATCATCCTCCTCCTGCCTGTGCACAGGGTCAGCCTGGGACAGTGATCTGTGCTCATGGCCTTGAAATACACCCAGTGTCTTAGGCTGGAAGGATTTAAAAGTTTCAACTCGTAGTGTTCTGTATCTCTTACCTCTCACAAGTAATGGTATGAATGAAATACATCTCACATTTCTGCAGCTTGTACTTTATTGATCTTTCTCCTAAACATTTCTAAAAGAAACAGCTGACCTTGTTAAGTGAACCAGCTCCATCAGCTTAAAGCAGTGTACTTGCAGGTGAGCAAATTAGACTACTCTCAAACTCCTTAAATAGTTTTTTAAGGGTAAATGGTGCCACATAGCAGTGCATGATGTTTTTATGGCTTTAGAAGACAAAAATCTAGGTACTTACTCCACAGTACTTCAAAATTTAAACTGCTTTCTAATTCACTGCCTCTACACAAAAAAAGATTTTTTTCTAGATTATTTACCATGCCTATAAAATCCTTACTCAAGATGATGTTCTCTCTCTAACAACAGCAGAGCATCACCCCACTTCGGGCTCACCATGTATTTCATTAGCTTTGGTTTACCTCAGTTCATAAAGCTCCTGTTGGGCTTCAAAGGAGACTCACCCTGGTGACAATGCAGTAGAAGCTTTCATTTCTGTACCATAAATCAGAGTTTCCTTCTACCTCAGTGACTGCTCACTATTTCAAGACTCGGAAAGCCTTCCCAGTCCCATGATATATGCTTAAAAGGAAAGACCTGTTCTGCCCAGAAGATTGTTTGTGCCTGCACTGTCATTCAGAGCAAGGCACAAAGCAGTGCTGTGTTTTTCAAACATGTTTGAGATGAGTGTTTGTTTAGAAGGGATGGAATGAAGATGTCAATTAAACCTTCTGTTGGTATGGGCGGCAGTTTATTGGGAAAGCAGGGATTTGAAAAAATGCAGTGGTCTGTAGAGTTTGAACAGAAACAAAGTAATACATGCCACCACAGGAAAGCTCTAGGTTTGCTTGTATCCCAGCAAAAAAAATCTTTAGTATAAAGTGATGAACTTGGATTGTTGTTTTTTTTGTCTCATTTTAATACAGGTTGGATTGGTTGTAATACCTGATAGCACAGCTGGATCTGTTCTATGTGCCATAAATAAGCTCTTGGATCAAGCCTGCATCATAAGTGAAAACCTGCACAGGTTCTTGGCCTCTTGTTGTTACAGTCTTCTGTACTTTCTGCTAACTATAGACAGAGAGGATGCAGAACATCTACAGAAAAGGTAAAGCTGCTCTTCTTACCATCTTGTCTCTGTCTTTGCAGCCACAAGTATTTAGAGATGTGAAATGAAAGGATACACCTTCCCACCCCACTCTCAGAGTTTATTTTCCTGTCTCTCTTTTGCTTACTTCAAATAGGTACTCAGATTTAAGAAAAACACCTGCAAAGTTACCAGGAATTACTTAAAACAGTAACTGAAGAAGGTTTCATCTCAAATTGTTCCACTTGGATGTCAAAACCATCCTGATTTTGTAAAGTTGGATATCTACACCTTAACCTTAGCTTCACTAGATATGTTGAAAAGCACCACGCAAAGGATTTGACTTTATGATGTACTCTTAACTGATCAGATGTTTCAGTTTTAAAACTTCTCAGGCATCATTGCATAGACTGCAAATCCATTTGATTTAAAAAACCCCAAAGCTACAGATAACACATTGAAATAAGTTCACCTGAAATTCAGAAATGTCTTTAAACAGGTCAGACTTTTCTATATACAAAAAGGTTGTTAAAAGCTTCCTGAAAAATTATTTAAAGCCCAAGTCCTTCTTCTCTTACTGTATTTAATTACTTGCATGTCACAAAGAGCTGAGTCCATTATTTAATTTCTTATGAATCTGAAAAGTGACTGAAACAAAAGCCTCTTTGCAGCTGCATCAAGCAGAAATTGCACTGAGAGGTTAAGCAACATTTGTAGCTTCCAGGGCAGGACTTCAATTTTTTTCCAGTGCTGTACAAAATTTTGAAATATTTTCAAGTTTGGCATTTTCTGGTACAGATTTTCTGCTTTGCCACTAATTATGGTGAATGCAGCTGGTATGATTGAATCCACAGAAGCAGGTTTCCTTGTACTGCCATGCAGCCAGTTCACAGAAGCATCCTTGAAAAGTGTGTCCTCAATCATTTCAATTTTGATTACCTTTTCCTCTCAGGGATATGCTGTGGAGATCATGCATTTCTGCATTAGCACTCCTGCCACGGTTACTGAGGCTGATGCTGCAAAGCCTGCAAGTGAGCAGGATCTGTCGGGAAGAGCTGCCCGTTGTTGCTCAGTTGCTTCGCCTACTAATGCAGCATGGGCAGCTCAGGAGCCATATGATCACAAATGAGTTTCTGGTGCAACAGATCATCAAGGACATCATGGTATGAAAATCCTTATTTCCCAGAGACTACATGTATGTCATGTTTATTTCTAAAAATTATTGCAACTCTTCAAGAATTGTCGTTTTATAACAGTGGTGGTGAAAGCAGATCTAAGACATTATGGTGAGGTTCTGTAACTTGCAGGTTAGGAGGGGGTTGTTTCCCTTTAGTGTTGAAAATGCCACAGCCAATTCCTGTGGTGTTCCACTGTGGGGGGGTTGTGTTTGTCGTTTTTTAAGCCACCTACAAATCCTGAGAAGAGGGAAGTTTGCCATGGGCTGCGCTGGTCTGTTGGTAGCAGTTCTCCTTAGACTGGGTTGGGGAGCTCTCCTGCACTGGTAGCACCATGCTCATTTGCATTTTAATTGCCTATAAATGGCAGAATTGGAAAGTAAGTGAGCCACTCTAATTAAGAGTAAGGAAAACACATCTGGTGTAACTCACACACTTGGTAATGTAATGACTTAGTGTACCCAGTTGTAACACTTTATTATTTTAACAGAGACACTGTGCTGAAATGTATAAAAGAGATGAACAATGTCACTGTGTGCAGGGGAACAGGGCTGTCTTGTACCTTTAACAGTGCACCTGATTACCTGTAAAAACAAAGCCAAATTTTGCAAGTGCTGTTGGGGAAATTGAGTTTTACCTTTTTTCTCCTTCTTCCTAGACACTGAAGAGCGGTGAAGTTCAGGAGCAGTGGCTCACAGACCTCCATTACTGTTTCAACATCTACCTTGCCTCTCATCCCCAGACACCTGGCCCTATAAACACAGTATATTGAAGAGGTCAAACTGCATTTATTGTAAAGCATTTACTTCTATTTAGTTTTGAATGGAAGATGTTGGAACAAAGCTTGTCAATTTTTTTGTAAGTGAAACAATAAAAATTTTACAGAGAACTGCAATACCTCTATTGCCTTTTTTTCAAGGAAGCAGTTGTTACTGGAAAGTGTTTTAGTAAAATGTGACCACTCTGAGGGGTGTTAAAGAAAATCTAGTCCTTGATGCTGAAGAGCTTGCAGAGAAACAGACTTAAATTGACTCTGCTCATCTACTATTTTGAAGCATCACATTACTTAAAAAAAAATAGAATTGTGTACTATCAAGTAGAAAAAAAACAGAAAACAATATACTTTAGAGTAACACTTTTTTATTTTTGCTGAGTTCATATTTTTAAATACTTTGTGCAAGGTAAATACTGTACACTGTGGCAGCTCCAAAGCTATTAAAAGAAGTATTTTTTTTGTAGACTACAGCCCGTCTTTTCTTGCTTCTCTATTTCATGCACATAGAAAAATAGTTGTTAAAAAAATTGGTGATAATTTCAAAGGGTAGAAAACACAGCCCTAATAGTTTCCATAGGTTGTGAAAACAATTTCTTTAGTGAGTGTTTTTTGTCAACATCTACATTTCCTTCCAAATCCATAGTTAGCTAAGGACCAATTGTTTCTTCAGTAGAGAAGTGGAGCATGAAGGCTGTTCTTTCATTCCTGCTTGGATTTCGAAATTGATTTAATGCATTTGAGGTAAAATTGAACATTGGTCTCTCAGAACTGTAATATCTTCAGTACAGTTTCCCTCTTCTTTGAAACTCTGTTTGATGAACACATTCAAAATTCCTACTTTTTGCAGTGCAAAGCTTTGATAGCCCTTACAATGTTACTGCAATACTGGGTTTAGCACTTCATTTCCTGTCTTCAAATGCAATTCAGATTTCATGCTGTGTTGGTAAAGAAATTAACAGTTGCATTTAAAAACCAGTTTGTACACAAAATGAGTCCAGCTCCTTAAAAGTCTGCTTGGTGTGTAATGCTGTGATAATACAAAACTGCAAATGTTCAAGTTTAATATGTCATAGATGGCTTATACATTATGAAAGATAACAGCTGTACTGGAATGGATTTTAAATTCCAAACATTGTTTTGCTTAATGCTTGAGTCTTGTATTTTTTGGTTTTACAGCAGTGGTTGGTCTCATGTTGTATGAAAATTGTCTTGATTTTTCCATGTTCTCCAGCAAATTAACACACTGTAGGTTGCTTACTGTAAAAGAACAAAACAGTTTTGATGAGTAATCTAGTGGGTGAACAGAAGCTTCATCTACACTGTGTTCTAGATTTCATAAGCAGCGAATCTGCTGGGAGCAGAACATGCCTTCTTCCTGGCATCTCACTGCTGATTGTCTCTTAATAGTTTGGTATCTGCAGCACTGGGTAGAGCTTGTGTGGAACGTTGATGCTGCTGCATTGTGTGGGACTTCAGCAGCCTCTCACGGTGCAGCTTAACTCAAGATTTATTTACCCCCATAAGTGAATGTAGGGTTCCAGACCAACACAACACTCTTGGCTGAATTTGCTGGAGAGCAGAAAGAGATTGTGCTGAGCAATGTTTAGCAACATGAGGTAGGCATTGGGCTCCTAGAAAGTCAGGGAAACCAGGCCAGGGCTAAAGCAAGTGCTCTGAATTGTCAGAAGGTGGGAATGAATGTCAGCTGCCCCTTCTCCTCAGTTTTGAGTCTGGCTGAATGTCTGGGCTCAGGCAGTGTTTTTTTATTTCCTGTAAAGGCTTCATAGCACTATGTGTGTTTTCCTTTCCCAGGTTTGTAAAGATTAGCTGCAAACATTTCAGTGCTTTATCCCATTCTAGCCCAGGTCATCCCAAGTGCAAATCCAAATGTTTCATTGAGGGTGTGAACTCAGCACATCTTAAGGACGTCGTTCTAATGCCAAGAGTTGCAAAACCTGCTCCTTTCCAACTCTCAACACACTTTAATGTCCACAGTGAAACAACGAACCAGGCTGTCTGGTTCTGCTGCAGAGCACCTCTTTAAGTACCACTTGCTGAACTGACAAAAGGAATCTATTTAATTTAAAAAAAAGAACAAACTAGGAAAGGAACAAATTTCAGGTTCTGAAATGTTTTAATGGTAACAATCTTAAAGGGCCTATTTGCCAGAATATTCCAAAGCACCTACCCCATGTCTGTATATCCCATCCCCTTTCTACCTGTCACCTGCTGCCTACCTTATGGAACATTTCCTTTGAACACCTCCTGCATATCCCCCCTTCCAAAGTGTTTGACTGAGTTGGGTGTCAATCCCAATTACAGATTTGTCACCGCACGCTTCTTCCACGAGCTCTATGAACATTAAAACTCGGGCTGACAGTCAGCCTTCACCTTCCCAGATGTACCTTCTGCAAGGGAAGAATCAAACTGAACAGTCCATTCTGACCTACTCCAGGCACCTACGTCAGAAATGGAGTATCTGGCATTAGCCACTGACAGCTCTGAACTTTTCCAACAAACGTAATGTTGTCATGCACAAAGGCAGGCAGATGAAAAACATGTTATTGTCTTTTAAGTAAGGGCTAAAGTTCCCTGAGCTCCTATTAGGTGAATAAAAGTAGGTAGTGTTCTAAAGGAACTGGGCAGAGTTCCTATCACTAACCTATTCGTCACCAAGTTATGAAAGCAAAGGCCACTCCAGCCTCAAGAGAAAGCCTTTTTATTTCAGAAGACAGGGAGATCTGTTGTCCTGAAAAGTTAAACGAAAAGAGCTAAAAGCTCTTTTAAAATTTAGATTTGTATCTGCATGAAGAGGTGGCAAACACCTGTCTGGTCATGCCTCTTAATTAAAACAGTTCTCAGACAGTGAAAGAAAAAGGTCTCTGTCTCTTAGTGAGGCAGAAACTTGCCTACAGTTCTAACAAACTCAAGGAGAGGTCCACTGTCAGATTTCCTTCTGACTTCAGAGTTGTGTTAAATTACTTGGAAAATGTATTTTACTTCCCTTTGCAAATTACCTGAATTCCTGACTCCTTGAAGCAGTTGCTGTGTTCCCATCTAGCTGTGGCCTGTCTGACCGAGGTGTAGCACGGCCAGGAACACCAAATGCCCAGCGGGGCACTAAATCTTCACGTGGTGAAGCCCCAACGTTACTACAGCTCCCACCCCCAAGAAAGTGCATAATATACTTTAAAAAGTGTGAAAAATAGCATTTAGTAAAGAAGTTTTTCATCTAAATGACTCAACATAAGGATAGAATTACAGTACTCATTAAAGCCCAAAAGTGGTGAAAGAAGGAGTGTGCAATCACAACAGTTTGGCAGTAGTTGCATATTTTGATAAGAGAGCCCAATCCTTGAGCAGATTGTGTTCTTTTCTAAGAAGAAACCAATCTCAGGTATATAAACATCAAAGTATTCTTAAAATGGATGTGTCCTACCTGAGACCCGCTGCACATCAGAAAGTTTCAGCTTAGGAGGTCTTGTTGACTGACACACTTTGCCTTCCTGAGAACGTCCTTTAACAAACAATGTGAACAGCTCTGTGTTTATCACATAAACATGTGGTTGTGTATAGCTACAAACTATTTCAGTAAGCTACAGCATTATTTTATCCTAAAAATGACTCTCATTTATTACAGGGAAATGCATGAGACATTCCATATGACAGGAAATCGTGACAACCACAACTGAAATTTAACTGAAGTTAAAATACATCTTGCAGTTGCTATTAAAAAAAAAAAAAAAAAAGAAGGAAAATAAATTTATTACCGCTACTTATTTTATCTTTTTTGGCTCTCTAAGCTACAGAGTATAAGTGTACTTCTACAGAGTAGAAGTAGCTACACAGATAGAAGTGACTTACCACCTGTTAAAGTACATACAGTTAGCATATCCTTACTCCATCAGTGATCCATACTGTACAGGAACTCAAGGTCTAGAAGCAATTATTTTCCTCTACCTTTTCTTGAAGATGCATTCCTTTGCACGTGCACATTCAGGCACAGTGCAAAGCAATGCAGAATTATAAAAGACAATCTTGCTCTTGCCATAAAGACCACATCTTCTTACAGGAAAGTTATCAACACATGGAACATATTCTTCAAATGAAAATATTTTTAGAACAGTACAAAACCAAAAGGAAGTTTAAAACAATGCTTTAAAAAACCAGACCATGATCCAGATAGCCACTCTGCATGGATACAGCCAGCTATCCCCAGCTTGACTGCTCTGTTCTCTTTCCACATTGATATATGTGAGCAGCTCTGGCAACGGAATTGTTTGATTGCTCAAGACCTGTGCTGGAACGATGCTGTGTGGGGATTCAAACATCTTTAGCAGCAGCCATTTTAAATCACAGAGTTGTTGTTTGGTTTTTTTAACCTGAAACAAATACAATAGCCCAGAACACCTGAGATTCAGACTAACTTTTATGAATGGTTGAAATCCTTAACAATTAGATGAGAAGTGCATAGACAAATACACTGTTATAAAAATAAAAGCGTAGTTATTTAAAATAAATTATAGTGAAAAGAAAATTACCATATATTTGCTTTAGGATGGACTGCTTGCTGGTTTTTATGGCTGAGCTGGTTTTGTTTACGGATTTCAGATTTTTACATGAAGGAACTGATTTCAGAGGGCTATGGTTCAGCTGTTTCTTCCAAGCAACCTGAATGAAGAAGGCAGCTGCCTCTTGTCTCCATTTGTCTTCATCTTCCTTGCACTGCCGCTTAGCACTAAGGAGCTGAAACAACTCCTGTCTCAGCTGGTAACTAGAGAGCAGAAAAGAGAAGAGCACTTGTTTTAGGTGACCTGTTTTAACTTCCGTGCTTTCCACGCATCAGTTCACATGGTGGATTACATGAGTAACTGGGAAAACAGAACTCCCACTGATGTGCTAAGTCACTTGGATGAGAAATGTTTGTTCAGAAGAAAAAGTAGGAGTTGGGTTCAATTTTGGATGCATCCATTATTTCACACAGTAAAGATCTAGCATTACAGGTATCAAAAGTCACAGTGCTTCAACATCATCTTATCAGCTGCTTTATAAAGAGAAAATCATCAGAAGACAAAACTATAAATATTTATGATAACAGTATAATCAATACTGCTTCCTCATTTTCACTATATTCACAGCTTAATAACATCAGCCTTTCTCATGTGCCTTAGCACTTCATGTCCTCAGTCAATCAGTGCAAGAGACAAACCAAATCTACCTCCTGTGGGTTCGACTGCACATTTCCTCTGCAGAAAACCGAGCTGCTCTCCACCTCTCCTCTGAAGATGCTCCCCTCACCTTGTTTTCAGCCATCGGTGTTTTTTCCCTTCCCTTCAAAGGCTCCCTGTCTTCTGACCCAACCTTGCCCCAGCTGCTTTGATCTTACACAGAGTCACAGCCCTCTGCGAGTGGCAGCAGCAGATTATCTGTCCCTCACACTCCGGTGGCAAATGGCACCGGCAGAAAGGAGTTGTTTGGGGTTTTTTTTTCCGCTTGAATCGAACCTAAGTATTCAGTTGGATATTGGCGTTTCACACTCACAAGTCAATTAACTGGCTTAGCAATTAACTCTGAATCCTCCCAGTACAAACCTGTCACAAATGAGCACTGAGTAACACTTGTAAAATATTAATTATAAGTGTTTGGTAACGGGCCAAAACACATTGATCATCATTCCCCTCTGGCATTCAAAAAGGCTTCTACTGGATGCCCCAGTAAAGTGAAGGAGGAAGGAGAGAGAAAGAGGTGATTTTTTCTGTTGCTCCCTCTGCAACGAGTTCTAAATTTTAAAAAAAGACAACCAGCCAGATACAAATTGTTTAAATATATGTTCTGAGCCAATGAACTATATAATTCAAACAAAGCAGCAGCCATACACAAAAAATGAGTACATAAAAGCACAATAGAATGCCAAAGGGGGATGATATGCTCTGTTACAGCCCAAATAATTTTAAACTTCCAATAAGCTTAGTAAATTCGCTCTGTGAAATTTGCTGGGTGAGACAAATGTATTTAATCTTAATTTAGTGAGGCTTCAGAATTCAGGCATGTACTGTTATGCAGCTCATTAAAGTACATAACAAATGCAGGCAGCAACTGCATCTTGCCAGAGCCTGCAAGTTGTGAAGCATGGTATGAATTCAGAACAGGAGTATTATCGAGAGACAGAGGGAAAAAATGATCCCGTTTTCTTAAATAACTTTTAACTTTTCAACTGGGTAAGAGAGGAAAAGAAAGTGAAGAGAGAGCACAGTTGCAGTGACTTGCTCACATAGCTTGAGCTAAGGATGGGTTAAGTGAATACTTAACGGCAGAAAAAACAATTGGGGAACTGTTTCATACTGGAGCAGAAAAGAATACTAAGCTACTCTCTTGGAATTCAGTAATTACTGCCAGATGCCTTTGCTGATACGTGAAATGACCCATTCACAGTCACTCCACCTTTGCACCCAGCTGTGATTTCATGTTGGTAGAGAATTTCTGGTAGTTTTTAGCAACGAGAAAGCAACTGTGAGGTTCTGACACTGAGAAGATGTAGGCAGTTATCTGTAGTGCAAGTGCACACTGTTTTAATTAAGCTCTCTCATAACAGATCATTCTGATCCTAGTGAGAAAAACGGAGAATGGGACCAAGTTTGATACAATATGAATCTGACATGGTGCCTTAAAATACCTGACGCTTAGTCAACAAAACTACTGCACATAAAAGAAAAGTGGAATATCCACGTGCAGAACAACAAAGCTGGCAAGTGGTATTCTCACATTGCTACAGAAGCTCTAATCTTGAAAACCACTGCTGGCCAAAGTATGCACACAGCAATAATATATTAAAAAAATACAGCTTGACTCCAGTGGGAGAACAACGGTGACAGCAACCAACTTATTCCAGCTTCTGTCAGCTCCCTGTGGGCCCTGGAGCGTGGTACAGGCCCCGGTGCCCCCCACCAGAGAGAACACAGACACAGAATCTGTAAGCCTCAATGAGCAGGATAAGCAATTAACCTTTGGCAAGCCACATACCTTAGAATACACTTTTGAGGAGTACATTTATAAAGTTTGTGGATTTGGGAATCGAAACATTCTCCTGAGAACAGCAAGTTTAATACACATAAGTAGACCAGTACCACTCTGCTGTTGTGTTTGCCTTCAATAAGTAAATCAGGACTATAAAATTTGCAGAGTGAGACAAATGCATTTCGTTTTAATTTAGAAAAATTCCAGAACTCGAGCATGTACTTCTGCATGTTTCTAATGTAGAATTACACAATAACAGTGTAAAATTTTATTGCTGTCTACAAGTACATGCTATTTACCAGTGCAAGTTTGGAACAAAAGCAAACACATGACTGTGGAAGAACTGCATCTCCCCTGCAGCCTTGCAGAATTTATGATCTTTGTTAGTGTTCTACGAGTTCTTGCAAACAGAACAAATATATTTATTTTTTACTATTAAGTATTTAAATAACAAATGTAACTTAAACAATCTTTAACTCCCACAATTTCCAAAATGCAAAGTGTTAGTAAGCGCATGCACTTCTTGGAGAGAAAGCACACCCTCCCTGTTTGAGCATGTGGACAGTTTAGAAAAGCCTATCCAAAATCTTTAGTGTAAATGGAATGCAGACTTCTATGCAGGTAAGTCAGCTTAATGCAAAGCTTTGGATCCCAGTTCTTGTGGGGAAATTTGCACAAGCACTCACTACACATCGTTCTACTTTGTCTTAAAGCCATGGCACGTGCCTGCCCCTCCACAAGGATTTTAAACTGGTGTTGAGTGAAAGCAGCAGAGCCAGCAGCAGCAGCAGCATCACTTGCAGAGACACTCTCCTAACCTACTCCTGACTTCCTTTAGCTTTTGGTATCTAAAGGATTTGAACACATAAGACAAGAACTTGGGATCTACATCAGAAATGAAGGCCAAGGAGCAAGCAGCAGAGAGCAGAAGTGGTGGAACCCCAGGAGAAGAAGTGGCTGCTTTGCAGTTCAGAGTGGGTATGAGGAACACGGCATGGAATCACAGAACCACAGAGTGGCTTGGGTTGGAAGGGATTTTCAAAGACCACCTCATCCACACCTCCCTGCCACGGCCAGGGACATCTTCAACACAGAGTCCCTCTGAGAAACTGTTAAACTAGTCAGAGACCTGGAAAGAATATTAGCAATTTGTAGTTTTCAGCATCCAATAAAATCAAAGAAAGTTTAAATAAAAACAAGAAATAAGAATAATGTGTATACTACATGCTTCCCTTACAGCTGCCATACTCTTCCTGCCCATTTTGATAAGAAATTCAATATTAAGGAGCATGTACTTTTAGAATGACTGCATTTCTGAGGCTAAACACACACATTCATGAAAGCAGGATAATGCTGTGAAAAGCAAACACTGGGACATATCTCTCTCTCCTGTTTGTTTGCTTCTTCTGTACAGCAGTTGTTCCTGCTTAATCAAGGTATTCAAGCTAGCTTCAAGTTTTGGCAATGAACACTCAAAGCTTCCAAACATCCTGTGGTTTGGTTATCTGGTTAAAAGTCAGGTCAGAGCACAATTTCACATGTGTCACTGAACTCCAGACTTAGGCAAATCCTGATTTGCACTCTCTAAAGAAATATCAGTGCTTGAAATAGAAGTTTAACAATTTCTCTGACTATTAAAAGTCATCACTTACCTTGCACTTTTTATGAACTTGCTAATGTAATTCTAGGCAACTGGAACCCACTTCCCCTTGTGTGGAGAAATATTAGTAACTGCCTCGTTTAGCACTGGCAACATTGTAAGCAAAATAAAGGACATTGCCAATAAGTCTAGTTTCATTTACATCTACTTGTATCTCACTCTTCTCTAGCTACTGAAACAGTGATCTTACCTTCTCCACGTCCTCTGTATGACTGTGGCAGCATAGTTCTTCTTCCGAAACAGCTCTTTTCTTTTTCTTTCTTTTTCTATGATCTGCATTCGAATCTCTAAAGGGATTAGTTCAATATTTGTACTTTGCCATGGAACAGAACATAAGTGATCATCTGCATTCCCAGATCCAATTATGCCTGTTTTTTCCAAGTTAAAACTGTCATCAGAAGCAGAACATGCTACTGGGTTTCTTGTCACAGCCCTGGTAGGTTCTGTCTCAGCAGACAATAATGACGAGGCCTTTTTTGCTATTTCATTGTTTCCCACTTTGACAGTTTGTTCTACAGCATGCAGGCTGTCATTTCTGGTGCTTACAAATACCGTTTTGGCACTTCCTGGTCTACTAGAACCAGCTGGTGAACATCTCTTACCATTTACCTCTTTATTTCTGGGTTTCTGCTGGTGCCTTTTGCCTTTGGAAGAAGCTTCACCCAGCTTCGAGTTTCGCGCCATTCCGCTGGTACAACCAACATCGCAGAAGAACACGGCCCTTCCTTCACCGTGGTCCCTCTTGCCAGAGGGAGGCTGACTTGGATCCCTTGGCTTTTCCCCAGCACTGGCAGTCCTACAGGTGGGAGCAGAAAGCCTCGTGCTCCTCCGAGCACAGGCACCCCTTGTGTCGACAGCGTGCTCCTTGTGCTTTTCTCCGTCCAGTTCCGCAGCAGCTGCAACCTGGTGTTTCACTTCAGCTTTTGTTCCCTCGTTTGCTTTGCCACAATGGAAATGGACACAGCTTGACTTGCTTTTGATGTGTTTCCTCAATGAATCTTTAGACAGAGAAATGGAAAACAACATTCAGTCTCTGATCCAGCAAAACATAGTTTATGTCTCTGATTTTTTTTGCTCAGTTACCTTTGAGGAACGCTAGGATTCACTTAAATGTACAAAAAAACGCAAGCAGGAAGAATCAGAAGAGGACATGATTGCCTGTCACAGTAGAGTCCCAAACACCTTCATTTGCTCAATGTTTTACACATGGTTTTCTTTCTAACGTTACATTTGAGTTAGATGCCTGAAAAACTCCTGCTCTATCCATCCTGTATCCTGGCACAGGATATTCCACTGACCCAGGAAACCCAAAGCACTTGGCTTCTCAGTACTTCCTTTGAGATCCTGAACGAAACTATGAAGTCCTTCCTATTTCTCCCTTGCTGCTATAGGATTACTGCTTCTAAACACTCTTGTGAGGGTGACTCGGAAGCCACACTGGAGTGCAAAACTGAAAATTCCCCATCTTCCATCCACCTTCCATTTTGCTTGGAAATTAACAGTAGAATGAGAAAATAGACCAGAGAGAATGAAATGTAACAGACAGGATGTTACAGGGTAGGTAGGAGGGGAAGAAGAAAAGAAAGAGACCTTTGATATACTGTCATTCCAGAAAATCATCTGGGTCATCCAAAGCCTGGTGAAACTGTGCTATATTTGTAATGCCTTTACAGGATACCCTTTTGACTGGATAACCAGATCAGAAAACACCTAACAACTGAATCACAGTTTTCACAGCCCAAAGGGTCTAAATTTATATGTAATTCCAATAAAATGGCCAATGAAGTCCATTAAAGTTTTGGTCACAAGAGGACTGATTAAAACACCTAATGAGAACTGACTATACAACTTCATGGTTTGATCCTTGTTGCATCAACTTTCCCGGCATCACTTCAATAACAAAAAGAGAGTGCATACCTAAAAAAGGCGTAGCATTCTTTCAAATACCGACTGTTTGGATTGAGCGAGAGGATAAATCTCGTTTAAAAATCAGATTTACTATTTCCCCATTAACATTCTTCATGTGCACCACAGATATGTCAAATATCTTTCATCTTATCTTCTCCGAAGAGCGCAACTAATAGAACAATTGCCCACAGCCTGTTTTCACATATTCTAGGTATTTTTGTAGACACCGTAGACACTATATTGCTGTTTTTCACTACTTCACACGGAGTAAAAGAATCTGTATCTAACTCTACCTTGCTGCACAAATTGCTCAAGTGAGGAAAGAATACGAAATCACGGAAAGACAAAATGGGTTCTATATATAAAATACCCCCAAGAAGTGGACAAAGCGGATGAACAGCACAATTAAAAAAAATCACAAACCTTGCCTGATCTTATGACCTTCGCTCTGAGGCTCTGCTGACAGGCAGCTCTCCTTTGGGGTCCCTTTGTCGTGACCAGCTTTAGGTGAACCTCTGCTGTTTCTCCCTGGCTGGATCTGTGAAGCATTGAGGGACAGAAGCCTCTTGCTCTGTGTGTCAGCTGCTTTGTTGGGTAACTGTGGGACACTGGTGGCCTTCTCCTGATTTGCGGGATTCTGTTGTACCCGAAACTTGTTTTGTTCCACGTTCTGCACCCCCTTCTGCAGCTTGGCTTCTTTCCTCTTACTTTCCTCTTCACGTTTCCTGCAATTACAGTCAATACCATAAGAATTTTGAAGATCATGTATCTAACTTGAACACACTTCTCTCTAAAAATCTGACACTGCCACAACAAATCCTTGACTTGACATCTTTTTCGTGAGAAAAGGACACACATTGCACTGAAATGTCTTAGGCTTGATCCAAAACAACAACTGACTTGCAGCTACAGCCTGATGAAGGTTAAGTCCTTGTCAGCCAGCTGCCCATTCAGTTTGCAGTTGTTTTAACTGATCTTAAAACACTCACTTATTAAAAACAAGTAAATTTAGGGAGTATTTTATAAGTATACAAAAATTAAAAGTAGGATTTTAATAAGAATCATGGCACTAATAACTATGCTTGCAATTAGTAATGAACAATGTTTTCATGTAAGTAGTCATGCAATGCACTGTATTTGAAAAGCAAAAAACTTTAACAAAAGACACAATATATCTTTGAAAATTATTTTTTCATATTTCAACGTGTCATAGTTAGTACAGACAATTATAAACTATCTTTGAACTAGCTACAGGTATTAACTTGCTGCTATGCATGTGTCATTGGTAGATAATAAATTCTTCATAAACATTATATGTCATATAAATGACAAATACTGAAAATATGAGACGTGAATTAAAAACTTGTGTGCCCATAGCATGCCATTAAAATGGTGACATTTGGATTTCAAAAATGAAGTAAGTCATGCATCTCTTAATAGTGTAGCCATAAAAGAGAATTTTGGACAAACTTAGGAAAGGTGCATCCGTTGAATAAAATTTTGCAGCCTATTTTGAAATACAGTGGGCTATCGTTGCACTTTATCTTTTAAATTCTTGTTCCTACCAAGCAGAATAAACCCAATAGCACACAGCAAATGTTACATACCTACCTCCCACTGAATTTGTTTTTATAAATTAAGCCCTGGTTGTTGGATGAAGTGACACTTTTCCTGTTGGAACGGACAGGCGGTAAATGCCGTATCATGTAGCTGCCTGGTATTTTAACTTGCTTCCAGTGCTCCAACACAGTCTGCAGACTGTTGCCACATCACCTCCCAGCACGGCGTGTGACAGGTGAGTTATGCAGCACGCCAGCCCCAGTTCGTGTGAGTGGTGTCACTGCCAGCGCGTGTCACTGCAGCGCGAGCTGCCAGCGAGAAGCCCTAACTTTATCTGTCAGTGCTATCTTACCAACTATGCTCTGCAGAAGAAGCTGATTGAACTTTGCACCTGAAAAGCTGCTAATTGATCTAAAAAAATACACTCCTAGCAGCCTGGGATTCCGTATTCCCTCTGGCATGAAAAAAAGTGGCTACTTTCAATTAATATTGGCATTCCACAACTGGACTATGCGGGGATGTTGGGACTGTGTACAGTATGGATCTCACTGCCATTATTGTGCCATTTGAGCTGATAAATCAGATCTTGCTATTCACAGAATAGTAATTTTCTATTCTTCACAAGAATAAACAGCCTGTTACCAATATCCTCTGTTCAGGGTATTAGAAAAGAAAGTGTGAGATGGGCTGTGCAATACACAATCAAGCCAGAGTGAACTGCACTCTTCTGATGAGCAGATCAACTCAATAACTTCAGCAACATACCAATTGTAAAGTTATTGAAATGACACAGCACCAGAAACAAAGAAGTAAAAAGGGTTGTTTTTTCTTTAAAGGTCTTATCCGTGTGCTAATTTTTCAGATTAAACTGAAGAAAGAATAAAGGGAAGGGATTTCAAAGCTCCCTATTCATAAAGCATCATCATAATTGTCACAGTACAGCTTAGTTGAATAACAGACTCTCAAATACATAAGAACCTCCCCTTGTGTTTTGCTTCATTTAATCAGAAATTCAGTTTGTATTACAATGAAGGATATCTTTGAAATTAAAATTTCCAAGTTTTACTGTTGTCCAATTCGAGAGGCTAAGTTTCATGAACAAGTGAAGGAAGTAGACAAGATTCTAATTTCAGGGCTCTCAGTCATTCTCAGGAGGTTCTGGCGACCCAACAGGATCCAAATTTGGGCTCTCTAGTTAGACAGCTACAGCTCGACAGTGGTAACAGAGCTGGCAGGCCAACATTTTCCATCGTAAATGAAACACAATTTTGTCCTGAATGGACAAAAAGCTCGTATTTTGTTGCAAAAGCGAAAGAATGAAAACGGAGCCTTTAGCAGATGGAAAGGAACAGTTTCAGCCTGACACACACATTTGTGAAGACACTGAGATGCTTTGAATTTTTGATTCTGCTAAAATGAATTCAACCTTATCTATTCTGTTAAGAACAGAAACTTAACTTTTTTATCTACTCACTGAAGGATATTTTAAAGGAAAGCGTTTTTAAAGTTATCCTTGCAAAAACTTAAAAAATCACACTGAAAATAGATCTCCAGGTATGATCCTACTACTGGTAGAGCTTTATCTGGACTAAGAGGAGTTATACTTCATGTTGTATAGACAGCACCTCCTGCTGCACAATCTAGCATGAGGATTATTTTCAAAAGAATGACACCACTGACTCATGACGTGTTCAGCTTCTGATCTACAATAATCTTTTAAACTGATAGTCCTTAATAAAAATGTTAAAACAACAGTTAATTTCTGTCCAGTATTCCGATGTTGACTGGTCTTCCCAAAGATGTAGAGTAGTCCATTAGCTTTTACCTAACTACCTATTTTTTTTTCCTCAGTCATTCCTCACATGTGTTTTACCACCATTTTGGTTTCGAATTCAGTCTTCAATGTGCTTACAATCTTCTGCATCTTGATGCTATTTTCAAATTCAAATTTACTTTTTAAATGAAAATACAAATTCATGATGGATTTATGTGAAATTCACATCGATATACACTTCCAGTTTAAAGGTGAGAAATGAGAAATTTCCCACGAGGAAGTACGAAGACTTCAGGCAAGTCTGAATGACAGCTACAGTTTCTCCCTGGCCACAAAACTTGTTATTCAGACACAAAAGAAAATTGAGTTGGTTTGATGTAATTTCTTCTGAAGTTAAAAAAAACCTCACAGAACAGTTCAGTCTGCTTAGCATCTCTCATGGACCAACTGTTTCTTTACTCTTCCTTTTACAATGACTATGTTTACAATGGTTTATTGTGATACCTACCTCACATCCTTTGCCAGTTCTTCTTATTTAGCGCCTCAGATTGTTTAGCTTTATCATTGTATGTTCTTATTACTGTCAATTTTAGTAATTACATCAAATTCCTCATATGTGCTTTCCCTTTTCAGGTTGCTGAAGAGGTCATTATTTTCTCTGTTGCCACACTCCCCTATCTTTTCTCAGCGTTCAGGGCTAACCACCAGTCTTTTGAAAAACCTCATAATCTACTTGCACACTTGGCATGAGAACATTTTTCCGAATCTACTGAAGACTGTTTAATTGAACTGCTTATTTTCTCGCTGTCCTTCTCTTCCTAAATATCATGAGCTACTTACTCACTTTCATCCATTTCCCTTTGACATCCACATTCTCAATCAGTTTCCTCCAACTGGCCAGAATGAAAAACAGAAGTATGGATTTAGGAACTCATCCTGAGAAATTGAAAGGGAAGGTGAAGAAATGAGGAATGGGTTCTGCAGCCCTTTCAAAATCCAATATACTGGACACTAGTTCTCTCCGAATATGTTTTAAACCCTTAAATATTATTTTCTTAAATACCTGGTTTTGCAATAAGTAAACCAAAATCCTCTTTTTGAAGTCTGGAAGGGATCTCAGGAAGTGAGCAAGGCTAACATGCTGCTCAAAACAGGGTCAGATTGGGTGGCTCAGGTTTTTATCCAATATGTCTTGAAAACCTTTACGGACAGAGACCATACAACCTCTTGGGGCTGTTCTACTGCTCGATTGTCCCAAGCATGAAAGAACTTCTCTTTATTTCCAGACAAAATCTCTTGTTCCAACTTTTGCCTGTTAAAAGTTTCCCAGAGACCAGAGACACCAACCGCACTACAGTTTCCCAAATTATTTTTTTGGCCCTTTTTGAAGCTGGGTGCAATGTTTTCTTTCCTCCAATCATAGGGGACTTTCCCTGGTCTCTGTGACCTTTCAAAGACATTAGAAAGTGGCCTTTTAGGGGCATCAGTTAGTTCCTTCTGTACCCTTGGATGCAGCCAGCCTGGTCCCATGGACTTGTCTGGGCTGAGTTCTCTCAAGCCATCCCTGACTGAATCCTCATTCCCAGCTGGCAGTTCCGCTCCTCCTTGAACCAATTCTCTCAGCAAAGACACCTGGGAGACCTTCTGGAAGACTGAGGAACAGAAGGCACTGAGTACTTCTGCCACGTCTGTGTCTGTTGTCACTAAATGCACCATTCAGCAACAGGCCCACATATTTCTTGCTCAGCCTTTTACTAATGTATTACTACTTTTATTAATGTAGATGCAGAAACACACCTTGTAACCCGTAACATTCCTTTCAAGTCTCACCTCCATCTGAGTTTTGGTGTTTCTGACACTGTCCCTACATACTCAAGCAATGCTTTTACACTCTGCCTTTGCAGTCTGTCCCAGCTTCTGCCTCCCGTAAACTGCATTTTTACATTTCAGCTTTGCCAAGGATTCCCTGCTTACCCAAATTGGTCTCTCGGTGTCTCTCCTTGCTCAGTGACATAATAGTGTGCATGCTGTTTTAGCCTTCATCAAACTTCGTTTTATAAATTACAATTTTTTTCTTTTTTTATATCGGACAGAACATGGGAGAGATGTTTGTATAGAAATATTTCCTAGGCTCTAAATACAGTGAACATAACTTTACCAGAAAATAATACAGGTATGAGATGCTGGCTTTTTGTTAGGGTAAAAAGCAAAAAAAAAGTAGAGAAAGAACAGACTATCTAAACCCATGTAGATTTAGGAGTGATTTATCTTAAAGAGACTTTCTAAAGTAACATATTACAAAGCAAATTTTAAATACCTACACTGAAACAGTTGCGGGGGGGGGGAGGAGGTGTGTGTTCAGTCTACAAGTTCACCATCATTCTGCATCCCCACACAATGTCTACTTTTATATGGAGACCAGATTTTTAAACATCAGTAGGGATAATAGGTTTTTGTATGCAGGAACACCGTGGCCAATTTTAGCTGTGGAATG
The DNA here is from genome assembly GCA_013397755.1 of Cnemophilus loriae. Lineage (NCBI taxonomy): Eukaryota > Metazoa > Chordata > Aves > Passeriformes > Corvidae > Cnemophilus > Cnemophilus loriae. The sequence continues at coordinate 1,350,166 of VZTF01008251.1, forward strand.
CACAGATGGGTACGCAGAATGATGACAACATAATGTCCCCTTCAGTTTATTACAGATCATAAAACTGCAATTAAATAAAATTTGTTATATGACAACCTGATTTGCTTGTACACTCCAATTGTACTGTAATTCTCTTTTTATGGTATTTGGTACACAGACTTTGTTTCTATTGTTTTCAAACAAATCAACAACAGCTAAGTAAGTTTCAGAAACTACATCAGAAACTCACAAAGGAAAACTATTACAAAAATATCCCCAAATTTCCACGAGGGAATTCTTCTCCATTTAATCTTCTACATGGTGGATCAGAGATTCTTCTAAAAATTACTGTCATCACAAAGGATAAAACTATCTCATTTGGTAAAGTCAGTTGTGACCACACAGCAATAAGCAGAGCTCTCCACATTAAAAAGAAATATTTTCAAAGGCAGCTTCTCCATGCATGGTTTTGACTTACACTGATTTCAGCAGAAAAGGCAAACAGTAGGAGAGCTATAGGTTATAACTTAAGGACGTAAAGATGTAAGAGATGAGTTATCTGATATTTCCAGCTTTAGTTCTTCCTGGGGAATAATAATTTTTATAGTTAGTTTCTTATTAATTATTAATAATTATATAGTATGAAGGTCCGACAGGCCAGTTATGCAGAACATCAAACTACCAAATTTGATACAGAGTGGAGTGCAGCTGAATTTGTCTGTGATACACAGATGCACCAAAAATACCTCTAGGTGCAATAATTATGTTGTGTATTTTTTTCATATGATCTCTCTTTATCGAAATGATATTCCCAAATCATGCAGAAATCTTTTCAGACTGTTATGTTTTTTCATTTCAGAATCAGATTTCTTCAAGAGAAACCAGGTGCTAATTTCGTACCAAAGATTCTTAAGGATAAACCTCAAGCAAGCAACGTATTTTGATAATCATTTATGTACCTTCTGATTTCAGAATTTCACCACTGGGCTACCATTACCACATCTAAATTGGGTTGAAACTCAGTTGGAACCTACACATCTTGCTGACAACTATTTGAATTGCATATGTTAGTTATCTGTAATCCAATATAACCAATTCATAGGAACTCTGATTCCACACTGGAAAATATAAGTGCAGAGAATGACAGGGCGCAAACTGAAGTTGCAAATAGAAACCAGGAGTTCAGGTTGCTAGAGAAACATTAAGTTAAGCCTTAGTAAACCAGGCTTTCACTGGTTTGTTTTTTCCCCTCAGCTACTTAGTATTTTCTTTTCAAAACTGATATCAAGACTCGACAGGTCAATAATTATTTCCATCACCTTAAAGTGATAAATGTTTTCCAAGCCTTTTTATCATCATACAGAATATCAGGCAAAGATGCATGGATGCTAACATGCTATTTTCTCAACTTCTGGTATTTTGCCTTGTTATTGTATATTATATAAATTTCATTATTTAAACTGGAATTATATGGAAAATAACTTTCATGTCTATACTTGTATGGAAGTTATATGCTTCTTTCATTTTCATGAGTTTTACTAAGAGGAACAAAAGCTGAGGAGCAACAGATAAAATCATACACTGATAAATACAAACTTACAACAAATGTCTATTGGCTGGAGTAGATTTCAAGTCTCAGACTTACTTGGCAGCAGCGTCTTTTCTCAGCTGTTCGTGTTTCATTAAAAGATTCTTCCTCTCTTGAAAAGCCTTTCTAACTTTGTATCCTTTGTAGACAGCCTGAATTTTGAAAGCAGCAATATCCTGAATGGCAGCTATAGACAGAGCCCCGTGTTCTAACATGAACTGAATCACTTCGTGGTGTTCACCAAGCAAGGCATAATCAAGCGGAGTATATCTAAAAAAAGCAAAACCAAAACAAAACCACAATAATTATTACTGATCTAGAATTCTAGCTATAATGTGCATTTCTTCACCTCATTTCATAATAAGGCAACTTCTAGTATGAAGACAGATTAAACACTGCTTCAATAGGCTGTTTTTTCTCATCTTTTTAGGCATTATTTTCCTACCTTATTCATTCTACACACTGTGGTTATGTTTAAAGCTTATTTTAGCCTCTTAACAGGGAAGTGGGGGGAGGGGGACCAGACTACATGAAAGTGTTTGGACAAAATCTCCCAAAGCCCTATCCACAGCATTAACTGCTTTAGGCAAGCAGTCTTTAAAAGATGTTATTGAGATTTGCATATAGAAATATAAAGAAAAATTAAGTTAAAATATTTTTGTGTTATTTCCATATGCATTTAAGTTCTAGAGACCTACTGTCAAACTTGTCTTAGCTTCTGTAACATCGACTGAAGACAGTATGACTGACCAAGCAGCAGGATTAGATCAGTATCAAAGGATATCATCTTTTTTTAAGGTACTAAGAAGACTTGAGTCTGTTTTCAAATGGATACAGGTGTTCAAAATATTAAATTGCTTTGGGTTTTAACGGTGTCAAAGACACCTAAGCCTTTCTCAAAATAATTCCCGAATTTCCCACCGTCAACACGGGAGCAAAATTTACATATCTCTCTCACCAACACTGAAAGTTTAGGCAAAGACATTTAGTGGCTGAAAATTATCAGTCACAAACCATAATCAAGACCATACAACATAAGACTATCCGATAACAAGTGTCATTGCATGCGATGGCGAAAATCAGGGCTCTTGTTGATGGTAACCTGCTGGGACACAGTGCTGGTAAGCAAAGAAAAACAGACAGAAAGCACAATTGGACCTGCCACACAGCAGTGGTTTGATGGAAGGGTAAACAGTATCTGAACTGAAGTGTCTGCAGGTATAAAGACAATGACATAACATGAAAATTTGGATGTCAAGGTGTGCTGCTGATAGCGTTTAAACAGATACAGATTTTTTGATAACCCAGAAATGGGAACTTCAGAAGAAACGTAATTTCAGAAAAACACATTTTTAAAGTATTCCTAATTTTGAATATTTTAAAGGCACAAAAGATACTAAAGTACACCTTACGCTATACTGCGTATCTACCAAGACAATGTATTCTACTGCAGATCCCAATCATGAAGACCCATATTTTTAAATGTGGATGCTCTAACTCCATCAGAGCTACCTTTGAAAGCAAAAAAATCACTTAAATCAAATCTGAAGAGGGGTTTTTCTGACTGGACACTTATATACACTCCTCTGCTGTGTCAGTTCAAAGCTTGATGTAAATTTTCTTTTCCCTTGGTTCTGTCTAAAGCAGATAGCTTTTAAATCAAGCTGGCTTCACAGGGAAGCACACGAAGACATCAGCCATCAGCTGTTATAGGTAATTTAACATGGAAGTGGTCAAGCAGCAGCTTGATGCACTCAGGACATTAAGTTGGATTACAAAATAAATTTGCAAAGAACAACAAACCCAACACCCTCCAGACTAGCACTTGATCACATACTTGGCAAGCAAGTGGGCAGCTTAAAATCCTAGATGCAATCTCAGCTCTATCTTTTCACTAATCTTTTAGTTATAACCACTATGTTTGAATTTTTAACTGGTATCTCATACTACACTTTAAGAAAGTAAAGAAGAGAAGCTTTTTTTTCTATAGGCATACTGGAAAAAAATACTGTGCAGTGAAATTGTTACTGATTAAAAACCAATTTCATTCAATTACAGATGAACCATATCAATGAAGTTATTTTTCCTGTCTTACAATGCTCGATTTTCCACTTTCCAAACTTCCAATCTCTTAACAGTAAAACAACGTTTGTAGATATTCATTAAGATGCAATTGTGCAATTTTTATACGTATTTTAGGAGAATTATATTTAAAGATTGATCCATCTATAAATACTGGGGATCTCTTTTGTTCTGCACATGCACTAGTGCTTATCAGCAGACATTTGGAATTCCGCTAGTTGTATTTTGAGTAATCTCGATTTATACATCAGAACATATATTAATGCCAGAAGGGAAACAAAAATATATAGTATCTGAGTGACTGTGGTAAACCACAGCTAAGGTCTCTTCTTGACATTTGAGCATCATTAGTACATTTCTACAAAGTAAGGATAACAGCAGTCTCCAGTCTGGCAAAATAATGACTTTTACTTATTAAAAGTAATTTAATTAAAACTGTTTATTCAATTTTCTATCAAAAATTACTAAGGAGAGCCTTGACACTACTTAATTAGGAACTAGTTATACTTTCATTTGTGTTTCTCAACAAAAAATAAGAACAGAAAAGGAAGAGAGATCTGAGTGGTTCAGAGTAGAGAACAAAAGAGAAATGATGGGGGAAGAAAGCAATTAAAAACTGGGGTTAAGTATGGAAGTCTCAGATTTAGCACTGAAATATGGGGTTGCAAATCCCTTAAGTTATTTAAAATGTTGAAATATTCAAATTTATATGGCAGCCTGTTCATAATCTTATAATTATGAGGAGGTCATCTACTTTAAAGAAAGGCATTGTAAATTTCTGCTAATAGTAATTATCTTCATGGTCAGGCGACTAATTCGAACTCCACAATCCAAATCACCTTTAAAAAACTATTATTTATGTGTCAATGAAAGACAAAGAAAAGATGCAAATGTGCTGTCTCTTTATGATTATAGGAGACTTTTTGTTTAAACTAGGCCTTTAGAATACAAGTAACCACCAGGTACTTTGTAATCACCATTTTAAAACATAACATTACATTTCTCCCATTTTCTTTCTTCTTGCTGTATTTGTATCAAATATAAAAGAAAAATTCCAGTCTATTCCAACAGCAGCAGAATTGCCTTTCCATCCTTTGTCCGTACATATCTACCATCAACTCCATACAAATGAGAAAGATCTTTAATATTTCAAACAAGACTAGAGTGAGTAAATACTTCCAGAAGTCAGTGGTTCAGAAGTATGAACAGTTGAAGTTGCAATGTCTTAGTTAAAGAAGGGAAATTCCACATCAGGAAAGCTGCTTACGCTGAAGGCCAAGATTACAGCCCTACTCTGAGATACAAGATGAGGATGCCCTTGCAGCATCTGAACATTTAACATTTAAATCAAAGGTAGCACTTCGGCTCAACTACAAAATAACACCCTCAGACAAGCAATACCTCTCCTCGCTGTTCTCCATGTGATTGGGGAAAGCATCAAAGCCAAGCAGCAACTTTATAGCATCAAGGTAGCCATTGTTACAGAGCCAGTGCAGGGCAGTTCTGCCCTGTAAAACAATGGAACAGAACAAAAATTAACATTATCCCCAAACTCTACCGCGCCACAATAAAAGTCATAAATCATAGTGTAATTCAATGCTTTTCTGGACATGAAGAACAAACTAGTTCTTCTAAATAAACTTCCTCATTAAAACAAGAAGAACACAGTATTTAAAAATGAATTTTTTTTTAACAAGATTTCAACACTAGTGCTTTTTCACCTAAAACAGCTGAAAAGCAGCATCAGAAGACTAGCCTTAGAGTTGTTTTCTTTGCAAAAGATGTAAAGCATGCTCTGTAGAACCCATAATGAAAACCACTTTTCCATTACCGGGAATTATCTATGCCCTACAACAAATAGCTGCAGAAAATTTCAACAAATTGGGTGAAGCTCTTTTGACTGATGAGGTTCTACTGACTTCTGAGAAATTATGTCATATAACAAAGAAATCTGTTATGGGTTGCACAATTATTCTGGCTCCTAATTTCATTACTGCCTGAATAATGGCACAAAAGAACATATAAACCAAGTGTTCTTTTTTTTTTTTTTCCACCTGGAAGAGTGATACATATGTGGGTACTTCTGTGGACAAGTAATTGAAGCAGTTACTGTGCAATCTCACTTGCAGTATCTTACTTTCTTACTTGCTCTATCTCTATGCTGGAGAAACACATTACAGGCTAAAATCACATTCCTGGCTAAAATCACATTCTCGTGTCAGCTGTTAATAAGGAATGATAGAAGAAATCAGATTATTAATGTGAGTCGTCACATGATCACACTCTGATAAAGAAAAACTAAAAGTGATCTGGAAAAATAGGAATCTTCAATCTGTGCTGCATTTAAAAATACTGCTTTTCTTTCAAGATTTTAGAAGTGAAGGCATAGGGAAAACAATGTCAGGATGCATTTCCTCTTGGGACAAACAGCAGCAAAGATGTTTCTATGTCCTGGAAAAGAGAATGACCTTGAAGAAAAGGAAAGTTGTTTGATTTACGGTTATTCTAAAGTTAATGATATACCTCAGTGAAGAAGAACAACATACCTCCTTATCCTGAATATTTGGATCTGCATTGTTTTCCAGCAACACTACCATGCAGTTAATGTAACCTCCATAAGCAGCACACTGCAGAGGTGTTCTACCTGCATAATCCTGCACATTAGGGTTGATTTTATTTTCTATCAGGATTTGGCACACGTCAGCATTTCCTCCCAGGGCTGCCCAGTGAAGGGGTGAATGGCCATCTTGGTCAACCAAATCTACTCTTGCTCCTCCTGTAACAACAAATACATTTTTGAGCACAAAAAGAAAATACTGCTGAATGCTAAGAAAAGAGTAAGTTTATTTTCATCTAGAACTCATTCCGTAAACCGACAATTCAGAGAAGTATTTTGGAAAGCAACTTCAATTTTGTTACTCAGATCCTAAAACTTAAAATTAATTTGGCATGAAATAGCTTCAAAGAGGGTCAGGCATCTAACTTTTTACAAACTTCTGACTATCCTGTAAGATGTTTTAGAACATTCAGACTTATCAAATGCCCATGAAAAACCTATTTTATTTGTTTCAGGTCTATGAATTTTCAGTAGAACTTTTCTTTCTTAACAACAAAATAACTTCTAAAAATTAGACTTCAGATTAAATGTCTTCTTAAATCTCTAAAGCAGACAAGATAAATATTCACAATGTAAGAATAATTTTAAAAATAAGCTGCTTTTTTAAATTCAAGCATGCTAAGATTCTTTTATGCAGATAATTAATTTCTCTATATGTTCTTGCAAGATGTAAAAATTCTGTACAAAAGTAAAACTCCACAAATACAAGAACTTGAACTGACCAGCAACAATGACTCTCTATATCATAAAATATTTAATTAAACATAACTCAGATTCTGATAGCCAAGCTTCTTGCATCCACAAAAGCTAAATGGCACAGGGAGTGGGAGGAAGAGCTTAACAGGAAGTTAAAATATGCCCAGCAGATCATGGAGGGAAGAACACTTTTCAGTAAGAAAGGCTGGTTGATGGAAAACTTGCAAAATTTAGCCTGGATACTTCATCTGTCCATAAGTGGGATAATGTCTGAAGTAGGAGGGAGTTGTTTCTGGGAAGCTAAAATGACTGAATTTTGCATCTAAGATGCCACTGTTCTTTCACTGTATTTCTTACCCTTCAGCAGATATTTTACAATTATTTAACACTGTGTACTTTGTTAAATTCCATTTCTGTCTACAAGCAAAATACTGCTTTTAAAAACCAAGGTGAAGAAAATATTAATGATGTAGGAGTTTTGATAGCTATCTACATTAAAAAAATAAAGACTCACTTAAAAAGTCTTCAAAGAACCCTAAAAATGGTTTTTCACAAAAGTGAAGAAAGCTTAATTTGATCTTATTTACTGGGGAAAAAAAAACCAAACAGAAACAAAAGAAAGAATAGCCTCGCTGGGGGAAGAGTTAGTTTGAGAGACTAGAATGTATTTGTAAAGGCTTAAGCAGAAACGAGCTGTGAAAAGAACAATCCCAATTTTGAAAGTTTTGTATTTAACACTTCTAGCCATTTTGCACAACACTGACAGTCTTATAGATTCACTAGGGCTATTCCACAAGGGGAACTTAGAGACAAAACCTGCTTTAGAGAAGCAACTTCCTACCCCACCTCTTGCTCAGCTGTTCGTTTCCCGTTCCCACAGGAAGCAGCACCCGAACTCTGAGCAGGTTTGTAAAGCCCTAAGAGCTGACCTTTAATGAGTGTTTGAATCACTTCCTTGTGTCCCATCTCACAGGCTCGGAAAAGTGGGGTGTGTTTCATGACATCCAGAGCATCCACGTGTGCTTTATGCTCCAGCAGCAGTTTCACTGTGCTGACGTGGCCAGAAAGGGCAGCAGCGTGTAATGCTGGAAGAATAAAGTAGTAGGAAAAAGAAACCACAATACCATGAGCTTTAGAGGTCCACAAAAAAAAACCCAACCAAAAAAACCAAACCAAAATAAAACAAAAAAACCCCAACAATTTTGGTGGAAAACGTACTTTTCAACCACAAGAAACTGAAGAATCATAGCAAGTGATGATATAACAACAATTTCTCGCCATACAAGCAACAGGCAGAAAAACTGTTAGCCCTGAAACATGTTTCTAACTTGCACAAATAGAAATTTTACATTTAACACTACCAAGACTGGCTTATAGTGAGGATTTGTGGAAGAACAGCAGCTTCGGATTAAGAGAATATAACATGATTTACTTCTGCCTGTTTTGTGGCAATTCTGAGATTGTCCATCACCAGTGAAAGAAAGCTTTCATTATTTCTTCAATGCTTTCCTGAAAATGACTTTTTTTTTTTTCTTTCAAATAAGCAAAGTTGTCTCAATTAAAACTAACTTCAGACAACCACCCAGCTGTTCCTGCTCCTTCCTGCCCCTCTTTTTTGTTTCAGGATTACTTGGAGAAAATTTTACACGAAATCATATAGCAAGACCATCATATCTTGCACAGTATCTCCCGCTCCCTGTTTTCATCGAGGAAAAGAAAAAGATTACAGCACGACCAGATGCTGCTACTTCAGACACTTCACAACTCAGGTAAAGATGTGGTGTCCTGTAACTGGAGTTGCTATTGCCTAACACAGCACCCTGCAGGCACTATCAGCCAGAGCTGAGGATGACCAGCCCACGGCTCTTTTTGAAGGAAAGGAGAACTGCACACAGCAGTGAGATTTCAAACCAATGGAAGACACATGTACTGGTGATTTCACTTACAGTTTTGATTTCAAAATGCTTTGGATTATTTCCCACAATCAGCAGTCAAATCAGACAATCTACATTCTCACACTGCCTTAAATGTTGAATATTTTACAGACACTAGAATCAAAATAATTTAGAATAAAACCACAAAACAATGCAGTTTATAAGTGTGCATTTAATAAAGTGAATTCATATTTCCCCGTTAAATTTCAGAAATATTAATGCTTAGTGAGAACTGAATCTGCTCATACAAGCAAAAAGTGGGGCTGTCAACCCCATCTACATGTCCGTATTTGTTTAATGTTAAAACAGACGGGATCGGGATCCAGAAGAGGCATTATACAGAAATGCACACCACAAAGGCCAGCATTAGAAGGAGCAGCTTCTTGAACCATAGCCAGAATATAAAACCAGTATTTTCGTATTTGCCAGCTACTGTTTACAACCAGCACCAGCTTATGACACAGTAACCCAGCACAACCTGTTACACAGGTCCAACTAAAATGCTCGGGTTGTTCATGCTGTCATTGACCCGAATCCAGTTGGTGTGCGCTGCCTTAAAACAGAGCCACGGAATAAGTGATAGCAACGTTGTGACACGGACAAAGCACTGGGGTCAGAGCCAGAGACACTCTGAGAAGTGAAAATTGAAATCGTGCCTCTGAGAGGACACTGGTTTAAGTTTAAGGGTAGTAGCCTAACAGTGCAGCGGTGCTCACTGCACTCGTGAAAAGTAAGTGCCTGCGCAGCAGCAGCTACTGCGAGTGGGTGGCTATCAGTAGGAATTGGACAAGAATGAGATCCCTGCCGCTTCCTACATTTGGATGGGCCTGGTTTTCATGGTCTGACCCCACAGTAAACTCTAGGTTCTGGTTTTTGTCCCGAGTCCCTTATGAAACCAGAGGCAGTAAACCACTCCATCAGATGACACATGGGGTGTGTGTAACAATACAATAGAAAAAGAGCTGCTGTGTCAGCTTGGCCAGTTCTTCCCCCCATCACTCATTCTGACGCAGGCATCTTGTTTCGCACTTTGTGCTCAATATTTTCTTGTAAGCCAAATTTTCTGTGATGGAGTCACGGTGACTGAAGAGATTCTTCAGCCAGCTGGTCACAATGGGCCCTTTGTTGAGCCGACAGACAGAGCCCTCTCCATTGTGTGCAGTGACGGCAGAGCTATAAAGCTGCCCCTGTAATGCTCCTGCAGCGCTGATCTCTGAGAGGAGGGAAATTCCTTTCCCTTGGTGTCATTCTCCTACACAATGCCGAGAGTCTCGATGTTCTAGCAGAGCTCAATGGAGAGCCTGCTCTTTTTAAGTAAATGCAAAAGGCTGCGTTAACGCAACATTACAACCGAGCTGAACCGAGTCTGCACACAAAAGTCAGAAAAACACAGCCTTGAACTCTGCTCAGCAACTGTATCCCGGGCACGGAGGCATGTGCGCTATTTTCTATTAGTGCATAGTTTCCCGTCCGAACGCAACACTGCTTTTCCCCCACGAAAACTCGGGAATGATTAAGAACCTTTTGGAAAAAAAAAAAAAAAAAAAATTAGAAATCTTAGAGTGATTTACTGGTGGGCTCCCTTTTATGTTTAGAGCTCGCTGTAACAAAGCCCATGCTATGCACTCGCTGGCACAATGGTGCAGCTCGGGCTGCCCGGCAGCACAGCTCCCCACTTCCAGACTATTCGTGTGTTCTGCACAGCGGCACTCTCAAGCAAATGGAAAATCCATTCATTTCCTTGGATTAAAAGCCCTACAACGAAACCAAGATTAAAAGGCGATTACATATCACTGCTACGAAAGGTTTAAGACTGAAAGATAATAAACCCAACCACCTGAATTATTCAAGCGTGAAAGCCACACCTGAGTAATTTCAGAAACACAGTATGTGATTACCGATTACTGACTGCAAAGAAAAAAACCCCTTTGTAAGGAGGTTTGCACAGTAACAACAACATTGCTGCACCTTAAGGTCTGAAACAAATACTGAGAGGTATTTGAAAGGGAACTGTCAGGAAGTAGCAAATGTAGGCCAGCCTGATAAAAGATGAAATAAGACTAAAATTGTAGAACATTTAGTTTGTAAAGTCATCAAACATGAAGACTGAGATTTCAGTTGTTGCACTATTTCTTGCACTCAAAAATTTCAAACTATCACAGCTTGGAAAGACTGATTTATTTTGTGTGTGTTACATTGTAAGAAAAACAAGAATTTAGATATTTAAACAATTTTATGTTAACTGTAAATTGCTTTTTGTTAATATCCAGCAGATCATCAAAGGAAACTTTAAAAATTCAATTTATAACACGAAAACAATATTGATGCATACTAAGTTTCAAATCCTGAACCATACAACCCTGCCATTGCATTTATTTACCGTTTGTATGTTATTCAAAGTGCATTCTGAAAAGAGAAGAGCTGTTATATCTTTGTTTCTTGATTGGGATAAATCTACAACTGCAAGTTCCCTGAATCTATGCATGCATCTTAGGCTAGTTTGCACGTGTGCACAACCAAAAGATAATGCTCGAGTAAAACAAATACATTAAAATTTATGTAAACAAACACTGCAACATACATTCTTGTTTTAGAAAACATAGATTTCAGGAGTAATGCCCATTTATTGTATTACTCATGAGTGTGTGGTCTGACTATCAGCTTAGCTATCATTTTACTACTTATTATACATAGATAAATATTTTTGCACTTAACTTCTAGCTCCGTGACTGTATCTGGCACTGGGTAGTTCCTGATCTCCCTACACACAGCTTACCCTGAAGCCCTGCTATCAAACCCCTCCAAATTTATGCCAAATATATCCACACTCTCCTGTTTTTTCATTCAGATGCCATCAGCATACTATACAACTCAACTGCTTTTCCTAAATTTCCAACACTGTTGAATACATAAACACCTCAACACCTGTCTCTCTCACCTGTCAGAACTGTTATTCTGTTTTTGTTGAAAGCACTACATAGGTACAATATTTCTACCACAATTTTTTTTTTTTTTTTCCTTAAAGGAGACAAATTCATAGTTGCTACAGGAAATTCTATATTTCATTACTTGCATGCTTGAATCCTGAAACACTGTGTTGCCTACTTATCTTTTATTTCAGGCACATAACAGGATGATAAATTCGGGGGATATCAAGTTCGACCTCTTGTTTGGACAACAGAAGTGCAATAGCTCTAATCTTTATTTCACTATCTTTACAAATAACTACTTCAGTGGTTAGTTTGCTCTATTTTGTTTCAAAGTATTTGTGTACTGTCAAATACATATTTGAACAGGTACTTTCAGGAAGAGCTTTTTTATGCAACTATATTTCATTTTATTCTTCAAAATACAGAACAGCTCTTCCTTACACAGGATTACAGAACTAACTAAATAGCATTGCAGTACATTTCTTCTTGCTAGGTTTCAAATTAACTGTTCCAATCTGTGCAGAAAAGGTTTGTTTCTTTCCCACAATAAGGCAAAGAATTGACTAGCACATATAATTAAACTAATGCAGAAATGTTTTCAGGATTGAAGTACACATTCAGAAAAACATTATTATAGATTCTACCAATGTTTCTACTTGGTGGAAATCACACTGATTGGCAACATGCAGTGGCTCTTTACTGTAAAGCATCTTACCTGTGCCAGCGTATTTGTCTGTCATATTGATATCAATATCCAGTTTTAAAGTCAGCATAGTCCTAATGACATCATCACTGCCTTTGCCAGCTGCCCACATGAAGGATGTTCTTCCCTCAAGATCTGAGTCATCTTTTACAGAAGGATGTTTCAAAAATACTTCAACTGTTTCCTGAAAAGACATACTGTTGAAATTAACATTAAAAGGAATCTGCAACAACAAGAAACTACTGTCTCACGTAGCTGTTTATGAAGCAAACCAAGGCTTTATTTTTCCTATTTATGTTTATAAAGAGTAATAGCTCAACAGGAGCACTGTATGTTCTGCTACACCTTTTGCCTTGCCAATGATCATCATGCATCCTTAACTATGAGTTGAATACTGTCATTTATCTAACACTTCTTTCTTTTCAGTGTCAAACACGATGTGTTCATCACAAGGAAGCAAAAGACACTGTAGTCTCTGTGAAGAAAGCAATGGGAAAAATATTACGTGTTTATCAAAACACGACTGCAATACTGTGATGAAAAAATCACAGAACCCTTTAGGCTGGAAAAGACCTCTGAGATCATCGAGCCCAACCTATGACCCAACACCACCGTGTCAAGCAGACCATGGCACTGAGTGCCACATCCCATCTTTACTTAAACACCTCCAGGGATTGTGACTCCACCATCCCCCTGGGCCCATTATAACATTCCATCTTTCCAACATTCTATCAGCCATTCAGTGAAGAAATTCCTTCTAATGTCCAACCTGAACCTACCCTGAAAATAATGTTCTTTCAAAATATTTTCCCAACGTGTTTTTTTCTCTCCAGTTTTAAGTACAACTGCACATGCAAACATTTTACTTTGCCAATCTTTAATATTTTGACTGTTGAAAAAAAAAGATTGGGTCAACATAGACATATTTCCTAATGTTTAATAATATCATCCGGTTACTGATTACTGAAATACTATAAATCAGAAAATATTAAGGAAATCTTTACAACCAAGTCCAGTCTTTCCACTGTAACTGTTGCACTAAAATCTCAAATCAAGGCAAAAAAGAATTATTTCTTCAAATGCTGTGTTTGTGTTAAGCTGTCAGCAAACAAGTCCACTTGTTTAACCTGCTGCCAGACTCCTAACAAGTCACCCAGGAAAGGAAGGGAGAGAAAATCACAACTATTAGTGAAAGAGTAAAGGTAAGATTTTCCCTTTTCTATCTAATGCCTTAAAAGGCTGTGTATGTAACAGCTGGGAAACATCTGATATGAGTCACTGGCAGGCTAGCCAATAAAAACATGTAAAAACCCCAGGTTTCATTATTTTACTTTATATTTATATTTTATTATTAACACTATCTTAGCCTTTCCTCTGTACGACCCCACAATAGCTCTATCACTACCCTGGGTAGGACAGGAATTTCCTGGCTATAATGAACTAAACTCTTTTAATCGCAAAGGTGTTTGAATGCCTAAGTACCATTGATTAATTTGGATTTGTTTTTTCACTACTACTTACTATTTCATCCCTCTAAAGAAATAGGAAATTTCTCATTTATCCTATGCTACTGATCTAAGATCCTTACAGCCTTGTAAATTTAGGTCTGAACTCTCAGTTTATTGTGAAAAGGTCCAGCCAGAAGCAAGGAGAGATGGAAGCATAAAGCCTTCCACACAAACCCAGCATGAGTTTATAGCTCTGTGTACTCACACGGACCACCACCACACCTCAGACACAAACAACAGCCTCTCATTAGGCCAGAAACTCAGCACCCTCCCAGGGCTCTGCACTGCTGGAAATGCTGCAAAGTGAAAAGCACTGCAAAGGCTGCACTTCTTCAATACTGAGGCACACATTCTAAAAAATACAAATATTTTATTATTCCATTACGTTTTGGCAAAGCAACGCTTCTTTCAATGACTCTTTCTTTTCTCCAGCTTTTAATTGGAAAAAGTGGAAGAAAATCCCACAGTGCTAGAAGCATTATTTTCCAAAATGAAGTTACCACAACTTGAAAACAAAATGAAATTAAATTACACCAGGATGATTAACAAATCAGAAAATAGAAGTATCAATCAGTTTAATTCTACATGTATTTTGTTATGAAAGATCACATGTATTCTAACACTGCAAAAAAAGTGGAGGAAACAACATAATAAACAACAAAGCTGAAAAATAAAAGTAAAGGAGAGAGCTAAACCTGGAACATTTAATTCTCTGCTATCAGGAAACTGAAAAATACTACATATTATTTTTGAATATTTAAAAATAAGACAGGAGTATCCACATGTCATTTACTAGATCAATCTATATAAGTACATGAAAGGAAAGTACATCGTTTTGGACACCTCTGGAAAAATTCAGAAAAAAAAGCCTTTAGTCCTGCATACTAAAATCAATATGAACAGAGCATCTTAGCTCAGTTGGTGAGAGCATGGTGTTAATAACATCTGGGTTTAATCTCTGTTTGGGCCATTCACTTAAGAGCTGGACTTGATGATCCTTGTGGGTCCCTTCCCACTCAGAATATTCTGTGATCTGGAAATAAAGATTCTCTGATCTTCCTTCACAGATGAAGTTCAAAAATTTAAATAGAGAAGTTTCTTTGGACTTCCTGTGGGATACCCAAGACATCTAAATTTGGGTGGTTATATTAGGTAACTTCTCTCCTTCTAGAACTTTTCCTGTCTATAGTAAGTGGGGATAAGTTAGTCTTAGGAAACAAATTCTTCACATAGATTAAGCGCTGGCTAAATCTCTTCAGTCTTTAAAAAACCCAAAAATGTCATATTATAGTAAGTAACCCACAGAGAAACAGGGCAAAGAACAAGAAATCAAAGCAAATAAAACTGAAAGCCATGCAAATATTTACAGTAAATACAAAAGAACAAACTTTCTTCTTGTTTGGGACTAAGAAGCATCACATTTTAACTGAAAAAAAACACACCTAACCAAAGGGGCAGACTGAACAGAACAACATTGTGGCTCTCAAACCACAGGTATAGAGATGCTACTGCCAGAACAAACATGGATGTAACTCCACTCAGTTGTTTGATCATGTGTGTGGAGTGCAGTGGTGGGAATTACTCAATGATATGCATGTAATGGAGAAAAAAAGCAAATAGTGGTGCTCAGAAACAACTGGACTGGTGAAAACAGAGAGAGCCTCAGTTTAGGCAGGGGCTCTTCAGTACATCAGCAGCTAAAAGAAACTCTCCTGTGTGATTCTTCGTGTAAGACGGGAAACAGTACATTCATTGTACGTACACAAGATTACAAAAGAATGTCTGGGATCAAAAGGCAGCAACATAAGGAAGATGTTTCATTCAGCTGACTCGAGCCCAGGGAAAGAAAGCCAGTATGAAAAATCTTTTTAGGAATACATCAGTATAGAAAAGAAAGAAAAAAAGAATGTGGAGATAATCACCAGATGGTAAACAAAAACTTTTTTTTTTCCTATGAGTCTAACTCAAACATGAAAGAAAGGCTTTTACAACACAAATATTTCAGATGTGTGAGTTGGGCCCAAATTGTACACAGCCCTAAATGGACAAAAATCAGCATCAACAAAAAATTCTCCAAAGTGAAGATTACAGAGAGAGATATGCTTCAATAAAAGTCTGAATTTGAAAAATATCTGGATGCTTTTAGTAAGACCACCTCTAAAAATACCCCACCAACCCCCCAAAACTCACTCTCACAAGGAAGCAAAGATACTGGTCTGTTTCCTCTTTCAACAGTACTTGTAGATTTGTTAACGTGAATTGCTCTCAAGGGCATTAAAATTTTCCTTTTTTATTTTCCTTGTTAACATGTAGGTATGCAATGAAGACCCAAATTACTATCCCTGCTAAGAAAATGTTGCAATGTGGACTACATAACTACTACGTTAATTAGGCACTAAATCATCCTTTCTGTAAGGGGAGGGCATGAAAACTATGAGAGGTAGAGGAGCTTAAAAAAAGCTTTTTTAATTTCCAGTGCTTGAGAACTACTTCTGCAACATCTGTGACCAGCAATCTTTGAAGTGCTGAGTCTTATACTTGGCTCTACTGTATCTGATCTTTCTCTGGAAAAAAATTGCCTATTATATCAAAGTATAAGAATTAAGCTGTCTGAGAAACCAACATTCTTCATTGTCTGAGTTTAAAATATATTTTAAAAAATTTTAAAAATACAGTGTTCCTGAAGAATTATGACAAAAGGCACTCAACTCTTTAGCCATGCTTCATGAGACAACAGTTCATTCATAATGCCAAATATTCATAAATTAATCACCTTCTTGAATCCAAAGACTGGTTTGACTGGTCCTGCAGCAGCTGTGCAAATACTCCAACAGGTCATCTTACTCTAGATACCTTATAACTGCTTAGACTCCGTTATAATGAGTCCTAAAACCTGAAAGCACTGTGAAATAGTAGGTGTCATTCTGCTTTCTGTTGAAGTATCTGAATGACTATTGTGTGTTCTGATGCAAACATATAGCTCAAAGGGCCTTTCTTTGTACAGAAAGTTAGTTTTTGCAAATCTATTTTTTAATAGTTTGAAATTAGCCACATTTGTATCACATATCATAGGAATACTCTGAATTAACTCATGCCTGTGTTTATATGATTTCAAAAACAACTCACTCTGCTAAACTGTAAGGATTTCAGCAAAATATATTTACTTCACATTTAGGGTATGTTCTACTTACAGCAAAGTTGCTCTGGGCTGCATAATGTAGGGGCGTTGCACCTTGACTATCAGATGGGATAGTTCCAAACTTATTTCTTTCTAGTAAGAGATGGACAATCTGTGCATGACCTGAGAAAAATGATATAACAAAAGCAAATTTGTATCAAATCCTAAAGTCAATAAAAAGCTTAGTTTCAAAAAAAAAAAGTAAAAAAACCCAGATAAAAACCTAAACTCAAACAAAACAGAAGAAAATGAACAGACTCTAATAAATAGTCATATATTTGTGTTGTAGTCATGATAGTCTAAATGTAAGAAAGAAACATAAGACTTGATATTTTAACTATTAAGTCTGGCATGTACTTTCTTCCCAATAGTGCTCCAGTGCCATACTCTGTATTGTCATTTTCAGGGGGCATCTATAAATCAGAATGACTTATAAATACAAAATTTCTTTTAACAGAAATCACTAGAGCTTTTCCCTAAATAAAGAAACCAGCAGTAACTGGCCAGATAGTTATGATATTAACTTTGTAATGAATTGGTTGAATATTTCCAGAAAAAGCTTATAATAGTTCAATAGAGATGCTGCATTTGAGTGACAGGTCAGTCAGAAACAGTAAAGTGGGCATCGGCCGATGATGATGAGCATTTGTCCATCTGCATTAAAAGACAAGCTAAACAAATGTTGACAATTTCATCACACATCATATTGTTTTACAGAAATCAAGCGTAAATTCTTCACTTAGGTTTTATTTAACCAAAATTTCAACTGAAAACGTATAGCAGAATCAGAGGTTAGTCTGCTACCAGCTTCTATAAACAAGCTCACACACAACTCCTTCCATAAAAACAGATTAAAATATTTTGAGATTAAAATCACAACATTTCTGGGGGGGATGGGTAAACTTTATATTCACTTCACAGACAGGAAAACAAAGACAAATATGGTATATTGCCACTAAAGTCAACCAGCCCATTCATATGCTTGTTTCTGTAGGCATAATGCAGCTCACAGAGTATCTTAATGATTTGGTATTTTAAGCAATACTATAAAACCACTCTGACTTTACAGGTGAAAACTCCCAGTAACTCATATGTCAGAAAAGCAATCAATTTGGCAGCTTGTTACTTTTGCACAGTTCTCTCGAATCACTTTAGAATAAATGAAAAGGTAGGTAAACCTTCCTGCTAGCAGTAGACTATTTTTAATGAAAACACCAACAATTACAGAATGAAGCAGTGTTACAGTTGTGGTGTGTAGCTCTCAAAAATCTAAGACACGGAGGACTAGGCAAGCCCTCTTTTGTGAAATGGCACTTTGAGACTTTATATGTATAGAAGTATCAGAAATGAGAGAAAATGGTAACTTGGGTCAAAAAGGATGAAGATTTATGTGAGCATTTCTTCTTTCTAGGGGCCTTAGGATGTACAGGAAGGCTCCTCTTTCCTGTTAGCCATTAAGAGAAGCCTGGAGGCAGAACATCACATTATTCTGTTCCTTCCTACCAGAAAAAAACCACTAAAAAGAAGAGCTATAATGTTGCTATGCTATTCCCGCCTCAAGACTATAAGAAGTAAATTGAGGTTTGCTGGAAGAAGTTGGTTTGGAGTGGAATCCTAGCAGAAAAACCACAGGAGTACTGAGCCTGGAAAAAAAAAAGACTCCTGAACTTTCAGGACAGACAACTGGAAAAAGGGAACTTAACTCTGTAATCAGGACAGGAGATCTAGCTAAATTATCTATGAGAATAAGGCTTGAGGGAGTTGATAAAAAAAATGTGAATTGGGTGCAACAGTAAATAAATTGGTGCAAAGGTTGATCTCACTTGGCCATTAATGTAAACATTAAAACTCATTTCTTGAGGTCGAGAACTGTTGTTTCTGCTGTACTTTTATTTAGCAGAGATGTAACTCGGCTGAGACTTTTATCTATACAAAAGAAAAGGTAAGAGGAGCAACAATGCCCTTAAGATGCAGTCACATGCAATCCATCACATCTAAGAAAACTTGTGGCAGCATCCCTGCACTGCTGTTAACCCATATAGTAACATCTTACTCTCTTTAAGACCTACACGGAACATTAAATTCAACTTAAAACCAGAACCCTAAAAATTAATAATGATTTACTAACCAGAAATTCCCAAAGAGCATATGCCACCTAGAGACCTCATCAAGTTCACAAAATAGTCTGGAGGTCTTGGCACATCTTCCCCCTTTATTCTACACTGGTTAGACAAACCATTTTTCCAACAGACAAAACTTCTCTCTTAAATACAATCAATTTCAAAACACAATAAATTTTGCTTCTTGGACAGAACCAAGTGATAATGACTATTTCTTTGTAAAACTGATCCTACGAAAATGCTTCACAATCTCTCAGTAAAAATTCAATATCCCTACTTATATGCAAATTTGAAAACACCCTTCTCTCTTTTTTTTTTTATAATAAACATAATCAAACTACATGTATATTTTCACTAGAGTTGCAGTAACTCACTCCAGTGAACATCTGATTCTTTTATTGTCTGCAGCATCCCAAAGGATCATTGAGATGAAGCCTGTTAAAAGGGGAGAGAGACTGTTTGAAGATTCTTCTATCCAGTGGTTATTTTTCCCTCCTGGATGGAAATAGGAGGTAAATTTTCTAAATCATATTATTTTCGTGGCTGTCATTTTACAAGTTGTGCTTCCCTGCATTTAGACTATTTACATTTAAGCAGGTATTGACTTTTTTTGCAAGGATCCAATTTCTGTAAATCCAAACCAAAATTCACATATGCAAGGTTACAATTTACAGAGCTTCTGAGTCTCAGGGTAACAATCTAAAGAGAGAAAAACTCTATACAAATAAAACTCGTCAGATCTGATTAGACTGTCATAGCGTGCCTGATGAAGAGCTTGTACTAGAAGTGTCAACTCTGCCATTTTTTGTTGTTTGCTTGTGCTGGCATTACCAGAGTATCTGCATTTTCTTTGTGGGAATCTTTTTAAGTCACTTGCTTAGTTTGTGAGGGGTAGTTTGATAAAAACTAGATAATATAATCATAAATCCATTTAACCAGGCAGACATAAACTGAAGTACATCACAATAGGCTGAAAGTGAGCACATGACTCACGATACCTCCACCAACCACTCTGCATTATGGAGCAGCTCAGCTCCCTCAGGCACCATGCAAATCCCATGTTACCATCTTACATACGGACCAAACAAGCTTAAATCTGTATATAAAATATTAGTCAAGTTATCTTATTTTTTCAGATAAAAAGGAAGCATTTTCTTCACAGACATTTTCTCCATGCACTCCAATAGATTGTCTTGCATTCATGCTGGGCTGTGCATACCCCACTTCAGACACCCATGTTCCAGAGTACCAGTGGTTTTTTTAACCTATGATCAAAGCTTCATATGCAAGAACAATCTCAATGTACTCTAATTGTTCTTAAATCATCAACACATATAACCTATTGAAGTAATGCATTTTACAATGCTTTGGAGAATCTGAAGCTAAAATAAGCAGTCTACACACAAACTTCTAATCCTGGTCGAGCAGAAACTCCTCTTGCTCTAAGAGATTAGTTATCATACTGCCAGGCTGGAATTAAATAAAAATCAGAGACAAAGATTAAACAGTACAGTTAATTAATGAGTAAGTGACTCCAGCACTGTCCAGTTTACCAAGTAAGGCTGCCCAGTGGAGAGGAGTTCGAAACAAGTTGTCATAAGATGTCACATTGCAGCCTTCATAGGAGGTCAGGACATCCACAACTGCTACATTCCCGTCTGCAACAGCAAAATGAAGAGGAGTGCGTCCTTCATAGTCTTGCCAGTTAAGCAGAGATTCTGTAGGTGCAGCTTCCTTTAAAAATAAAAGAAACAACAAAATTTAAAAAAAAATTTAAACTGAGGAGAAAACCTATATAATCTTCATAGATGTTTTTTCAGACAGATACACTGTCCCTGTTCAGTAGAAAGTAGCTCTGCAACCAAATGCTTTTGTTACAGTATAGGCCACTCTCAAGTATTTCTTAATGAATGCTTTTTTATACTTAATTATTATATAAGAACTGATTTCTGGTACATAGTTTTACCAGCCTGCTGTGTAAGTGGTTCCTTACACAGATCTTTAAAAGATTAACTCTGGCTCTTATGAAAATAACTAGAACTTATTACATGATTTACAAGTTGAAAATTACATATATATCTTCAGATTTTCTCCTACAACACTCTCCTTTTTGCACAAGTTAATTTTATGAATTTCATTATAATATTCTACCAGCATTTTATACCCCCAAAATATTTCCAAAGGAGATGTCTACATCTCTAGCTGACAGGATAGAAGTTAGAGAGTACTTCTAATAATGCATCTACTTCTAATGGGCTTAATTTTGAATTTAAAAAGTCTTTTAAAGTTTCATGATTAGTCACTTGATCACATAACATAGGCATTAATAGATGTAACATCACTTTTCGTCACCTTCTCTTAAAAAATATGCTAAATTACTTTCACATAAGGTCCCTAGCTATGTAGTTTTGTATTATGATAATTTCGTCTCTCAAATGTTTTGCTATACAGATTTCTCTTTGTGACTTTCTTTTTCAGGCAAAACAACAGAACAGGCACAAACGAACATCATCTTAGCATTTGAGAGATCTTCAAATGGCAAATATCATAAAGGCCCATGAAACACAAACATTAAACTTCACTTTTCTGAAAAAACAGGTCTTACTAAAAAAATGGCAAACAATAATACAGTGGAAACTCAGGATGCAGGACACTAAACATCTAGAACAGAAGCAGATTGTCAAAACAAGAGATTACGTAAACTAGAGGGAGTGAGTCTGCTTTTCTATCTCCAACAATTCAGAACAATTCACTGAAGTCATGCGAACTCTGCGCAAAATTAAAAGGGAATGTAGTCCTGAGATTTTTAACTTCCAACACTAGAGGGGATTTTAACCCATGATAAGTGAGAAAAGCAATCCTCCTGAAAATACAGACCCACACTATATATCACAGTACACTTATGAAAGAGGAGCAAGAGATTGTGATCAGTGCAGCTTGTTAACTGTTAAAGCAAGTTCCTAACCCCTTTCTCACTAAACTAACTACAATCTTTCCTTTTGACTCCACTAGGTACACAAATAGTCTGTAAAATCACTTGCACTTGTATTATTTGATGTGTAGCAAATACTACACGGAAAACAAGTATCTAACATTGAGAACAATAAATCAAGAATAAGAAAGTCAGGAAATTCCAGAATAATGGTTTCTATGCAAATATTAATTGACCAAACTTGTACATTCTGTGTTTTCTGTGTAATGGATAAAAAAGCCATCAAAACCCCCCAAACATTTAGGGTTATATTTCACTATATTTTCTAAGTGCAATCTAGCTAAGTTAATACAGCAGTAGTAACGTCAACTCTGCAACGCCCTGATTCTTTATTTCTTACTGTTTACTTTCTTACAGTGACAACTTGAACCTCCTAATATTTGATTAATATAAGTTTTCTAAAGCTAGAGAGTTACACACCTTGCATACTGTATGTAAATCCCAGAATCATGGAATGGTTGGTGTTGGAAGGGATCTCTGGAGATCATCTAGTCCAACCCCCTACTAAAGCACGTTCAACTACAGCAGGTTGCACAGAATTAAGTCCAGGTGGGTTTCAAGTATTTCCAGAGAAGAAGACTCCACAACCTCTCTAGGCAGCTTGTTCCAATGCTCAGTCACCTTTCATCTCAGTAAAGATGCTTTTCTTCATATTCAGATGGGAATTCCATATTTCAGTTTGTATCCCTTGCCCCTTATCCTGTTGCTGAGCACCACTGAAAAGTGGCTCCATCCTCTTGTCATCCACACTTAAGGTATTTCTATGCATTGATAAGATCTCCTCTCAGTCATCTCTTCTCCAGGCTGAATGGTCCCAGCTCTCTCCCAGCCTTTCCTCATAAAAGAGATGTTCCAGCCCCTTTCTCATCTTCACAGCACTGAGCTGGACCCTCCCCAGTAACTCCTGGTCCTTCTTGAACTGGGGAGCCCAGACCTGGACACAGCATTTCAGATGTGGCCTCACTAGGGTTGATCCACTAGAGAGGATCACCTCCCTTAACCTGCTGGGAATGCTCTTCTTAATGCATCTCAGGGTACCAACGGCCTTCTTGGCCCCCAGGGCACACTGCTGGCTCATGGACAGCCTGTTGTGCCCCAGGAGCCCCAGCTCCTTCTGCTGTGCACAGCGTGATTCCTCTCCCAGAACAGGGCTCTCCATCTGCCTTTGTTGAGCTTAGATTAGACTGCTCTCTGCCCAATTCTCTGGCCAGTTCAGGTCCCACTGGCTGGCAGCACACCAAGATGGTGCATGAGCCACTCCTCCCAGTTTTGTATCATCAGCAAACCCTGCTGAGGGTACAGCCTTTCCCTTCATCCAGGTTATTGATGAATAAATGGAAAAAGACTGGGCCCGGTACTGACCTCTGGGCAACACTTCTAGATACAGGCCTCTAATCAGACTCTGTCCCACTGATCACAAGCCTCTGAGCTCTGCCATTCAGCCAGTCCTCAACACACCCACTGCCCACTCAGACAACCCACCCTCCTTGAGCTCACCCATAGGAATGTTATGGGAGACAGTGCCAAAAAGCCTTGCTGAAGCCAAGGTAGACAACACCCACTGATCTTCCCTCATCTACCCTGCCAGTCCTGCCATCACAGAAGGCTCTCTTACTGGTCAAGCACGATTTCCCCTTGGTGAATCCACGTTGACTACTAATAACATTCTTTTCCTTCACATGCTTAGAGATGACATCCAGGAGAAGCTGTTCCATCACCTTTCCAAGGATTGAGGTGATAGCTGTAGTTTCCTGGTTTATCCTTCTGGCCCTTTCTCAAGACACTGGAGTGACACTGGCTTTCCTGCAATCCTCAGGCACCTTTCCTGTTCTCCACAACTTTTCAAAGATGATGAACAGTACCTTAGCAATAACATCTGCCAATGCTAATTAAATGTTAATTAAGTTGCCCTGTCTCAGACAAAAAACATCATCAGTTTTAGATTAGGTATCAGTACTGTCAGCCATGTTTTGTTAAAGTCAAAAATTAACATCCTTGAAACATAGTGGAGATCACTAATATATGCAGCCACTAGTACAATAACAGATAATCTATTAAAAATGTAAAAAATTGATAAATATGACTTTCAACTAAAAATACAATCAAAGTTAACATTGTTACACACATTACTTTGTTACCTCAATAATCAAAGCATGTGTAACACTTCTTTTGATAAGCATTCAAAAGCATTTACCTGAGCCACTACAGTGAAAAGTTTTATGTTCTTCCCTAACTTTAATAATTCTCAAGAGAAAGCTAACTGACAATATGCTTACTTCTTGTCTATTCATAGAGCTCAGCAGGGGGAGCATAGAGCCTACTGCAAAATTTCATTTTATAAGAATCCCTTTTAAGAATGGCTAAACGTGAATTATAATAGGCATAGAAGTTACTAGTGAAATTCTAAGTCCACCAGAGGAAAATGCATTTGAACAAAATGGACAAACAAGAAAACAAATGCTTCTTCACTTATAATTGGCTGATGTAATCTTGACAGCTAATTTTCAAGCCTTCCAGAAGCACAACAACATCCTAAATAAATGAACCCTAAAACTCCTGGCTTAAAGTCATTGATGTTGCCAAGAAACATTCCCATGCTCAAAAGTGTTATTTTTGCAAAATGGTACAGAATCCTCTAACGACAAAGCCACTATTTATATTCTAGTCTAAAAGTAGTCACATCTTTTGAATTTTTTGGCCACTTAAATTAAAATTTTCTAGGCCTGTTTCTGCCTACATTCACGAGTTTAATTTCTTTAGATTTTAAGTGGGCTTGGTTAGCTATAATTAAACTGTCATACCGTATTAATATTTTAAGCACAATACAGAGAAGAAACAGAAGCTAAGCATTTTTCTGTGGCAATTAGAACAATGGAATTGTAGGCAATAATGGAAAGTGTGGTATAAACAAATGCCGTGTCTCTTACCATGAAGAATAAATAAAGAGAAGAAATACAAAATAGACAGAGAGTACTAAGCAGTTGCTTCCATCATAATAATGGAACCTCATTCTGTTCTTTTTTCCTTAAATCTTCCCAAAGTTTTTCATGTAACCAAGCACTGCTGAATCTGGAAAGGTGGAAAAGGAAGTTGACCATGAGAGGATCTCCAGATCAGAGTTTGTCTCTACTTCATATGTTTACTTCCTACACACGTCAAGTTCCATTTTGGCTGTAGTTCATGGATTTCAGTATCAGACATAACCAGTTTGCGCATAACTGTCTCACCCCTGCACATCCAACCTACTTTCTCAGCATTCAGCTGAGCTCTTCTCATAATTGTTTGTTTTGACAATACCAATGGACTATGTACTATACAAATATCAAACAGAAAGACGACCCTTAATTTTAAGAATTTATAAACAGGAGACAATATCCGGCCACACCCAAAGAGCGGAGTACAGAAAAACAAGACAGCATTTTTCAGTACCGTAGACCGTGGTCTCGATAAAACCAGCAGCCAAACTTTTATCAAGATTTACTAAAGCAGCACTGAAGAACTCCAAGTAGGATACTAGAGAAAAAATCATTTTCCACAGTGTTAAAGATAGCATGAGAGAAACAACAGCAGTGTTGTTTTTCATAACTCAGCCAGCAGGCACCAAAGGCTGCCAGTGCAGGCTGACCAGAAGTAGGCATTGATACCTGACCACTGTCTGGGCAGTGCTTATGAACTCTACTCTGAAAGCAAAGACAAATGGTTTGGTTGGACATGATTAAAAATGGGGAGGCAACAGTGACACAGACATTTGCCTTTTATACTGCTATCCACCACAAGACAGTATTTTTGAGAACTTAAAAATGCAATTACATGTTAAGACACAAGATGACAGAAATATTCACTTTATGGGTACATCCATTAGAAATACAACGCAGAATGTGAAAAACTATAAAGTTAGCTGAGCCATGGAGACCTAGAGAGGAACAAGAATCAAATGTGATGCTTGGACAATAGACTTGGCACTGGATAATGTGGCAGAAAGCAGCTAAGAAAGGAGAGGAAGACTGTGAGCTCTGTTAGGTAGATATCTATCAAGGCAAGTAAGAAAAACACTTCATTTTGGAGAGAAGATCTTACTACAGGATTAAACTCAGGGGCACCACCACCACCACCACAAAAAGGTATTCATACTCAACAACGAATTCAGTCAACAGATTGATTACCTAACAACAACATTTCTGTATCATCAACTTTACAGCATAGCTAAATTACTTTTTCATTTAAACTTGTTATTAACTTACACCATTAGTAAGCACATATAGCTCTAATTAATTGCAATATAAACAATTAAGCTGATGCACGAAAAAGCCTAGATGAAATCAAGAATACATTCTTTTCAGCCCAGCCAAAGTGCCTCTATACTGCTGCACCCAGCATGAGCAACAAACAGGAGGAGGTGGAAGCCTCCACAAGAAAGCTATGACCCAGTTGCCGCTACTGAAACTTGGTGGGATGAATCCATGACTGGCATGCGGCTACAGGCTGCTCAGAAGGGAAAGGACAGGAGAGAGGGTCAAAGGGGTCGCTCTCTACAATAGATGGATAGAGTGCAACGGGCTGTCCCTGAAGAACAGCCATGGGGAGGTAGAAAGGGTGTGGGTAGGAATCAGTGACCGAGGCAACAAAGGGAACCTCGTGGCCAGTGTCTACTATGGGCTGCCTGACCAAGGGGAGCCTCTTGACGAAGCCTTCTTGCTCCAGCTACAGGAGGCATCGTGCCGGAGGCTCTTGTCCTGCTGGGGAACTTCAACTACCTCGACATTTGCCAGAGAAGCAGCACGGTGAGCTATAGGGAGTCCAGGAGACTCTGGGGATGAATGGAGGGTAAGACAGGCGATAGACAGCTCTACACTGGGGGATGTGATATCGGACCTGACGGTCACCAAGCCCTGCCTGACTAACCCAGTGGCCTTCCATGATGGAGTGATGACATCTGTGGACAAGGGAATGGTTATGGACATGGGAATGGTTATGGATGCCATTCTTTTGGTCTGCTGTAAAGCCTTTGACACAGTCCCCAACAATGTCCTTGTCTAGAAATTGGAGAGATTTGATGGGTGGACTGTTTGATGGATAAGGAATTGGTTGGACAGTTGCATCCAGAGCACTAGTCACTGTCTCAATGTCTCAGTAGATATCAATGATGACCCTCAGGGGCTGTGCTGGAACCACTGATACTTAATGTATTCATTAATGACACAGGTGGAGGGATTGAGTGCACCCTCAGCAAGTCTGCAGATGACACTAAGCTGAGTGGTGCAGTTGACAACCTGAGGGATGGGATACCATCCAGAGGGACCTGGCCAAGCTCAAGAAGTGGGCCCATGGGAAACTCATGAAATTCAGTGAAGCCAAGTACAAGGTGCTGCACCTGGATCAGGGCAACCCCAGTATTAACACAGGCTGGTGCATGAACAGATCGAGAGCAGCCCTGCCAGGAAGGGCTTGGGGATGCTGGGTAAAGGATGAGAGGCTGGACATGAGTCGGAAATGTGTGCTTGTGACCCACAAAGCCAAATGTGTCCTGGGCTGCATCAAAAGCGGCGTGGCCAGCAGGTCAAGGGTGGGGATCCTGCTCCTCTCTTCTGCTCTCCTGAGACGCCACCTGGAGTACTTCATGCAGCTCAGGGGTCCCCAGCACATGGAGGACATCAGCCTGCTGGAGTGAGTCCAGAGGAGGGCCACCAAGATCATTAGAGGGATGGAGCACCTCTCCTGTGCAGAAAGGCTGAGATAGTTGGGGTTGTTCAGCCTGCGGAAGAGAAGGCTCCAGGAAGATCTTACAGCAGCCTTCCAGTACCTAAAGGTGGCCTACAAGAAATCTGGAGAAGGAATTTTTACAAGGGCATGTAGTGACAGGACAAGAGGGAATGATTTTAAACTGAGAGTAGGTTTAGATTGGATATTAGGAAGAAGTTCCTTACTGTGAGGGTGGTGAGGCACTGGAACAGGTTGCCCAGAGAAGCTGTGGATTCCCCATTCCTGGAAGAGTTCAAAGGGTTGGATAGGGCCCTGAGCAACCTGATGTAGTTGAGGATGTCCCTGCCCGTGGCAGGGTGGTTGGACTAGATGACCTTTAAAAGTTTCCTACCAACTCAAACTATTCTGTGATTCTTTTAATTGTCAGAGTTTAAAAAAAAAAACCACAAACAAACCAAAAAAGCCCTCCAAAAAACCTGGACATGATCACGATTCTGGATTACCTAAAGAGAATCTTTGAGAACACTTTCAGTAAAGAGACAAGTATTTTTGATCTTCTGTAGTACATCTGTCTGAGATGGAGTTAATTTTCCCTGCAGCAGATGGGCTTTGTATTTGTGACTAAAACTGTTGATAACACACCCATGTTTTGGCTATTGTGGAAAAGCATGGATTCCTCTTTTTCATGTCCTGCCGTGTCCTGCTCCCCTGCTTACTCTAGTGAATGGGCTTGATCAAATACTTCCCAGAACTCTAACTTGAAAAAACAAATTAAACTAAAATTTTCAGTCCAGGTAACTAGATATAAATTTTCAAATAATGAAGAAAAGACACATAACAAAGAAATCAGTGTGCAAAATGCAACTGAAATGAGCAATATGACTGGTCATTTTATCCAGGAAAACTTTTAAGCCTTTCCTCCCCCCCTTAACATGAGTAACAGCAAAGACATTCACCCATAGAACTCAAACTCCTTTCAAGAGAGCAAAAATATTTAGGATTATTTCTTACGAAGTTCTGGATGTTAGGAAAAGCAAATTATTTCATTCTCAAAGAGTCAGTGGACCAAAATGAGAAATCTCAAGAGAATAAAAACTATTTCTATCAGAGGAAAGTAGTAAGGACAGAATGTGTTATATACATGTATAGTAGACTTTCTTACCAGAATACATTTCACTGTGTGGATTGCACTAGGGTCCTTGTTGTTAGCTGCCCAGTGAAGTGGGATTTTTCCTTCAATATCAGGAATTCCAATATTTGAATCATGTTTTATGAGCAGTTTCACATGCTCCGGGTTATTGTAGTAGGCACTCCAATGCAATGCAGTTTGCTGAAAAACAATTTTCACAAGCTTTACAAACATGCTGAAAAATTATTGGAACATGAAAATTAAAGTTGGCTAAAACCAGCTTTAAACAACAGGTAAATAAGAAAGCTTTTGTTACACTTCAATAAAGAAGACTGACAGAAAACTGAGCACATGTACCTGGAGTGGCTGACAGCTCAAAATTTGTGAAAATAGGCTTTAAACCAAGCTGAACAAGTGGCCTACCTACCTTAGTAAGAGCAGATCATCACACACCTTTGCTACTGAGGTCTGAAATAGGTCTAAGCTACACCATCTCACATGAGATCCAAACTGAGAAGCCCTTATGCTTGGAACACAAGTATCTCTGGTAGGAGACTAACCGCTTTATATGAAGATTTGTTGGACTATGCCAAGAGAAAAATGTATATGCCACTTAGCACTGCTCTGTTGGCTATTTGGCGCAGCAGTTCAGACCCAGAGAAAATATCTGTGCTTGGTATTAAGCAATGGCATCCAAGCTAGAATGATCATCTGAACCAGGCCTCAGCACCAGAGCTGCACTATAGAACAACTGCAGTAAATAGTGTGGTCCCTCTTAAACTTCAAACTCTGTTGGGATAACACAAATTGACAGAGGAGACTAGTCTCCACCAGGGGAAGGTGACACCGAATGCTGACACTGGACTTGGATCCATCTTGAACAAAGGTTTTCACTTCACTGTCTGTGATGACGCAGAATTCTGAGGTTGAATATTAGTGAATCTAATGCCCAATGACCCACAGCAGTCCAATAAAACATCAAAAGGCAATCCGTGCTCCTAGTGCCAATTCCTGACTGCCAGCAGCTTTTTCACAGGCCTTATCGATGTTCATAATTACATAAGCGAACCAATGTGTGGGGGTTCCTTAACCAGCAAGATGCTGGCATATTAACAACTATTTCATTTATCAGACAAACCCCTCCCAACTGACAAGTAACAGAGAGTTGTAAGATAAAGAATTAATTTTTTTTCCCCCATCTCTCTTATCCACTTCAGCCCTGATAAATATTACAAGGCACTTCGATTGGAAACACAGAAATAACTCCCGCAGGACATTTGTGTATAGAGGTACAATATCCTGGATTAGCATCCTTAAACAGTGACATGGAATGTGTAAGTTCACTACCATATCTTTAACTTTTCTGTAAAGGAAGAAGGCAAAAAGGAGCCTATTTGTGTTTGTTGCTGCCAGCTGCTAGTTTAGTACCATGGTAACAACAATAAGATAGCACAGCCTTTTTTTCTACTTGGCACTCACTGAAGAAGAGCTCCACAAAGTGCCACCACAGTCTTGTAGCAGTAAAAATTTGTAACAAATTAATGAGTGTTATTTATTAAATGGAGCTGACCAGTACCCCTGGAAACTGACAGTTGCAATGAAAGCAGAAACTTTTGGTTACCAGAAGGCCAATGTAGCCTTGGTTCACTGGCTTCTCTCACCTACAACCAGTTTCAGTCAGTTACCCACATGGAAGCAGATGTAAAAGACACTTGTTCTCCCTCATGTTCAGGAATTATATTTGACAATCTTGATGTCCACAGTCGCAGCAAGGAAACTGAACATGCTATGTGCTCAACAGGGTCAAACAGGATGGACTCTGTACCCGCCATCATCTTTCACCAATCTGAATTCCATTTTTGCTACTGCGACTACTCATGACATCAACTGGGAGAAAAGTGCTCTATGTTTTGTGGGGAATCTGGCAACGCTTTAAATACTGCCTCGGAAATCTGCTGAACAGGCAAGGTTGCTAAACGGTTTTGGCTGGTTTATGCATACCCATGTTAATTAATTAGCATGGTCATAAAGTCAGCATGATTTCTCCAGAATGACTGCTGTAATTATAGGCAGTTTTCTAGTGACTCTTATCATTAAGAGATTCTAAATGTGAGGTTTTTCAAAGGAAGAAAAGCAAGATAAGTACATGCTATCCAGACTCCAACAAGGATCACAATGTCACAGACAGACTTGGTTGGTTTTTGAATCCTCTATTGCTGTAACTACTCTCAAGAAGAATGTCAGTGGAGCCAGTGCAACAAACTTTGACATCATTAACATCAGGAAAATATTAATATTTCTACTTTGAAGATCTACAAAAGGTTTATGACAAATAATTTTTTGCATGCAACTGCTTGATGTATAACCAATTTCTAAAGCTGCTGCAAGCGTTGTCTTAAAATAAGTAGTACTTTTACCTTATTTCTGTCCTGGGTATCCACTTCTCCAGGTGCCATATGTTTTAACAACAAAGCTAAACATTTTGGGCTTTTGTGACGTGTGGTTAAATGTAATGGTGTCATATCCTCTAAGTCCTTCTGCATCCAGTTCCCTCTACGAGCTAGTAAAAGTTTCATGAAGCGGTAATTTCCCTGGGTAAAGAAAAACATCAGAAATTTATGTCAGTTTATCAAACCAAATAATGACACTTAGATATATTTATATATATTTATTGTATTACAGTGCCTGAAAAAACTTGCAGCAAAACAGCTCAAAGCTTTGGAAACATCTAATAAAGATTTTTTTTTTGTTAACATGAACTCTTCATTTTTAGGTCTCTTGTGCTACTTAGTTTTAGATATTTATACTCCATTAGCAGAATAAGACAGGGTTCCTTAATACCAAAAATTCTGCAATATTATCAGAGTTTCTTAACCATTTAACCTCAGTAAGTATCATGTAAAAACTGAAATAAGATCATTACATGCTGGTTTCAGCAAGGTAAACAGTTATCAGATGAAGAATAAGACTAAACACGAAGAAAGAATATAATTTTCAAAATGAAAGTAAGAAAAATAACTGGGAATGATTTAGAAAGATAAAATGTACTCATCTGAATACATAGCAAATATACGCAAAAGTGATTGTTTCTTACATTTTTAAATTGGGAACTATATGAAGTTTGGTCTACAATATACATAATAAATGGATGGGACAGCTAGCTTTACAACACATTGGAAATATTTCACACTAGGACTTTCACTAGGTTTTCACTGTGTTTTCAAAAGAAATAACACAGAAATGTTTCTTTGATATAAATATGGTATAATGATATAATACATGAGAGTGGATCCCAAAAAAACCAGTCTGGTTTTATTTCTCAGATCACTGAAGAAGCCAGTGAAAAATTAAAGATATGAACGAACATGCAATCATGAAGAAATTGTACTGATTTAGTAGTATAGCCAGCCTTGATTTGCTACTACCCCTTGCTTAAAAGTTACTTTCCATATAACAGAGATGCTACATACAACATTTTGATGCTTCCACTTCCCAAAGTCTATGGGTGTATCAAATCACCTTCACCAGTTAAGTTGCAGTCGAGGACCAGCAACTGCTGCAGCAATAACAAATTAAAGCAAAACATCTGCACCTGCCTTCTGTCATCGTGGTTTAAACTCCCCTGCTCTTTTCACACTCTAACTTTTCACCTTTCCTAAAGTGAAAGCAGTGTGCTGTCTCCTAATTTTGCTCACTGTCTTCCAAGGTTTCCCCAAGATACCAGTTTTTGCCGATTTCCCATACAGATCATTACCTATAACTATAATGAAAATAAAAACCTCAGAAGAGAAGATAAATTGGACTAATTCTCCCCCACTCAGGGAACAGCTGGAGCATTTGATGAAACTTTATTAGACAATGTACACAGGAAAGGTGACACTCAAATCAATAGAAGTCGTGTCTTCGGATTCTTCTGCTTATGAAACTACCTGCAAATTAACATACTTCAGTCTGCTACAATTCTTTTATAAATTCTGCATGTTAACTTAGTCCCCTTAGGCTGTCTTCAGAAAAACAATGAAAAAAGGTAACCAAGTAGACAAGGGCAAGCCATGCTAATGAACGGGAGCACTTTGGTATCTCATAAGGCTCAGAATTGCAAATTGCTTTTGTCAGCAGAATGGTAGGATGGAGACAGGCCAAAGGATTTCAGAGGCCTCCACAGCATTCATTTTTATGCCAGGGCATAAAAAAATATTCAAATTTCATTTTTCAGAGCAGCCATAAACATTGGAAAGGCATATTTTACACAAATTACTGTTCTGGTTTTTGTCTAATAGCAATGGAAGACTTCAGCTTTATGGATGCAGAATGGATTTCACCAGGTACAGCCAAAATAAATGAACGTGATTTTATTTTTTTCCCTGCTTCACTATTTTATTTTAACATACAAATCAGGAAAAGCAAATAATCAATGAGCTCAGAAAAAACTACCTCTTCCTGCTTCTACCATTTATTGTTACTGGTCCTTGCTCGTCAGTGACAGCTTCCAAGAAAAGTCTGCCAAAAAACCTACTGCAAACCTGCCTGAACATGCAAACTTCTCTTGCCAGAGACAGCTTGGCTACTACAGCATTCACAGTGAGAAGTGACCAAACACATCTTTTTCTTCTGCTAGGTGTCAGGGAAAGCATAACCTCAGGGTTTTGTCCCTTTAGTACACAGACACATATCAAGGCATACTCCAAAGTACAGGGGCAGAACAAGCACAATGTCTGTAGAGCTCCCAAACCACAGAGAACACACTCAGAATTAATTAATGATAAATTTGGGGTGGAGCTAGGCATGAGAACACTCTTCATTATTACCATTATACTGTACAGGCAAACATAAGAAAAATTTACAAAACTCATTAAAAAAGAAAAATTAAAACTAGCAAAAAAACTCCCGGTGTATCATGATGTGGTTGGCAATTAGACTGGAGGAAGAAAATGTTAAATAACTTGAGAGTATATTAGTCTTTGAAGAAATATAGCTGCTTTTCTCCATCACAGAGAATAATACATTTGGGTTGTTTTCAATATTTCCTGCACACAGTGCATGCATACCCATGAAAGAAAAAAAATTGGTTTTGTCTTGTTCATGGATATTTATTGGAAGATTTACAAGTATATTCTGCTTCTTGAATGAATTCTACTGTAAAGAAGAGTGAAAGTTAAAATAATACATAAAACTAAGGAAACACGCCTTTTTATTACTAGAATTTCTCTTCCTATACTGTGTTTTATATTTGCTATTACACATTTTTCCATCAGTTATTACTACTACATTATTCTCTTGCATGCTTAGCCACCAACAAATCCCTCTCCTTAGCAAATGAATTTGTAATAAATCCCTTCATTCTGAAACACAGAAGATTCTGTTTCTTCCAAATGATTTAAGAATTTTTTTATACACTACCACAGAAAACACCTGTACTTACATTACTTATTTGAATTATCTTATTCATGCTTTTACTTCTGCCTGCTATTCTTCCTTTAGTAATACCATGAATTTTGCTGTCTTCCTTTCACTTGTTAGAAAAGAATATTGTGCTTTTTAATGACAATGGAAAATTTACCCACCTTCAATTGATTACTGCTTAAGTTTATAAGTATGGAATGTATCAACATGCCTTGAAGGCAGATGTAATTTAGGTCTCATTAGGTGGAGGGAGGGAATGCTTAATTGGAAAAGCCAATTCCTCTGTTTTTATAAAATTTTTGTGTATAAAAAGTCTTCAAGCTGTCTAGGTTTTTACTCATAAACAATGCACTTGACTGTCCTAAACATTCCTGGGCAGCATGAAGCTCTCTGAGTCAGTCTGTGGTCTCTTATCACTGATGATGACTCAAAATTTATTCTGTTATAAACAGAAAACATTATGAGCAAACAGGATTAAATACTTGTACAGAAAACTTGGTTCCTGGCAGCCAAAATTTACCATTCCAATGCAGATTCTTAAAATTCCTTTAGATTCTATTAAAATTATTTGAAATCAAAAGACTCAACTCTGCAAACTACAGCAAGAGTTTCAGAAAACAGCTGACTTCAACATAATCAGAAGAAACACTTCTGCTATTTCAAAAATTCAGCTTCAGGTACTAACTGCAACGGTGTAGAACACATTTTTTGGTAGACAGTTCAATAAGCAAACGTGGCTCTGTCATCAAGTAATGACTTCGAAGGAAGTTCTGGACCCCAAGCTAAACTACTAAGCAGTCAGAAAAACTTTCCTTTCCTGAATGTGTCAATGGAAAAGAGAGTGATGAAAGAAATATCTTAGTCAGAATCAATGAATTTGCCAGATTTTAGATTATCTCAGATTGAAAACATGATCCCCAAAATTGCAAGTTCAGTCATTAAAAAAAGCTGTCTAGTATACTCAACATGATTCTACTGCGAGGGAAAGGTTTCAGTGGAAAATTGCTGGTAAACTTTTCTACCTGGTTCTCTGGTCTCTCTGCTACAAGATAACGTGTTTATTTCTTCCTTCATCTAAAGCAGATTTTTCAAGCTATTTTCTCTCCCTGGCTTGTTGAGGAAGTGTAGTGAGAGAGCAGCTGGGCGGGCATCTGTCAAACAGCCACAGTCAGGCTGCCCCATATGGTCACCTAAGTGAAAGGCTAAAGAAAAAATGAGCTCTGTTCAGCGGTGTTACGATTCCAACCATAGGCTGATACTGAAACTATTGGTTGTATTACCAATGCACTAAAAATATCGGCCTCACACTTCACATCTTTCCACTCTGCACAGCCCACAGAGTCCTGCTCTGAGTCACCACGTGCCTCTGTTTCAAACACTTCCTCTGAAGTTAAGTACTTCCCACAGCAAACTTTTAAGTATTTCATAAGCATACACACTTGTTTTAAAGAGTTCACTTGGATTCTAGAAACATTCTGCTCATCTGCAACAGAGCATCGTGAAAATTTACTTCCATTTTCATCCCACTATTTCATAGTGAGTTAACTTGGTCATTATACAACTGTGTGCTTCTACACTCTGACTAACCACTTCTCCTACCCTGTAGCGTGGATATATCTCTGACATTGCGCTTTTCGTATTCAGATTTTTAAAACATACTGCACAGATAAATACAACACCCCTTATAAGCCGAGAAACTGAGCTGTACAAGGGAAGGTTAAGAGTCAGAGGAATACGTGCATCTCTCCAAGCACCAAAAAGCACACCCATCGTTAGGCTACCATCACCTCATCATCAGTGGGTTAAAAGGGACAACATTTATAGAAAAATCACTTATTTCCCTGTTAATCGCTGAGACCACATTTTCAGAAACAATTTTAATCCATGTGAAGTACTTAACACGACTTGAAAGACTGATTTTTAATAACTTATAATGTAGTGCACATGAGCTGACTACTGTTACAGCACAGCTATACTTGATTTTTGGAATAGCTACAATGGGCCTGGGAAGATTTAGTGCACTGTAAGGGTTGCTAGAGGCACTGGGGAAAAGGCAGCCCAGCATCTCTATACAACCTCCTGGTAAAAACAGCAGGGGTCATTAAAAAGAATGCCAAGCTGTTAAACCATGAAGATGCTACTTTGGCTCCACTCCAAAATTACATACCTGCTTTCCCAGGACTGGGAACAGACAGACCAAAAGAACACAAACACTTACAAAGGAGGTGGTTTTCAAGAGCTTTTCACTGCTGACAGTCATAAGCACTGAAGATGCAGTCAGGGCATATACTTGCAGCAGAACAGAAAGCCTTAGAAATATTTACAGATAAACCACAAATTAGAACTGAAGGTTTAAATTGACCCTCTGGATTAGTAAATCCATCCTCCAGCACCATAGGGAGTAAGAACATCTAATCCTTTTCAAAAAATTTCTTTCAACTGGAATTACAGTGTTTGGGAATTTTTTTCCTCCCAGTTCTCTCAGTTTCAGGCTGGGGCTCTTAGGTTTTGTTCGTTGTTTGGGTTTTTTTTTTAAGCCAACACACACACAATGACACATTTCATTCTTCTACCCGTGAAAATAGAGTGGCTTTTAAAATCCAAACAAGCATTGGTTTTTTCATCTCGGTAACAAAGGATAAACCCTACACCGCCCTCAAAAAATCATCAGATCTCTGCACTCATTCTAGTTGGAACTCTTCTGTTTTGAACACAAGCAAGAAGAGATTACAAGGCTATGAGAGGGGGTCCCACAAAGTACCCTGCTGAATCCCAATGACACTTGTCTACTGCTAGCACATATATCTTGTCAGATATACTTAAAATGGCATTTCTCCCACAAATTAAGTACATTCTCCAATCAGTTAGCACATGACATCCTTCTCAGTCATTTTTCAAATAATAAATTCATAATACATAGAACAAATCGTTATGTCCCTCCCACTTCTCCTCTCCTCCACTGAGACTTGCTTTTTGGACTATAATATTTCTAACACTTCAATTATGTTCAGTATTCTTATTCTTCTGCTACCACAGCCACTGCCAACCTCTTTTTGTCTGACAATAATGCCTAACACTGTGCCACTTAAGTATCCTTTAAAAAAAATACTACTCATGATTTTAAGCTTGCTCATGAGAAATATTGACTAATATCGGATTCAAGTGCAACTGTTGAGGAATTCTAATACATGCCTTCTGATCTTATAGCTCATATTTCAACTATATCTGTTTTCAGTTCATTATCAAATAATAATTTACCATTCTCTTACATTTTGTGACCTAATTTCCCATTAAGCTTGCAATTTTCCATCTAGCACTACAGTTAATATTTTTGTACAGGCCTAAAAAGGCAACCTATTGAATTTATTTCTACAAAATCAGCTAACTAAATACCTAGTTACTCTTGAGGAACCTACTGTTGACAGAAGGTGCTCATTTTACCCAATTTTCTATTTCTGCTTACGTATTTATCACCATGTAATTTCAAATTCTTATATGCTTCTCAGGTCAAATAGGCTACCTGTCTCAGCTACTTCCTTCTTAAAACATTACTTAGCACTACTTAAAAATATTATTGAATACCTTAAATTCTGTAATGTTACAATTCCTAAAGAATGATTCGTTGATTAAAATTCTTTTGCACCTTATCCCTTGCTGTTTCTGTACTCGTGAGAGATGAGATTTACCAAAAATCAGGCATTAACCACTGACCACAGCCCCTAACAGAGAGCCCTGCAGTAACTAAGCCTGGTCAGCAAGTGTACAGCAGAGTGCAGGCAAGTGGTAAAACAGAGGCCCCCACAAAATCAGAAGAACAAAGGTCAGCCTATTGAAAGGGGTGTGTTTGAAGACAGCAGTGCAGCAAGTCCACCAACCATGACAGAAAGGATTTCAGAGATCTGATAATCATACATCTCTACCATAGATTAATAATTTATTAGCTTATTAAATTTTGATTGTTGAAATATATTCATTATTAATTAAGCAGCACTTACGTAAGACATTTTAGCAATATTTTCTTGGTAATCTTTTGTGAAAAGATGGACTATTTAACAATCAATAAATCCTCTTTAGAGGAATATAATATATAATTCAGTTACTTCTACTCTTTCTCAACAGAACACCATAAGATTATTACTGTTAAGTTAATTGCAAAGATAAAACATCTCCTGTTCTAATACTACACCAATCATAACATGGGCAATTATACAACTATTTGATAATTATTATTGGCTTTAAATATTATTACTGTTTTAATTTTTCTTTTAAACTCCTAAATAGTATTTAAGAATGTATAGCTGGACATATAACGACATCTTGCGAACAGAAAAACGAATTACATCGTGGTTTATTGCGCACATATTCACACATGTACACTGTTCACTTAGTTTAGAACCAGAATAAGAACTGGGAAGGTACACTGAAGTTTAGCATACCAGGCCACTGATCTCCTTTTCCAGAGAAGTACATTCTGTCACAAACATACTAATAAATAAATAACTAAATAAATGTTTTAAAAAAATAAATTGTTATGATCTTTTAACAGT
Source organism: Cnemophilus loriae (assembly GCA_013397755.1). NCBI lineage: Eukaryota > Metazoa > Chordata > Aves > Passeriformes > Corvidae > Cnemophilus > Cnemophilus loriae. The sequence continues at coordinate 1,389,272 of VZTF01008251.1, forward strand.
CAGGGTGGAATAGCTAAGCCTTTTAAACCCAGGACTCCTTAAAAGGTGCAGTCAAGACTTTAATTGTTGCTTATGCCTGAAACACAAAAATGTCTATACTTTCTAATAGTGACATATCAGTTTCTAAAGCCAGTAGAAATCTACACACTGACAAATACGAAATCATATCATACACTCAGACATTCATGGAGGTAAAATACGTACAACGTGCAAGTATCTTAGATTTTACCTTAAAAACCCAAGCAGAACATATCAGCCACTTGGCACTGCATTAACACGCTTTGCCAACAGATTAGCACAGATGCTATAGCCAAAGTTGAGAACAGTTCTTTGCTGTCAGATGCTTTCAAGAAGCAGTGGAAGTCAAAAAACTTGAACTCCTTAATTGCTAGCTAAGTCTTTAAAAGATAAATACATCCATGAAGTTTCTCTTTAAAACAAAAATGGCAACTGAATTTAACCTGCTTATCTTCAGAGAGTAGAAACCACTCTTTGATCTACTCGATCTTTCAGAAGATAATCTTATTATATACACAAACAAGCTCACTCTCTTCTCAGTGAGGAGGTGCTGAAGAGAGGATGCTTCACTCTTCAAATAAACTTTGTACAAAATAAACAAATTTTCAAAGCCCAAATATTTTAATAATTTTAGACAGGAAAGCGGCTGTGCACGTGGTTGCATTATAGGTTGTTTCATCTTTTAGTATCTCTTTGAGAAGAGGCACATTCTAAGAATGTCAGAAACCACTTAGAATGATGTGGAGTTCTGTCACCATCACCTACCAGTTTCAGTAGCTTTTCAGGAAGCAAACTAAGCACTTAGAAAAACAGAATCTGTTCTATCAGACTTCTAATTTGATATCTATAGGAACAGAATACTGTTCCAAAAGCCACTGAAATCCATACATCAAAAGGAGTATTTTCATATGCTTATATTATCAGCTAATTTCTAGAAATCTCACAAGAATTCTTCTTCAGAAAAACTACTAAGAGAGGCTAGCAAGTAGATATATGAATTTAATTGCAAATAAGAATTATTTGGTTTTATAAATTAGCACTTATGTTTTGAACATTTATCTACGCATGAAATACTGGAACTTCTTGATTTCTCATACACTGGAACTGAATTCATATTGCCTGGTTACAACAGCTATAAGCCCTGTAAAAGCTACCCTGTACTGTATATGACTGCACCATTCTTACATTCCTTGAATATCAGTAAATTTGTTTAAACAGCTCCTGGAAAAAAACAAGTAAAGTCAACACAGCTACTCAGAACCCCACTTTCTAGTTAAAATTAGTAAAGTCACCATCATAATATCAGGCTGTCTCTCCGGTTATCACTACGGGTTAACTCCTTGATTAACAATGTAAATGAAAAGTAAAAGTAAGTTTAGGATTATTGTTTCAGACATAATCCTTAGCAGTCATCCACTGGACTACAGCTTTGAAAAAAAAAAAATCTAAGCTCTTCATTACCTCTGTGTGGACAAGGATGATGCCATGCCTTCTATCTAACAAACCACTGGCGGATTTAAATATGCGTTGCTCTGCTAACCCTTTCAAGTCAACCATGACAAAAACATCACCGATTTTTGACATTGGGTTTAATCTCGCGAAGTACTCTTTTAACAACTTCGTTAGCAGCATTCTAGACTCAAAAGTAAAACGCTCAATTGGAGAAAATCTCTCAGACAGCTGAACAGAAACCTTATTTACCAGTTTCCAAGCTGAACGTGTTCATCTGTCTGGCAAAGCATCTTAGGCAATACATCAGCAAACAACATCAGCACGACTTGAGGCCAGTTCTGGCTATCAGACATTTTGACTGAAAGCAAGGCAGTGTCTCAACTAAGAGCAATTCTCCCTAAAGCCTCTTGCAAGATTGGCTTTACTCTCTTGGTTTCCATAGGAATAGACAGAACTATCAACTGGCACGCAGTTAAAGAATACAATAGCGAAGATAACGGACCAGTACTGTAAATGCCAAGGTAAAACTGCTTCCCAGCATAGGCTGAAAGAAAATAGGTGTTCGTATCTCACAGCTTTTGACCTCATTTGTCCGTGGCCTGTACCTGTTGTTCCTATGTAGTGTTCTCAGCTCTTCAGCAACAAATGTTATGGTCTACCCCATAGAAATTAGTGGCTTTCATGTAAAAAACACCTCAAGGATGAAAATGCAATTAGCATTCTCATTTCCAGTTGGTCTCTTCCACTGTTACTGAACTTGTTTTCCTGTAGTGTTCTTTCGAAGTCACTCAGGCAGAAGCACCCACAACACACAATCTCTGGGGATTTACGACAAAGCCTGAGACACATCATCCGTATTTACAGGATCGCTGCCCACCTCTCCATAAAGAATCAAACACCAAGCTTTCAAAAAATATTGTATTTCAAAAAATAGTGATTTGAAAGATTTCTCAGAAAGTACTCCCTCCTCCCGAAAAATACAAGTACTAGAAAATATTTACTACATTCATTTTCTTCATCTTAATGGCTTTGAGTTGAATGGCCTTGAACTAAGGGCAGTGTAACAAAACTAAGAAAATATATCCCTGAAGTAGATGTATGCCTTCTAAAAATCTAATAAAAATGTTACAAATAACAGTATTATCCATTACAGAATTCTACCCGAAAAATAAGTCTAAATAACAGCCATCAGTCGAGTCCAAGTCTTTTTATCCTACCTCTGTGCAGTACTATCTCATTCTGGAAGCAAACTAATTGCCATTAGTACTAAGCATCACTCTGACCAGTACCGTGTCACTACCGCCTTGTAGCTCTTAATTGCACCTCTCTAAGTGCATGTCATGTCCTTACAGACTGCTGGAAGCAACAACGCTTGCGAAGTGAAAATGTTGCACATATGCTCATTTTTGAGCACAGCTTCACGGAATTTTTTGTTATTATTTTAGCTGCTGTTTCATCTGCAAATAAATGCACGCTTTTTATCTGATTTAAATATATTTCAAACATATTAAGTCCCATAACAAACCACTATGTGAAACAATTGCAAATCTACCTATCAAATTCTATTTGACGAGAAAAGGTCTCCAGCCACAGTGAAGTCTCCAGAACTATTACAGAAGTAGACAGACAATCCATATTGAAAACAACCAGCAATAAAGGTAGGTTTACTCTTAATTTAAATAATTATTCAGACACTTCAGGCTACTTTTACATACGGCATAATTTTATAGTTTCTATAGACACTGCAGTGATCTTTGATATTTAAAATGAAGCCATAATCTACTTACAGTACTGGTAAATAAATCAAAGCCTTCATAATCTACTCAAACTGCATCCTAGCAGTAATAAAAGTACTAGATTTATTTATTTTTGTTCAGACTAGAGGCAGATAAAATAACTCAAGGCTGGTGTTGCAAAGCCTTCGCAAATCCACACCATATTAACAATGTTGAAAAAACACATCCTTTGTGTATATCTCTACAATTAAATGCTCCCATCATAAGGCTGAACACATACAGATGATATTCATAACATAAATCAGTTAATATTTCAGCAAAAATTATTTCTCATTAGTAAAAACTGGTAGCATTCTTCCTTAATCCTTCATTAATAAAATAAAAAAAAAATGTGACAAAAGAGGGTTCCAAACTGCTCTAGAAAGAGACAAGAAAATTTATAATCTCAATAGGCAAGTTAAATTAATTTTATATTTTATGAAATGCTGACATTAGCTGTTGCTTTTCAGGCAGCAACAGAATTTGCTTATGTAGTTCATACATATCTATTTTGACTTAAGTGTGATCCACTTAATTCTCTTTAATCAACAATTTAACCAACTGTTTACAGACAAAGAGAGAGACAAATGAAAGATTAGTGCTCCTGGAGTTTGTGGCTGGCCATAAGAGCTGAATTTATTTTTCAAATACCTTCTATAGCAGTAGCCTTGCATGCTGAAGACATCCTATCTAGTATCCTATTGATTCAAATGACAAGCCTGAGCATCAGATTAAGAACATGTCAGACACCTGATAGAAGATTCCTGGAGATTTCAGCAGAAAGGTGTCCTGTTTCAAAATGATCTATTGCTGATACTTCATGTATTGAAGTGTATGTTGATACATTTAACACAAAACTAATTCACCTAAAATTAGAATAACATTTATAATCAGTGAAAACAAATACCTTCACTTTTTACTGCAGAACAGCTGGAAAAAGACACCTTATTCAAACAGAAATCTCCCTACAGTTCACAAAACGGGACTAAACCAAACTGATGAGCTAATAACCACGAAAGTCCTGTTTTAATTTGTCAGTGCCAAATCTGGACACAAACAAGTAAGTGGTTTCCCAGTCCCAACAACAATATTTCTTCTCATAGCCATTAAAGATCAGTCATGGGGTCAGCTGCAGAGGGGCAATTAATGCAAGAACGATGTTTTAGAAAGGACACTCAAACAGGGAGATGTCTTTGTCTGCAAAGGCACTTTTTAAGGTACAGACTTGGCAGCAGACATCAACGTCCTGGGAGAAGAGCTGGACAAGTCTCTTGTGCACTGAGGGATGCCACAATGCTAAACACGCTCAAGGAACAACAATAAGTGAAACAAAATGAATTCTATTCAGACCTGAAGCATAACGCTCCAAGTACTGTAAGCACCACGTTTAAAAAGAACACCATTTTTAAGAAGCAACCATTACCTTCAAGATCAAATCATAGAGAAATTTTCACCTATCCTTTGAACAAAGCAAAATGAGAAAGACGAGGCAGCTGTTTGATAACAGTATGTAGGAGACAACCAGCAGTTGAAAACCAGGATAATTAAGTAAAAAGAGCCAAACATCAAGCAATATGGAATAATATTCTTACAGAAAAAGCACTGCTCATGCCTGCGCAAATTACTCGTCTTTGCTGGGCATATTTACATCCTGTTCAGTTCTAGTTGGTCTTTCCAACAAAATCTCTGAGATGAAGTTATGAGCCAATATTTTGTTATACTTAAGTACTCATTCAAGATGTTTTCTTAAGACAGGATCACTTTACCTACTCACTCTTGGTAACTGAGATTCTTCAAAAATTAATACAGATTATTTTATTTGTTGATAGTAGCCTGAAAAATTATTGTTATGGAAGAGGACTTAGCAAAGATCAGAAAAAGTAACAATGGGTAAGTCATCAGTCCAGAAGCTCTTCCAAATTTTACTCACAAAAGTATGCACTGAACTCAAGAGATGAAAATAAAGTAATTCTACCAGCTGGCTGTACAGATATTTAAGATATCATTCCATATGCTATGCAGAATTAGTTCCTTTTCACTGAGAAACACAACACAAGCAGAGCTTCTCAATGTTCTGCCACCATGGTTTGCACTTAAACCATATTTGCAAAATCTTTTAGAAAATCACTGCAGTTGGAGACATTTCTTTTCTTATTATTTTAATGAAATTTCATATTCAAATTTCAAGTGCTTGAGAGCAAGACTGCTCAACAGAGGCACAAGGATAATAATACAATATATGTTCTGGGCCTTACAACATCCTCCTTGGATTATTTTAAGCACAGAAAGCATGGTAGCAAAAGATATAAAGCCAAGTGGAGGAGAGTTACCAGAGCAAGAAGCAGAACAGAGATTCAGAGAAGTAAAATTACATCAAGTTTGAGAGAGAGTAGTTTGTACAATGAAAATAAATCAGTTAGGTTAATGAAAATAGCTGTGACGTTGCTGGAGCAAAAGAGAAAGAAGACATCACCAATAGTGATGTCTGAGCTGGAGAAAAAATGGGAAAAACTGGGGAAAACACAGATCACTGCCATGGCAAGGAAGCTGTCTGGATAAAAATACCGGGTAAGGATTTTCGTACCAAGTGTTAGGTAAAACTCTAGAAATTAAGATAGTGAATTATGACACACTTTTTATCACAAGGAATAAAACAAAAGATGGAACTTTGCAAAAAAAAAAAAATTTCAGGAGAATGGATAGATTTTCAATAAGCCAAAAATATAATTTTAAAAAAATGTAATAATAAGTAGTCCTGGGCTTATTTTATTAACCAGGAAAAACCTCATTTTATCACAGTGTGTCTATACTGCAGACTACCACACAGTGCAGAAACGCTGGGTCAGCTTCATGGATATTATGGATACTGAAGGCAACCAGGCCACAGCAGCACAATACTTCTCCTGTAGCTCAGCAATCTTCAGCACACTTCAAGCTGCGAGAGCAGGCTATGATGTCACTTCTTCATCTGTCCTTCCTGTAGCTCACACCAGAAGGTTAATGTGCTTAAATCAGATTACTCAGACTCAAAAATAAATATCAAGATCATAAAGTCAGAGTTGGGGAAGCAATGAAACAAAGCAGAGAAATATAAGTCAGGAGAACTGGATTATCAGAAAATAAACAACAGAGGCACAGTACCTGTCAGATAACTAATTGCAAACCCAAAAATTATTCAACACACATGAATCCAGGCTCTCACACAAAGACAGGTCTTTGAGAGCATGGCAGTTAATCTCAAAGGGATAAAAACCCCATGATTTCTGACACACAATGCCACTGAAACGTGATAGCAGACAATCCGTTCAAGATTTCTGCCTCTGGAATACTTACACTATTGTACTAATCTACGAAGATAAACCTGAGATTAAGGATGGTCTTGCCAGTATTTACAGCAGATCACTAGTAAAAACGATGTTGCAAGTCCAGATGACCATCAGTAAGTGCTGCAGAAGAGAGGGGAGCAGCAGGGGAATCAATCCAAATGGAAACACCAACAGTAAAACCAGTACTTCAGAATAAATAACCAAACAGAAAAAAAAGAAATCTATGAATTTTGAAATACTTACAAGTCCATTAAAAAAAAAAAGGAAGAAAAAGATAAAATCATCTTTTGTTAAATTAGGTGATGCAAAATAAAGAGCTTTTTTCCACTATCTAAAAACCTTGCTATTTCCAGATCCATTATACAGCTAACTATGGCCAAGTACTATAGATCTCAAGGCAAATGTGTTACTTAGAAGGAGAATACTGGCATGGTTAGAGTTAAGACTTGCTTTGAAGAGAGTGGCAAAATAAGGTGACAAATAAAGAAACCACTATTTCAGTAATTTTATATGCAAATCCTTCATAAAAATGTAGTTCTATTATTTATTCTGATAAGGTAAATATTAGCACATCTGAGACATTAAATTATTTGTTCTAATAGCATAATGGGTCTTTTGTTGGATTTATCTGATTTAGAATAACACAAATCTTTCTCCAAGAAACAGGCAGAAAGCAAAGATCAAAAGCAACAGTAAGAAAATGCAGACAAAATTCAACTGATGATTTTAACGCCCAGTGCAGGACTGTATCATAATACTCTACTTACAGCAACTTTGAAACAACTGCTTATACCTCAAAAAATATACTGGTATTATCAGACTGACATATCTTTACAACAAAATATTAAAATAAAATATTTGGTTTCCTTACAGCTTTTATTAAGTGATTCCTTCCATTGCTGGATATTTTCTTCCCCCATGTCATAATCTTTTGCATTTATATTCCCTATCTGAGTAGTTAACTGGCTTTTTCTCAAGACTTAAAACCAGTCTGATCTGGTATAACACTGCCAAATCTGTTTCACACAAATTCTGCCTGTCTCAGAGAGCGAGCAAGAGAGTGCACACCACGCATCCTCATTAACTAGAAAGATATGTAATTAAACAAGAAAGGGTTAAAGCATATGTTAGCCTATTCTATTTTTCTATCTATTACTTTTTAAAAAGCTTTCATATGTCTTCTTCCTTGTTTCTGAAAGCTAACCATTCCTTCTTCCTTTCAGGAAGGCTGACATTTGACAGCTTAACATAGCTGACAGGGTTACCCAACAGCTCACCCTCCCTATTCTCAATCCAATTAGACCTCTAATCCTCCAGATGAAAGGCCCAACTACTCACGTTCCTCATGACAACGACAGCTATTGATTATTTGTCACTACAGCTAACACCTTCTCTGTCGAGGCCACTCTGACAGAAGCAAACCTACCAAATTAGACAGCACTTTATCTGCCCTGGAGGCCAAATGGCACAACAAGTAAAGGCTAATAAATGGTATAAAAACGAACAAATCATAACATTATGACAGGTTGATTGTTGCCAGCAGCTTCACAGCTCAAGCTTGATGCTCTGTTAGACCTGTTCCTTCTCTTTTCTCTTCCACTCCTGCACCAACTTTGACTGAATTAAAGGCCAGAACAATTAAGGCATTTGACCAGCAAAGATAAGCTAGGATAGAAGTATCATCAAGGGACACGAATGTCAATAGCAGACTACCGTTTGTCAATAAAAACATTCCAGAGATGCAAATGCTCATGACTCTGCTCTCCACTAGGCTGTACTGACTCTCTTTGTACAGGGCTCTTCGAAAGCCCAGGCAGAAACTCTGGGAAAATTAACCCCAGAAAATCAAGCTTGAGCTGGGAAACCTTGAGGCAAGGATCTGCATCACTGAAAAAGGAATCCCAATACCGTGCTAGATGACAGAGAGCTGTTACAGTCGTTATTCCATTTAATATCTACACTTTCTTTTTCTTTGTAGCAGAGTGATAGAAACCAGGACTACATCATTTAAATCTATCACTATAAATTTGCTTCAATTGTTTTTCAAGGAAAAAAAATCTGTACCTAAAAATCTGTTCCGAGGACAATATGCAGTATCTAGATACCCACAAGTCACATCACTCTGAGGCAAACTGAAAACATTTACTATTCTCAAGGCGGTACTATCCAAAACCGGTGAGATCAGAGGCACAGTCCCTAAACTGAGGCTGTTTGCTACAGCAAACGATAGAAGAGAGCACTAAAAAACCCTAAAATACAACACCGCAACCACAGGAATACTGTTAAGATCAGTTAACCAAAAGAATAATGCAAGTAAAAATACGTGAGTTATTTAAACAGTTAAAAAGCAATTAATACTGCCCTGCCATAATTAATTAAGTGATTTCTCAACTATGCTAAAAGGAATATGTTTTCCAGCAAGGAATTCCTACGCTTCTGAAAGTACTTATCAACAGAAAAATATTACTAAATCAAATTATATGAAAACTTACTTTAAACTTAAATTAAGCTGTTTTAGTTAAAGACATAAAACAGGAATATCTGCTATTCTACTTCAGAAAAATCTACACTCTGAGGAAAATGTTCTTGTGCAAAATACAGGTTGCACAGATAAAGGAATCTACATGCAAGTGCAACATAATATTAATTTAAGAAATCTAAACACTGTGAAAAGATCTATTTAGTTTAAAAAAAAATCAAATTACATAATGTTTTATTGTTTTCACTTCTTAGGCTTACAAAACATTCTTGGGGATGAATACATATTTATTAATCATTTCAACCAGACACAGATGATTAAACCCTGTAATGGTGGGCAGTACACTACAAAATACAGATACTTAAATAAGCAGTTTGGCAAACAGATACTTTATGACTGCTACTGCCTGAAGAAAAATTGAACCCACAGGAGATTTGGGTAAGTTGGCTCTCACAAAAAACTCAAGCAAACCTATAAAAAAAATTTGAAACAGTATATAACATTTCTACAAATAAATTGTAATTATTACTATTCTACTCTAAAATGTACCCCAAATATAATAAATCACTGCAAAGAGGAGACAAAATATTGACATTTTCAAATACCATAGAGGAACATTTAGTAGATACATTTTTTTTTTTATATTTCACACATTTTTAATAGCCTTCTCTCCTTTCCAAAAGGAGACCAGTTTAGAATTCCTCATGCTGAGCCCCACAGAAGCACCTGTGTGAAGGAGACCTACAGAGGTGCGACTGGCCTGCCCTGACCCTCCACACCAGGGAAGACTGAGCAAACTCTTTCCAAACTCTCACTCATGTAAAGGCATTTATGCCTACGCTGCTGACAGTGAGTCCACAGTGTCCTCAGGAGGTGTTCAGGTTTTCCAGGATCAAAAACTCCTTTATTGTTTATGTAACAAACCTCCTACTTATCCTATGTTATAGTCACTGCTATGGTCTGTTCTTACTTAGCAGACTCTCATTCTTTTTAACACATACCTTGATTAAAGAGAAATGGAACACGTATCATTCTCCCAATTTGGTTTTTCTGAGTCTTTTTTCTGAGTTTTTCTGAGTATTAAAAATATTTTCATTGGGACTTCTTTCTCCTTTTTTATTTTAAGAGCTTTTATTTTAAAAAAAACCACAACAATGCTATGCTAGAGGACTAGATGGTGCCAAATAGTGAAGAAAAATTACTTTTCTTAACACCTAATCTTGTCAGCAAGATCTGTAAATGTCTAAGATTTAGGCTTACTAGCCCAATGAGTTGTCTACCCGTTATTATTTGTGACTTTTCTGCTGCAAGCCTTACTTACAATACTTGGTTTATGATCACTATTCTTGATAAGTGAGAATCTTTTCCACTATTAGAAGTCAGAATCAGAAGTGATACACCACTGTATTTTTCAAGTTGTGTTCCAGAGGTGCCTCTTTGAGAATCATATTGAACGTCCCTTACACAGAGCAAGAACTAATCCACGCATCTTCCCAAAAACCTTAGATGTATTTATTCTTTCTTCTGTGTTTAGATTACGTTTGCAACCTTACAGTTTAAACAAAATCCTTCAAAATGTGGGTGCTACAATGATGGCTGCCAGTTATCTACTGCCCCAGGCAACTGGAGACCAACACTTCACTGGCATGTCAAAGGAAAGGGACTACACTCCATCCATCTCTCCCCATGCAAATATACTCTACTATTGGGTGGACTATTCAGGTAAATAATCCACACACGCTCCTACTGCAAACCCTCTGTTTAAATATCCTCCATCCTCCTTCAGCTTTTGCTTCTATTCTAAATGGGGAAAAATGCTATTTTGCTATTCCAGCTGGAAGTAGATAGAACCATTCCGTCTACAGCAGGCTATAGAGCAAATCTGTCAGATATTTATAGAGCAATTCATCTTAGCATCTCAGCCAGCTTTATTTGTTTTCTTTCACCATCAAATCCTAAACATAGACAGTAACAAATGCTGTTTTTCGGTTAGCCATGCTATAACTCCTTTGATGTGTAAAATGTCTGCTGGAAAGTAGCTATAGTCAGGGAGACAGCCACAAATTGCATGCAATACTTTCAGACATGTTTTACCACAGTAAGTTAGTCTAGTAAGCAACCGTTACTAAAATAATTTAAAAATCAATTCTACAAGTGCCATTTACTATAGACATTCGTACCATATTTATCAGTGAAGTATAAAGACCAAGTCTGATCTTACAGCTAGTCTGAAATTCTGATCTTGAACTTCAAGTCAAAAAGAATACTTTGGCATGTAAATTTTTGTGTAACCTTGTCTTAAAATATGGTTTCATGCTAACATAAAACCAGTGAGAAATCAGATTCAGATGCCTTAGTATCTGCTGTGCAACTGAAACCTAACACGTAGAACAGTATTTCCACAGTTTTATCTTCTGCAGAGAAAAGAATTGGCTGGATTTTAACCCACATTTTGAGAGTAGAGAGAGACAATTGCTGGATACCATATGATTATAGCAGCTTAACACTTAATGAGGAAACAATAATGCGCGTGTTCTTGCCTTGTTACAAGACATGACAAAGTGTGCAAGCTGAATATGTACTGCCTGAATATATCAGAATCACGTATCAGTCTTGCAAAGTAATGCCCAAATTTCGCTCTGAATCAAGACACAGCAGAGGCAAATGGAAGTATTAAAGAAATCTAAAAAAGATTTTAGGATGCTAAAATTCTTACCTACGGTTTTGAGAATATTTTTCATTATGTCAGTGTTCATTTAGGAAATTCCAGCCTTGCAAAGTCTCTGTTTTATTGTTCATTCTCAGCACAACTTTCTTGGGGAGTGTACTGGGAATCAGATCTCTGTGACAATATGAGTTTTTTCTTCTTAAATTTTTCCTGTAGTTATCATTAACCATTTCAACAGGGCTTGCAGCACAGACCAATGGTAGTATCAAAACAAGCAAAAAGCATTTGCAAACATGGGGCCTTGTGTTAAATAGACAGAAAATTAATTGGTTTTTTGTAGAGTTCATTTTCTGCCAACTCACTGACCAGTGAGCAGTTCCACAGCTGTGAAAAGGGGTCAGTGGAAGGCCATGGATGGGACTAACCCCTTGGTAGCTACAACAGCTTATCTGTAATACAACACATACAAATCACACACAAGGAACTCTGCCTTCCACCCTTGAGCAACTTCAGGCTGCATTGACTAGAGAGAACTCTTTGTTCAGGAAAGCAAAGAAAACATTTGTATCATGGTTATTGTCTGTGGCTTAATTAATCACAGAGGAAACTACAGTCCCGCATGTAAAAAAAAATCACCTCTTCTTGAGGGTTAGCAAACATTCCTGTTTCAAATCCTCATGTGTTCAGATTTCTCACATGTAATCAAACTGTATGTCCACATGAAAATATCACAGAATGGATGTAAAGCTCACTCGCATTTCATGAACCTACATGCATAGAACCAATATTACTCATTATGAGCTCTCACTTAAGGGGGAACATCATAAAAGGTTATTGGCCTGAGGAAAAAAGGAACATGAACTGGCCACCATTGTCTCTGACATGATCATTTATTTTCATTATATAGATTGGGAAAGAAAGTTAGAAGCATGTGTGCTCTTTTATGTAGATCAAATAAAATCTTATGAAAGATCTGAGAGACTACGGCTCCAGGAAATACATCTTGGAAAAGGTAATGAGGGAAAAATGTATAAACTTGCTCCCAGGCAAGTCAGTTCAAGAGTTTTTAATACAAACACCTTTTACTTGCTCGAGACATTCTGCTTTTGTAGCTCTTGGATTAACTTGATTGTACTCATTAGACAAGACTTGGGAATAAACTTTCATAAAATAAGTGAACTAAAGACTACCTTGTGTTTCAGATTTTCTACCATGTCTAATGCTTGCCACAGGCTGTCTTTATTTACTTTACCTTTACTGTTAGTATACTTTTAGTACTTTCAGTTAGTTTTCCTTTCCTATACTGCTGAGTATACAGGAACAACCCCTTTTTCTAGTTTAAGGAAAATCAAAGACCATTAAAACATATCCTCCTATTTCACACAGAATTCCTAACTGCATCCTGGATGTACTGTTATTTATCAACAACAGTGTCAGCAAATAAATAATATAGGCTACACAATATGTAACGCTTCTAAAGCCATATTTTCCCAATGGGGTTTTATTAACTTTCCTGAAACCAAAATTAACATCCTCCTGACAGTTATCCATCCTGATAGATTATTTTATGTGCATATTATTGGAAACCAACAAAAGAATATTGAATTTTTTCTTCTATCCCTATGAACACAAAAGGCTCTGCTTAAAGTATTCAGAAAGATTCAGGTAGATTACTCCCCAAAGTAAACAGATTGCTAATAAGTGAGCATCCTCTGAGAGAAATTTTGAAAGAAGCAGGCCTGCTTTTTTCCACCTTAAATTAAACTGGAATTACTTTATGAAAGATAAATGACAAAACATATACAGGTATTTTGGGTAGGTAGAAACATTTCCATTCATAAGTATCACATGTGGGTGTTTAAAAAAAGTTGCAATTTAACACTAGAAGCAAATTGCTACCAGAATGCTTACAAGTGAAAATAAATGCCTGTTGTTAAACTGTAATCCCAGTACTCAAATCTCCACAGCACGTTTATTTCACAGTAATCTAAGTTCTACATGCTTAAACAATCTGTACCCATATAGTACTACAATTCCTCAGTGCAAAATCACTGGCAAATTATGCTAATGATTCTACTTCTGCTGTAATCAGTCACAGTTTCAGTTCCCAGTAAATTACATCCGTGTTCAGGAAGTCACAACCACCCTCTGAAACTCCCATGGCAATCTTCACAGGTGCACTCCTGCAATAATTTGTATCATTTTCTGGTGAGTTTGGATTTTTGAGGGTTTTTTTGTTTGACTGCTTTTAATTTAAATTTTATTAAGTTAATGACTTGACCTCCCCCTTTTTCTTATTTTTTTAAGGGGTGTGCACCCTTTAAAAATTGCTTGTGAGACCTGTCCATTTGAAAAGACGACCAAAGGAGTGGAACAGAAAAAAAACCCAAAAGGAAAAACACCAAGTAACTTAATTTACACGGCCTTCTGCCTACAAAGACTGAATCATCTCCATTGTAAGGCTGATGAAAAAAAGACAGATACTATGAAAGATCATGTCGAGGACAACTGGAAAACGAGTTGCTAAAAAATGTATGCCTTGGGTGAGATTAATTCGTCACAATTACAGCACTGACAACAAGAAAACCTACATCAGTCAGATGCTTAAAAGAAAGAATGAGCTAGTCAGTGTGGCCTAGAGTACTCATCTCACTTTAGGGTGAATGACTGCACCCTCAAGTGCATTACTTTTAAATTATCTACATGACTAGCTTATATGTAGATGTCTGCAATGTAAATTTTTAGTTACATGAGAGTATTCTCAGCCCATCATCTCACATTGCATTTGTACTATATTATTTTCCATTGAAAGAAATATATACTTGTTACATTTAAGCACATAGAAAGTTAAACTTTATTCACGCTAAAAATCTTTTTTAGACCAACAGATGCATAAAACTCAAAAGCTGTAATACAAAGGATGCCTATCACTAAACAAGAGACTAGCCATTAAGAACATAATTATTAGCATGAAGCAACTATTCATTGAAGGGTATCGTATCAATATATAACCACAGCTGTTTTCCAAAAAGCATTAGTGTTTCAAATACTACAGCCGAAATTTCTGATCTTGCCTTATTAATTTCAGGAAATTTCTGCAAAAAAAGGTGTGAGAATGTCACTAGTGAAGTCTGAGACAGAGAGATTGTAAGAATCTTTGGTTGAGATGAGAACAGAAGAGAATCTGACAGCTCTTCACGTAACTATTGCTTTGTAGACATGCTCCAGAGTCAAAAACCATTTGAATGAAGCATGGCAAGATCAGGATTACACAGCAGCTCTGAGTTCCGAGAGTTCATTAACTGGTAAATATGACCTGGTTATTAACACAGCACTAGACAGAGGTACTGAAATCATCATATCACCTCCACTTCTCACCTCCGTTGAAACCCTTGGAACAGAAAGAACATGTAAGAGCACTGGCCAGTCTGCCTAGCTATGCTATCAGAAAAAGTATTGGTAGAGACTGTGAACTGCATTTATATCAAGTGCAGAAATTTTGGTACTGTTTGTTGATATCCAAATCAAAATAGAGCTATTTTTTGACAAACCATGGTTCTGAAAGATGTCTTCTAGGACGTTTGCGAAACAAACCAAAGGCACTTGGAGCGCACCAGAGCATCAGGAGATCAACTACAAAACTGCAAGTAACAAAGGAACTACTTCAAAAAGAGTTAGAGGTACCCTTAGGAAAATATGAAGTATTAAGGAACTGCTGTGAAACTATCACATCAGATAATGTTTTATATGACCATATGGGTAGTGCTGAAATCTTTACCTATAATTTAGGAAGAACTCTGTACTATCAACAAATAAGAATCTGCATTTCAAACTCTAGATGCGATTGTTGGCATTTTGAAGGACTGGAAGAAATGCTTTTACAGAATAAACTCCTTAGGTAACAGTAATAACAAACATGATGGAAGCAAAAGCTGTCTCCTACCCTGCAGGCAACAGCTGGAAGCATAAAACTTGCAGAGAGGTGGAAGTTAAGAATAAAACATAATGTAGAGCTGGTATGGACATATGCATATGCACACACACACTCACCCAGTACAGCCAGGTTTGCAACTCACATAGGTCAAGTCAGAAGCTAGTTATGCAAGTGTTAATGGCATGATATGTTACAGCTGTTCATTTGAGTCCTATCCAAGCAGAAATCCATGCTAGGGAAGAAAAGCAACTGAAGTCCTAATTCATTTTACTTAATACTGATTATTTATGACTGAATTCAGGTCAATGCCACATTTCTGAATGTTTGTTCTATTACAGGAATTAAAAAACCCACAAGCAATTTTACTAGGACTGAAAGACATGAACTGGCATTTCTCTCACAGCAAAATCTCCGGACAGGAAAATGGGAACAGTTTCATCTCAACCTGCAGAGAACGAACGCAAATTTTTTTTATGATAACCAGGATTACTAATGGGAGAGACACCACCTGGAATCCAAACACATGAATGAAGACATTCAGCTCTCTTCAGTCCAAGATGGCTAAATCATTGCTTCAGTTTGGCATTAGAAGAGCATTTTCTCACAAACTCTTTGCCTCTGAGACAGTTCTGTGGTTCCCAAAGAAAGGCAGCAGAGACCATTTTTTGTCAAATCAGCTGCAAGACTGTTTCAGAGGAACAAGTGCAAAGGGACATGTAAAGGCAGCCTGTAGAATGATGACCTAAGGAGTCTCAAATATTCTGGCAACAAACTCTAGCCCTCAGAATGTCTGTCTGCTGCCATCCAATGAGCAAGGTGTCCCAAAAGCCCTTTAAAGAGACAGCAAAGAACAGCAAAAGTAATCCTAGTACTTAGAGAGGAAGGTTCTGACTCAGGAAACCTTACTTCATTTTACCTCCATCTGCTTTAGTTAACGTAAGTGTAGAAAGAAGTGTCTTTTCTTTCCTACCTCTTCACTGGTTGCATGTAAAGGTCTGTAAATCTTAAGTTCTCTCTCCAAAGAAAAGGAAAATTAGGATGCAATGCAAGTACAGTTTAGGAATCTGAATCTCCAAGCACTGCCCTGCTAAATAACTTATACCTGTGACTAGCAATTAATGGGGATTTATAAAGTCATGTGAATCTGTTTTTGATGAAGCACAGGACAGTGACTGACTCACAAGCTTGAACACAACAAAAACTATACATTGGCCCTGGTAAATACATATATTCATGATTAACCAACACAGACAAAACAACTTCAGAAATTGGTGATCTCACAGCATGTTTCTTTTTCTATCTGAAAGTCAACTGCACTAAGAAATTTTACTTTGGAGAGAAAAAAAATTAGAAGATAAACCAAAAGTATCAGCAAGAAATAAGCAGAATGCAAAATATTATTTAAACAACCAAAACTGCATGAAACATTAAGTTGTTTTGAATTTTAATTTTACATATTTTTCAAAAGACACTCATGACAAAAATGTAGATCTTAAAATGTTAATATGGAAAGACTACAGACAAAATTTTACACACATGAAATGTTAATTTCATAAGCTGACATCAATAGCAAGTAACTGTTCAGAAGACACAGAAGAGAATTTTAGAGGACAGCTAAGTGAGGCAAATAAAAAGCAGTTGCAAGGGCTGTTTCCCGAACACTTTTTGCCCCCAGCACTACGATGGTAGAAGCATTTACCCAGCTATCGGGTGAATCACATCTATCTAGTACAATACACAGTAAGTGTGTGACTACATAAAAATCTACTGCTACAATCTTTACCTCATGCTGTTTTACCTTCTTTTTCATCTGCACTGTCAACTGAAAACATATCTAAGATGGTCCAAGTATCCCATGGTACAATCTGCACTTTCAGGATTGAAGCAAGGCATAAAGGAAATAAAGAGCACATGCAGTTAGTGGATGTTATGCCGAGGCAAAATCTCTCTTGCCTTGAATTGCTATAATACAAATATCCACAATATGAACATTCAGACAAAGATTTAGACAAGCATTTATATTGTTTTAATATGCTAAAATGTATTTTAAAAATCTGGGGAAAATGTAATATTTAAAATTAAGTTTTTAATATGGTTAAAATGTTCACGTGTCTATCACATCACAAAATCTAAAAGCCTGTATGAACACCAGGCAAGTACGGTATGCCACAGCAATTTTTTAAGTCTCTGACGTTGCTGCTTTTATGAAATACCCATCTTTGAAACAACAATATTCACAGTAAGCCGGTCCCTTAGAAATACAAAATTAATCCTGGAAACAAGGTTATGATGATGACTGAATTATTTCATCAGAGTGTAATGGTATGTAACCAAGCAGATGAATTAGACTATTTCAAATCAACTACAACCTACAACATTTTATTTCCCTGTAAGGGATGCAGTTACACAGACCACACGGTCCCTATGGACTCCCATGCAAATGTACCCGGAGAATATCACCTTATTATAGTCTTCCCAAAATGGTTTCCTACTTAACTGCTCCTTACTAAATACCATGACCATACTACAGCTACCTCTTCGTAAACCTAATTAAAATAAAATAATAAAAAATTGCAGATTATATTAAAACATCTGAAAAATGTGAATGATTATGAACAGGTGACAAGATATACACGAAATGGTTTGCTATGAAAATCGTGGTACCAAAAGACAGCTTACACAGACAAAAAAGCTTTAATTTTTGAGCAGTTACAGTTTTAAACATACTACAAAAACTAAAATAGTAAATAAAAGGCTGTTTCTTTCAGTTTGAATTTTAAATCTTCTCTGGGGAGTCTTTTTGACAGTTTATGAACTCAAATGTCTTGGTTAGCAGCCAAAGCCCCTCCCTTTTTTTTCTTTTCCCATCAGCAGCCTGCTTATTCTCCTATGACTGAAGTGCACACTTCCCCCAGGCCTAACCACACTCAAAGTTTCTTGCAGCTGTGAAGTTTATACATTCAATCACCTTTTATTTTATTTTATTGTTGAATACGTCCTTTAGCACTTCTTCAGTGGGACAATGTAACTGGACAGTACAACAGACTGAGATTGTAGAAGGAAAAAACAGACAGCAATGAGCTGACGGCAACCCCCATTCCCCATCCCCCCGCACCACTGGCTGCAGGGTAAGGCAGAGAACTCAGGAGTTAAGTTAAGCCCAGGAAGAAGGGAGGGGTATGGGGTACATGATTTCAAGGTTTGGGTTTATTTCTCATCACGCTACTCTGATTTGACTGGTAATAAATTAGACTAATTTCCCCAAGTCGAGTCCATTGTGCCCGCGACAGGAACCGGTGAGAGATCTCTCCCTGCCCTTATCTCAGCCCATGAGCCTTTTGTTACATTTTCTCTTCCCTGTCCAGCTGAGGAGGGGAATGATAGAGCAGCTGTGGTGGGTGCCTGGAGTCCGGCCAGGGTCAGCCCACCTCACAGCTGTTGTGAAAGTCCTAACTTTATATAAGCACTTGTGAGGTAATTACCTTTTGTGCAGCAAGATGGAGAGCAGTTCTTCGGCTGCGATCAGCTCTGTTAACATCAGCTCCAGCCTTCAGCAATGCCTCTGCACAGTCCAGCCTGTCAGCCAGCACGCAGTACATAAGTGGAGTTCTTCCAAACTGGTCCTCTTTATCTTTCAGCTCAGAGTTTCCTAAAAACAACAAAACAAAATGCTCACTTGAACCGCTTAAGTATATTAGTATCTAGTTAAAAGCAGTACTTTTTTACTTAAAAGTCATCTTATTGTAATAGGAACAGCAGGTATCTCATTATAATAAGACTGAGGTGAACAAAAAAATGGAGTATGTGATAAGCTCGGAATTATTATATTTTATCCTTCTTTTACTGACAGTTACAGAATATTTCAAAATATATCTACTGAAAAAAAGTACATTCAGAAAACATTAGTTCCATGAATACACCTACCACCAGTAACATTCTTCAGTGGCATAATTATAAATCATTTTCAAATAGTTGCACACATCTCGGCTGCACAGATTAGTTTAAAAAATATCAACAGCACATAAAACAAATAGACCTCCTGAAACCTGTAAACACTGTAATGAAAACAAACTTTGAAGCCTGCTCATAGTAATGTTTATTTTAAAAACATAAACGTCAATATTACATCAATACCATTATTTACTTCAGGGTGCCTTACACTATTAAAACTACTAAAATACTTCCCAAGCTTTATTGAATTGATAAGGTTAGTAAGGCAGTCATCTGAGATCCTATTCAAAAAAAGTCAAAACACTATTCTTATTCACAGCCCAAAAAACCCTCCAAACCAAGCAGTTTCACTATAAAGTTTTGTATTTCCATGATGTCACCACATCATGGTAGCACCTTTACATCATGTAAGCACCTTTACCTTCACAGGTATCAACTACCCTATGCATCCAGAGTCTCCAGATCTCCAGTGCAGCAACATTGTCTACAATTACCCAAGGAACACTGAATTTTACAGGCAAGTTAGTTTTGCTTTTCAATTATTCCTTTGTCTGCATGACTGTTGATGCTTCAAAAGCACTCCAGCAGAGGCATGCTGCTTCTTTACACAGTCGTTGCTCTCCCCAGCATATTATACTTATCTACATATCCAGTAATTGTATTCTTAATTATAATTTCTATTTATCCACTCAGAAGAATCAAGCAGATTAAATATGAATCAAGAGGAATATCAAGAATTAAAATTCATTCCCTACCAATCAAGCCACTTACAAAAAACACTGTCAAGTACAATATTGCCAGTCAGAGCAATCCTTTACTCACTCACTACATTTCTTAGTTCCTTTAAAATTATAGTGAATACCATATCAATCACATGATTCACTCTGTAACATTTTTTTTGCCTTGAAAGTGTGATTTGTATTGAGAAAATTATTTTTGCTCTGCAAAAAAAAGTTTAACAACATTTCTAAACTCCTCTGTGATGCAGATATAGAAAAATTCTTTTTATTCTTCACCTGTGGCCTTGTCTTCTCTGACTGCCACTTCACCTTGACAATCCACTGGTTTTACAACTAATTTTTATGCCACTAGCAAATCACTAAAAACCAACCAATCAACCCCCCCAAAAACCCCAAAAGGAGTCTTCTAGTGACCTACATCTAGCTTTCTCAGAAACAGGCTGGTTTTTGAACACCTTTTTGCATTATAATACCTTCACACTGCTGTTTAGCCTGCGCTTCTGCACATACTGTGGTCCAAAGCATAATTTAACATGTCACTGTTCCCAACCAACAAGCCAGTTTCTCTAATTAACTAAGTACAGTCAGGTGCTCTTCCAGTATTAGTTCAACATAGTCACTTAGACATCACTAAATCACATTTCACTGCTAAGTTTTAACATAACCTCAATAGTGCCTGAAATTGTTTGAAGCTGATGGGACTTGAACACTCAAATATATTGTTAAGAGAAATACATAAACATTCATTTCTCCCAATAAGACATAAGCACATGGGCTCATGCTCAGATAACACTGGTTCTGAAATCAGCAGTGTGCAAAACCAGCGCCTCTCTCTCAAATTCCAGTTCCCTTTCTCTTATAGAAGGCTGAAGGATATAAGATTTAGAGACTAAATACAAGCAAAAATGGCCTAAAGCTCAAGTGCAACATAACTAAGTAAAGCAACAGATATCTATTTTCATTATCAGTTCCCAAAAAGTGATGTAGCTGATGACAAAGAGTTTCCATGACTGCACACAATCTGAGGGGGAAATGAGCAAGAGCTTCACAACTTTATGCCAGAAGCTCCTGCACTGTTTTCCAAGGTAAAGAAACTATCTTCAGCTAGCTGTAGATTTTCTCCTGTTGTTTACCAGGGCTCTGTAAGGCCCTTTGAATAGTTAAAATCCTGTGAGCATTTCCCTCAAAGGGTGTCTTTGTGCTCAGGCTAAGCGACAGGACAAGGGCTAGGAGCTGCTATATCACCATCAGGTGTTAAGGGGGGATTAAGCTGATGAAAGCCACTAGCCACAACACCTTGTGAACTTCACAGCTGCAGCAAATTATTATTTTCTGCAATCATGAAAGCACAGGTGGCCTTCAAAACATTCACATATTAGTGTACCTAACATGTGCTTTGGCAAAAATAAATTCTCTTCACATAACTGCCTAATAAAAAAATTTTTTTAGATCCTTACCCTTTCAGAATCAAAGTCCTCAGCCCACCAGAATATGCATTCCATTAGCTTACTGCCAACAGAGATCATGAACACTACCGAATCCAGGGCCCAAGTCCAAAATTTAACTCTCATAGCTGTATTTCATTATTTCCTCACACTCTATGCAAGCAGTCATATCAGACTCTTAACATTTCCATGTATTTTTCAAACCAGAAAAGGAGAAAGTGCAGCAGAAGGGTGTGAATTCTCCCTAACTATTAAAAGACAGACCATTTCTTGTTACTTGCAAGAATCTTGCCTTCTGCAATATCTGATTTGAGATTTATTCTACCTCCCTTAATGTAGAACAGGCAAGAGAGAAGTAGAGGAGGATCAAACAATAGCACACAGCTGCATATTTGTAACCCATAGTTTAGTTAAAATTTACAATGAAACATCATGTAAGAGATTTAGAAGCATTTGGATTAAAGCAATGCATCATAAGGGTTTTAGAATGAGGAGCTGGACTGAACAGACACTTCAGTATAATGACTATTGTAATCATTATTATGTTCTTTTAAACAATTAAAACAATTAAATGCCTCTTCCCAAAGCATTAAATGGAAAACAATCCTCCAAATACAAAATTAACTTTTGCTTGCTTTTTCCCTAAGATCAAAATCATACAGATGGATTTTAACACTGAAGAACTGTTAATTAAAGACATGTTCAGTGTTGTATATAACACAGGAAAGAAAATGCTGTGAGCATTCCCCAAAGCCCAAGAACATACAATTCTAAAACAACGTGATACAGAATAGGACAATTTATCCAATGCAAACAATTAGCACACTTCTGTTAGAACACCAGTTATACAATTAACACTTGGCACGTACCTTATGGTATTTAACCCACAGGCTTTTTAGAAAGTCCTGTGATTAAGCATTAGCAGCGGTTAACATACAGAGATACTTTGTTCAAAAGTCCCCTTTCTCTAAATAAATTTTCTACTTACCTTTGATTCTGTCTGTGCCTCTTTCTGGCACAGGGTGCCAAAAGGAGCACATTCTCCAGAACACACGGTATTATTTCAAACACCTGTTCCTTTAAAATTCATCCATACTCTAATTATATGCAAATAAAGCATCTATGTTTGTATACAGCCACACACGCTCCACCAAGCTACAGATGGCAGAAGGAAAAAATCACCAAAGAGGTTTGAGGGGCTGCTCTAAGAGACTGTTTGGCCAGCCTCTATGCCACTCCTATGTTAATAACTGAACAGGAAAAGCACAAAGAGGAAAGTAATAATGAATTTGGGGGCTAAAAGGTCCTCCCTGAAAGGAGGAGAAAGTCAAGACTTTCCATCGCTGCATACACCGCTAGCTACATATCCAAGATGCAAAGCTTGGCTGTATTAGAAAAGCGTTGTTAAGCAATCCAGCATACAGAGCACACATAATGCTGGAGTACTGTCCTGAATTAGCTGCTGCTGTTGAGAGCAGTCATGAAATTCAGTGAATAGCACCAATTGCTCAATTTGCTTCTGGCACCAAGTTATATTTTCAACAGTGACTGGTCAACAGTTAAAAATATTACTCTAACGCATTCTTCTCCTGCTAGGCAATACGTGAAGTTTTGGTTTGGTTTTTTTTTCTTTTTGGTCCAGTTCCAGCAAAAGCAAGGTCTGTGTCACATCCTGTCAAAACACGGCAAAGCAGAAAAGCCAAATTTTGCTAGTATAGCAAACGCTACAAGGATTGTGCAGTTTTCTCTCCCATGCAAAAGTAAAACAGCATTTTCATCTTGTTGCTGCATGAGCATCACTAAAAGAAGAGTAATTTCCTTATCTGGTTCTAATGGCTGTTTTGCGGTATATTTGACAAGATGTACCAGCAACACAGAAATACTTTTTCCTTTGTGTTTCCAAAAATACGTCTTTTGGCTCTGAGATTAACAAAAACACACTGAAGTTACCAAAAACTCTTTGTTGCTTCTGACTGTTAGCCAGGATTTGAAAGCTCAGACTTTTTTCCACCTCCACATGCAGGCAGAAGGGTTTTCTAGAAACCCCGGTATTTAAAGCTACTTTGTAGTTGAATCTCACAGATTTCTAGAAGTATCTCCATATCAACTGCTCATCTGCTGTTTATAAAATGTTTTTAAAAAGAGCAAACAGATAGCATTAAATGCAAACAGTATATGTTTGCATCACCATATGACAAAATAAAGTTGAAGGCCCAGCAAAAAATAACTCTTTCAACAAGTGGAGCTTCTGTAAAGTCAGCTCCCTCAAATGTGTTCCTGTTGGAGTCCAATCAGTTCTAGCTGTCTTTTGAGAAAATTAGATACATCTTATAAAGAAGAGCCCTTTACTGCTTTCTGTACAGCGTGGACAACAGATCCACACAGTTACTGCTTTGCCTTCAACACAGGTCGGCAGAAGATACATAAAGAAACCTGGCTGCTGGTTTCATGCTATTAACATTAAATCCTTCACACCCATTAAAACTGACTGTTAATGGCATAAATACACACTGTGCTTCTTATTATTTCACAGTCCTTCAACACTTGCCAAGCGCCAGGAATAGGATTTTCCAAAAAATGCTGAGCAAATAGAACTTCTACAGTATCACCTGGAACTGCATTTAATCATAAGCTCTGAAAAATCCAAGTCTTCACCTATCATATGGCAGCCTTCCAATTATATGCAAGACTGTTTTTGGAACACCAAATGTATACTGCTTTTGAAAATATTAACCTGGAATGTCATATCATTCCTGGAGACCAAGGGAAGGCAAAATCCTGAGCTTTGTAATGGATAGGAATTTTTTTTTTACTTCAAATTCAACAGGACTAGACTCTCTCATTATCTTTAACTTCTCTTGAGAAACACTGCCAGTCTATCAGAATCAAAGTAAGAAATAAGGTTGGCTCATTTTGTTCACAAATACTACACAGTGACAAGACTTCAGAACTATAATAAATTATCTGTAAAAACACATTTATCAAATTTCCCAAAAAAGCAACTCAAAAAATAAGGATTTGCAGCCAAAATATTTTGGCACAAAGCACTTCTCCAGAACCTCAAATTCCCTGAAAGGGGTTCTATCACCTACCAATTTTCTATTTTACTTCACAAACAAGTACCAAACAAAGGCAACAGGTAATAAAAAGCAAGAAAAATCAGTCATATTTTCAGGGCAACATTTATTCTAGAAGCACATGTAATCAAGAAATTAAAAAATATCTTAAAGATCAGAGCTGTAAGTCAAAACCAAAAAGCTTCAGTTCTGAAGTAATCCAAATGCATCTACAATGAAAACATTTACCTGCTATTAGCTTTTGGAGGGTACTCTTATCTCCATTAACAGCAGCAGCATGCACTTCAGATGCTAACGAGGAACCACTGAAGAGGCAGTTTGCTGAAATATTCATACTCTTTCAAGCTATTACTATAGGTCAGATGTGTGCCACCAACATTTTTTGTAGGAATTCAGTTCTAGAAAAAAACCAAAACCACATCAATAAAACAGAATTCATTTTATAATGAGTCATTAACATTACTGAATCAATGCTAAAGAGAATTAACTTCTGCTAAAAACAGAAAAGAAAAAATACGGGTTTTATCTGTGAATTAAATCTACCTCTAGCTAAAATTCACCAGGAAAAAAAGCCTACATTAAGAAATATATGTATATTACCTATATTATATTATTATATACCTATATATTGCAGTTTCATTGCCTTAAACACAAATTTCAGTCCACAAGCTTTGCGAAAGTCTGTAAAGTGTTTCTCTACAAACCAAACAGACTATTCTTCAGAGTGTTGCCATGAATGCTTTAATTCAGTAACCAATAAAGTCTGTTATCAAGTATCAACTTATTATAGTCCTGCAGTACAGAATCACGGAACATCCTGAATTGGAATGGACACACTGAGACCACTGAAGTCCAGCTCCTGGCCCTGCACTGAACACGCCCAAGAGTCACATCATGTGCTTGAAAGCATTGTCCAAACACTCCTTGAACTCTGTCAGGCTTGGTGCTGTGACCACTTCTCTGGGGAGCCCGTTCCAGTGCCCAAACATCATCTGGGTGAAGAACCTTTTCCTAATATCCAACCTAAACTTCCCCTGACACAACTTCAGGCCATTCCCTCGGGTCCTGTCACTGGTCCTGTTCCAGAGAAGAGATCAGTGCCTGCCCCTTCTCTTCCCCTCACAAGGAACTGTACACTGCAATGAGGTCTCCCCTCAGTCTCCTCTTCTCCAGGCTGAACAGACCAAGTGACCTCAGGTGCTCCTCATACGGTTTCCCTTTAAGGCCCTTCACCATCTTCATTGCTCTCCTTTGGATGCTCTCTAGTAGCTTATTATTTTTTTTATACTGTGGCACCCAAAGCTGCCCCAAGGACTGATGGTGAGGCCGTCCCTTGAGTGCAGAGCAGAGCAGGACAATCCCCTCCCTTGCCCGGCTGGCAATGCTGTACCTGATGTCCCCAGGACATGGTTGGCCCTCCTGGCTGCCAGGGCACTGCTGACTCAGATTCAAATTGCCATCAACCAGGTCCCTTTCCATGGCACTGCTTCCCAGCATCTCATTCTCCAGTCTGTCCATACACCCAGGTGCAGAATCTGGAACTTCGTCTTGTTCAACTTCATACAGCTGGTGATCGCCCAGTCCCCTGATTTGTCAAAGTCTCTCCACAGGACCTCCTTGCCCTTGAGGGAGACAACAGCTCCTCCCAATCTTGTATCATTTGCAAACTTGTTTAGTATCCCTTCCAGTCATGCATCCAAGTCAATAATGAAGATATTGAAAAACACAGGGCCAGGGATGGAGCCCTGCAGAGCCCCACTAGTGACAGGCCCCCAGTCTGATGTCACCCAATTCACTATAATCCTTTGTGCCCCACCCGTGAGCCAGTTGCTCACCCACCACATGATGTGTTTATCCAGTTGTGTATTGGACATTTTGTCCAGGAGGATACTGTGAGAGACAGTATTGAAAGCTTTACTGAAATCCAAAAAGATTCCATCAACTGATGTGTCACCAGACCTTACTTCCATTGGGCATACATCGTCTTTTCCTCCATTAGCTCCAAAAGAAGATCCCTGGTCAGCCAACCCGCACTTCTACCTCGTCTGCTTGACTTCTGACATTTTGGAATTGCCTGCTCCTGTGCCCTTAGGAGGTGGTGCTTAAGAAGTGACCAGCACTGATGGACCCCAGCACTTTCAAAAGCATTTTCTCAGGGGATCTTACTATGTAGTTCCTCCATTTTCTTCACATTTTACCTCTCAACAAATAAACTAAAACATAAGGAATCCAGGGGCAGCAGCATAAAATTCAGCAAATACCAAAGAAGTTAGTGAAGCACCAGAAACATCCCAATAACACCAACAATAATTTTTACATAAAACTGACTGCATACAGAAGAGAATTAATAATGAAAGACGTTCATAGTTTGCAGATGGAAACAACAGTCACTTCTGCATAAAGTACTAATAATCATATAGGTGAGATAAGCAACCTTTTATCTCTACAGCAGTTCCTAGTAAAATGTCATGATTACATTGAATAGGCTAATTCTGCATCAGAGAAGTTCTGAAAACAGTACAAAAGGAAAATTTGTTACATTCTTCAGGTATTTTTCTCATGTCTATAACAAACAGATGAACTGCTGTCTGGAAGACTTGCTTGATAAAGATCCTCATTAAGAAAAAATGAGACATTTAGTCAATAAAAATCAAGAGTTAAGCAAAAGATCTGCTTATAAAATGCTACATAATTGGCATTATCTGTAATATGCATCACATTACTGCAATCAAGCAAATAATTCACTTTTCTTCTTTAAGCATGTAGAAAAAGATTAGCCTTCTCAAGTCACTTAAAATGAAGGGACACCCACATGGACACCAAGACCTCTTCAAGGTATGTGGAATTTCATACCAAACTACAATATGTCTACTTTGCATTACGCAGATAACAAGAATTACATCATTTTTCTATTCAGCAAAACATGAGGCTGTTAAAATTTAAACATGATAACACGATCACGCTATCAAATTTTATTGATACAGTTTCCAAGTGAAGACTGAGCTTTGAAAAAATATCAAAGATTTTTCAAATGTGAGTTACTGCAGAAGATGTTCATTCTACAGATCAAAGAGCACAAGTTCTTAAGGTAGTCATAGCAGAACTGATAAAAGTCAAGTTTCAATTTCAGACTATAAAAAATACATGACTTGTATGTATATATATGTGTGTGAGGGTGTTTGCAGCTCATGAAACTGACAGGCCACAAGATTTTTGCAGGGTCACATAAAGTCTGAGCCTGTCAGGCTTTCTTTGAAACCAAGCCAGTCTTGACTTGAAAAAAGCTAATGTTAAGGATTTTTTTTTCAAATGGTGTTACACCCCGTCTCCCTCCTTACACTCGTGTACATACTGGAAACGTGACAAAGGCAAGGCGCAGCTTTCTGTGATCTTTTTGAGACAGCGCTGCAAGGTCTCAGAGCATGTGCGTATTCTGTAAGGTCCAAAGTTTTACTGGAAGGGGGCGAAGCCCTGAATTTTGTGTGTTCTTCATTTTCAGCTTTTAGAACTGAGGAAGTGACAGAAAGCGCAAACCTGTTGAAGCCCCAAGGGATAAACATCAACGATGACGTTCCACTCAAGCTAAAGTTTCCCAACCCTCCCAGCAGCCGCTCTGCCCCGCCACACACAGGCTTCCAAGCGGAAAATTGCCTCCCAAACTCCGAGGACACGAAGACCATAAGGCGCACAGCGCCCAAATACCCCTCCTCATATTCCCTACAGCCAAACCCGTGTGCCCAGTCCCGGCGGCTGAAGGCACCGGGCGGGATCCAAAGGAACCGCGGACAGCCGCTGGGGGCTGGCAGGGAACGATCCAGGGCGGAAGAGGGTGCGGTGCCACGGGACACCCGCGCCACCAAGGCGGGAAGGGTTAACCCTGCCTCGCCCAGACCGCGAGAGCCGCCTCCTTCTCTCCTTCCTTCCCTCCCTTCTTCCTTGCCGGGCGCTGTGCAGCTGCGCCCCGTAACTCACCTCCACCCCGCCCTTCTCCTCATCGCGCCGCCGCCGCCTGCAGGCACCACCCCGCGGGCAGCCCCGGTGCGCTCTGGGATCCAAGCCTCCTCCCTCTCTCTCCTTTCCTTCCTTCTCCTCCCTCCCTCCCTCTCTCCCCTCCTTCTCCTCCTCCTCGCCCTCCCCTTCCCGGAACTACGGTTCCCGGCGTGCCCCGGGAGCGCGCGGCGGAGCGCGGGGCCCCGCGGTGGAACTTGCCCGGGTGTTTCCTGGCGACGGGGGGAAGTGGAGGAGCCACCGCCGCGGAGAGTGGGAGCCGCGCTTCTCCCCTCCCCGCTCCCGGGCGCCCGATCTACCATGAGACCCGCCATCTTCCCGCTCCTGCCTGACCCTGGCTGCCTCCTGCTCCTCCTGGTAAAAGCCGCCGCCTCCCCGCTGCCCTTCCGCTCCCCGCGCCGGCTCGGGCAAGGCGGCGCTGGGGTGGCCGGCGGGCCCTGCTCGGGGTTCTCCTCTCGCTCCCCTCCCCCGCCCAGCAGGTGCCGGCGGCCGGCAGGGAGCGGCCCCGGCGGTGTGGCCGAGGCCGATAGGCTGCGCGCACGGGGTGGGGCCGCGCCCGGGCCCGGGGCAGTGGCCGGGCGGGCGGTGCGGCCTCGCCCCGGCTCCCCGGGGGCTGGAGCTGGCGGGAACGGCCGTAACGGAGCCCCTCTGCAGCCCCCTGAAAGGCGGCTGTGGCCAGCTGGGGGGCGGCCTCTTCTCCCGGGCAGCTAGCGACAGGACGGGAGGACGTGGTGCTAAGCTGCGCCAGGGGGGGTTTAGGTGGGACATCAGGAGGAATTTCTTCACAGCAAGGGTGATTAGGCATTGAAATGGGCTGCCCAGGGAGGTGGTGGAGTCACCGTCTATGGAGGTGTTCAGGAAATGACTGGATGTGCCGTGATCTAGTTGACACGGTGGTGTTGGGTCGTATTGGTTGAACTCGATTGTCTCAGAGGCCCTTTCCAGACTCATTGATTCTGTGATCTTTAGTTGTCAGACTACAGCATTTTTTTGTAGTTTTTTTTTAGGCTGGTATTACATGCATGACCTAAGCCACCTTCTGGCTTTGCCAGTGCACAAATGCAATCAGTGATGTGTGTGTTTTGTGGAGATAAGTTGCCTGTACTACACTTCCCTTTTTTCTTTTTTTTCTTTCTTTTTTTTCTTTTTTTTTTTTTTTTAGCAGGCTGATGTGGTGATTCTTACTTTTCCAGAGATGCACTGGGGCCGGATTTGGACCTTTCATAACATAAGTGACTTGCAGAACTAAGGGGGACTTGTGTGAATAAATTTTAATAGGATTTTTCTCTTGAGAAACTAAGCAGTTTAATCAATCTATTTTAAATGTTTGGGAGAATAAAATGGGCCAGAAAATTAAAGAAAATTAAACTGGGGGTAATGGTAGATAGAACTCTATAAGTCCAAAGAGGAGTACACAGTAGTATAGCTGCTAACGAGTGAATGAATCGGTTAGGAATGTGAGGACACATATGTAATGAACAGTACAAGTACTCATCATCCCTTTGAAATGTACACTTCTACCTGGATAAGCTCTGGTTAAAGTATTATGAACTTGCTGTCATTTCAGGGTTAGAAAACTTGTGTGATTGGTAGGATTTGAACAAACACATTTGAAATGTTTTATATAGACGACAACAGCGTGCTAAAACACTATATGAGAGACTGAAGTGAGGAACCTCACACTTTTCAGTCACTTCTGTGTATTAAAACAATATTGCTTTTGTGCTAGATTGATTATCACTATTATTTTAAATTCAAACTAATGAGCAAAACCAAGGAGCATGTACTGTTTAAAGACCCCATGGAATGTGTTCATTAAATGGACAAGTACGAATTTGAAAAAGTGGGCACAAGTTAATGAGTTTTTCTTTCTTCATGGCACTGTTGATCAATGCAAATTAAATATGCATAAATAAGAATTATGTTTGCCGACGAAAAACCGACAGGAAATGGCTATGATCTGCAACTTGTCTGTAGTTTATCTGCTGTTTCTTTGTGTATGGCTCATTTAAACCCATTTCTAATGTGATTTAAAAGAACTGTATACATAAAACTTTAAGAAGAATACAGTTCAGAGTTGTTTTTTAGAAAAATGCAATTAAGTATAATGATATCTGTGTAATTATTCAGCATCATTTTATCAGCTATGGCTCTGTGTTGTAAGATGCCTAGTTACATGAATCAAGCCGATGAATCATTCCTTTTAGTAGTGTTAAGAGTTTTGGAAAAGTTGTTCTGAGCAGTCTGGGAGTGTGAGGGGATCCTCTTTCTTTAGAGGGGCTGAAAAAACTTTGTAAAAGTGTGTTGTTTGTTTTCTTGTGATATTCAGTGTTCCTGATAAGGTGTATCAGGTTAGCTTTAAAGTTCTGGTAACTTTGTTTTTCTTGTTACCGTGTGCCGTGATTACTTAAGACCCGGAATGCAACTTGGCCTTCTGCTCCGCCTCTAAAGGATGTGCCACCTAACAGAGCCTCTTGGAGCATGGCATATTTTGTAGATAAGTGAGTTTGTTAGTGTTACATCAGTGGTTCGTAGTACAGAATACACAATGATAAGCTGTACACAATGATAAGCTGTACACAATGTAAGCTGCAAAAACAGCTTACTAAGCTGGTCGTGCTTAGTAGTAGCAATGGAGGTAACAGGAGTTCTTTACTTTTCCAGACTTCTGGATAAGCCTATTTCTTTTACAGATGGGGATTTACTATGCTGCAAAAAAGAAGAAAAGAGACAATGTCAAATCAAAAGAAGTTCTCTTGTCTAACGTTTGACAGTAGGAGATCACTACAGTTGTAAAGGGCTTTGTGTCTTATGCTAATATTCTTCTTCCCTGGTCTCACTGAAGCTTGGGTTGACAGGAGGGAGATTGCAGTGCGAAGGGATGCCTGCAGTCCCAGCACGACTCTTTGCCCTTCCAACTTTGCAGCATTATGCCAGGCTGCTGGGAGTTGAAACTGGAGAGAGGACAGGGGAGGTACAGGCTGGCATGACCCCTGCCTCAAGAGCTGAGTGGAGGGGTGAGCAGTGCACGGCACAGGCTGTAGAGGGTCCTGTGCAGCTGTTTGCAAGACTGGAATGAGAGATGCATAGTAATGTCATGGGGGCCCTTGGAGAGCAAGATGTTTCTGCCTTGTTAGTATGTTGCTTAATACTGAGTAGCACAGATCTTTAAGATGAATCCAAGACAGTGGAATAAATGCTAATGGAAGAGTGGCTCATCACATTCTCCCCTAAGGCAAGGTGTGGCTCTTTGGCTTCGCTCTATCCGATCATTCTGTATGTTTGCCTGTACTTGCAGTCAGGTACACTTTGCATATAAAGAAAGTTCTAGAACAAGACACTGTTGCACATGCTTCTTCTGCATGTGTTGAAGAGGCACTTGTATTGCTCAGTGCTTCCCTGGAAAGCTCATGCACAGTGCCCCTGAGCAATAGCTGTGACTGGAGGAAACCACCAACGGATAGTGAGGGAAATGAAGAGGGAAGTTCCTAACTGGAAAAAATACTGTAGGGTAATATTTTTGTTTCTTGTTTTATTGCCAGTGCCTTTCACGTCTTGATAATATGACACCAAGTACCCCAATAATGAAAGTAAAATGAAATAAAAATTGTCTTTTAACTTAGTATCAAATACGTAGTAAATTGCCCAAAGAGAAGCTGAACTCTGTACATTTTGTGTCTAGGGCGTATGTCTGTGCATTTGCCTCCCTCTACGTTTGTATTTGGAAACTAATTTTGTAATCGAGACTGCTGCTCAAAATAGTATATTCTGAATATGAGCATGAGTCAGAAATTGTATTTGCAGGCAAAATTTAGACCACTGAGCCTTATACAATTAAATGGGTTCCCTCCAAGAGTAGCACAGGACTTCTGAGTTGTCCATCATCTGCCGTGATTTCTAAACAATGAAAGTAGGTAACTGAGGAACTTTCCCTTTTGGGAAGGGGGAGCAGGAGAGTCTTGAATTCTCATGAAGACAACTTACATTCTTTGTGCTATGCCATGTGATGGGCAAGTTTTCTTTTTGGAGTGCTCAGGAGGGAAGAAAGAAGAAACTGAACTGTTTCTTGGAACGGAAGACTCAAACAATGCTGGAAAATGTATAGATGAGTTATTGACAGTAAGATCTCGGAGATTCTGTTGCTGGTGGCTGTGTTGACACATTCCTTGGTTTTTCTTTTGATATCCTTACTGTTCTCTTCCATAATCTGCTTTGGTTTTTGTTTGGTTGATTTTTTGTGGTTTTTTGGCAGGACAGCTTTCTTAAGCAAGAAACTGGCCCTTATATTGCTTTCTCAAGAAAGTGGAATTACCATGTTCTATGTGTTTTAATCAAACCTATTTCATTTGAAAGACTTAAGGACTGTATGCTGCTGTTCAGGAGAACCAATTTTTCACCTTGCAGACTCTTTTGTAAGCATCACTTTTATAGCTTCCAGATATTTTGTTGGCTTAAGGGGAAGGAATTGTCTCATGCACAAGGCAAGTGTACAAATATGCTGTAAATTTTATACCAGACCTTCTTCAAAACCTCTTCAGGAGAATCTAGAGATACATTCAAACACATTTAATAATGCTTTGTGGGTTTGGATGCATTAGCAACAACTTGTTCATTGTTCCCCCTGCCCCATTTGAGAGTGAGTTCTCTAGTGATCTAGAGAAGGAAACACAGGAACATTTGGGGACGTGAGCAGAAGCAATACAGGGTGTAGAGATCAGAGCCTAAGGAATATTTTCTTCCAAAACTCCAAACTGGAGAAAGCTCCCCTGAGAAGTAGAGGAGGAGAGGTGTGTTATAGAGAATTAGGAAAAGAAGTGAGATCAAATTTCCTTCTGAGAGTTCTGCCTTTACCCTTCTTTTGTCCCTGACCTGTCTTCCTTCATAAGGAGCATCTTAATCATCGGTAGAAACACATGCAATTTTCTTTTCCAAAACTTTTAGTAATGTCAAGTGCTCGTATATCTAATTTTAAAAAGTTCATGAATAAGATGTTAGAAGTTTGAATAACTTTATTTTTAAATTCACTGTCTCTCAAGTATTTCTTTTTATATTGTTAAGAGTTATTCTGCAAAGTTATTGCTATAGTAAACAATAACTCAGAATGGTTTGTTCACTGCTGTTTGAGGATGCTATGTTTTTCCAAACCAGCTGTAGCAGTGTTTTCACATTTAATCATGCTTTGGTAAAAGTGCCTTACAAAAAGCAACAAGGCATATTGCAAAAGAATTCCATAATTTTTCTTATTTTTATATATGCTACCACTGAGGATCTGACTACCCTGCTAATACACCCTTTACAGCTAAGAGCCATTCATGCCATCAAAACATGTCTAAAGTTCCAGTACTGTGTCCTCCAGATAAGCACCTGTGACTTGGAGCTTCTTCTAGGAGAGAACCAAACCTGGAAGCTCCTTCACCTGCATGCACATCCACCTTTAGTGGTGGTGATCCACAAGATCTGCTCTTTGTGTTGCTGATAGGACATAAATGTTGTCCTCTGCAGTGGCACTAAGCAAAATGCAAAGTGCAGTGCTCTGTGCCTTAAACCATGTAGTGATTGAAACAGCAAAAGCAGCGAGGACAGAACATCGTACATGGTTACCTAAAGGCAGGTGCTCTGTGCATACTTTTGGCAAATAACTGGTAATTGAATATGCAGCACAAGGTTTCTGCTGAACACAGTAGATCTCCTGTTCATCTGTTCTTATTATGGTAAATGTTCTAGGTTTCTTCCCTCCCTTTTTTCTTGACCTATGTCTGGCTTTAGTAAGAAAGCTTTGATGAAGGGGACTATTGAGAGTCTCACTGTATTTACCTGATAGGATCAAGTTGTAGAGTTCTGGTGTTTTGATTGTCACTGGAAGTTTGATCATTTAAATTGGCAAGGACTTCTTAAAAGTCATCTGGTATTACCCCCTGCTCAATGCAACACTATCTTAGATGGGATTGCTCAGGTTTTTTTTCCAGATGTCTTATATAGCTCCAAGGATGGAGGTTCTGCAGCTTCTTTGGTCGCCTGTTTTAGTGTTGAATCAAAACTTTGTTGAAAGTTTTCTTTGAAAAGTCTATCTGGAGATGTGGATTGTGTACATTGTCTCTTCTCCTATCACTGCATCTTTGGGAAGAGTCTGACTCTGCCTTCTCTATAACCTGATTAGATTGCTGATAGCAGCAGTAATAACTTTTCCTTAAGGATGAACAAATGCAGCTGTCTCAGCCTCTCCTAGTATACCCTGTTCTCCAGTCACTACTCACCTTCATAGCCATCTGTTGGGCCTCACTTCCGTATGTTAATGTCTTGTACCGGCTGTCCCAAAGCTGGGCAGAATCCTTCAGATGTGCTCACATGAGTGCCAGATGAAAGGAAAGAATCACTTCCTGTGGTCTGCTGGCTACGCTTTCCCTAACGCAGCCCAGTGTGTGGTTGTCTCTGCTGCAAGATCATGCTGCTGACTCCTGTTCAACTTGCTCCCCAAGACCTTTTCTGCAAAGCTGTTTTCCATCTGGTTGGCTCCCATCCTGCATGGGGTTATTCCATCAGAGATGCAGGGCTTTGCCTCTGTGGAACTTTGCAAGGCTTCTGTCAGGCCATTTCTCTGGTCAGTTGAGGTATCTCTGAATAGCAAGTATTCCCTCTAGCTTACAAACAACTTCACTCCGTTCCTGTATCCTCAGGGAGTTACTGAGGAGACACTCTATTCTATCATTCTGGTCATTACTACGGACAAATCTTACACCCAGAATTGGTCTGGAGAAACTTCCTTAGAGGCCACTCGGATGTGGTACCTTTGGTTACAGCCCTTTGAGCTCAGCAGTTCAGCTGCTATGTCACTCACTTTATAGTTCACTTATTCAGTTCATGCATCAACAGTTTAGGTCTAAGGATCCTTTGAGGTGCTGTGTTAGAAGCTTGCTAAAGTCAAGGCAAACAATGTCCAGTACTCTTTCCTTGTTTACAAAGCTAAATGTCTTGCCACAGAAAACAGATTGATTTACTTATTCCAAATATATGCTGGATGGATGTGGCTTCTGGAAAGAAAATTTGTTTCCATAATTCTCCTGGTGACCCAGGAAAAAACATTTGGTCTAGTTTTGTGGCTCTGTGTATGTCCCATTGCTGAAGAGCTTTCTAGCTTGGTCTTCTACTCATGTACGTAATGCTTCTTTTCCCTGGAACCCTGCTATAGGCTCGGATCTCATCAGTATAAAATCAGCCAGAGACAACATTGAGTGCCTGAGTCTTTTCTGTGTACTTTGTCTCTACATCCCCTGCTAGTTGAGCAGCAGGCCTACAATTTTCTTACTCTTCCTCTCATCCTTTTGTTGCCAGCGTACCTTAACATCCCTCTCTCAAGTCCAGCTGAGCTTGGACTCCTGCCAGCTCAAGCAGTGTTCCTCTCTTCCTACCAAGTGTTTTTCTTAGGTCTACCTTCTGTCTGCTCCCCCCCTTTTTTTTTTTTTTTTTTTAACTCATCCAGAAATTCTGTGTTAACCCGTGCAAGTCTGCTGCCATACCAACTTTCTGCCCAGTGGAGTGGATTGCTTTTGAGCTCTGAAGAGATTCTGCTTGAAGGTCAGCAGACTCTCGTGGGCCCTTTTGGCTTTCAGAGCCGTGTTTTATGAGTGGACTGAATTAAGACTGAAGTGCCTTCAGGTCTTGTCACTTTATTCAATGGTTCTGTGAAGTACATATTTTTAGGTAAAAAGTAAATATTGTAGTAGATTATAGATGGGATTTAGTGTGAGCCCCAGTCATAAATGTAAAAATTGCATTAGCAGTGGTGATGAAGTGAAACACAGGAGGTCCAAAAGTCGTGTTTCCTGGAAGACGTGAGTTTCCACATCTTATGTGTTGGAGTCTCCCAGCTGCTTCACTTTGGGACCAAAATTAAGGATATGTTAACTCACAGAGAGATTTCACATATGTGGTTTGCTGCATGGTTTCAAAGCAAGATACTTCTCTGTGGCTTAGAATTGTTTAATGACTGAAACTTTGTATCCTAAATGATGTTCACGAAGCAGGAACCTGAGCAGAACGTAGAGCTCTAGAAATGGAGTATAGTAAATGACCTGGTTCCTTGGCATGTTTTTTTTGCAGCCAGCCTGTCTTCTGTCTTGTCTGGCATCAGTGATTCTTGCTTGTTTCTTGTGTGTTTCATTGAGGTGCATCCAAAAAAAAAAAAAGAATGTCTGCAAGGGTTTTTTGGATTTTATTTTCATAGATTTGTGAAAAGGAGAAAAGAAGAGCAGTCTAATCTCTGTTGTAAAATAACTGGCAGTAAAGCTTATATTTTGTCTCCAACTGGATTCATGTGGCAATTGGGCACAAACAGAGAGAGAACTTGTTCATTAGGAACTCGGCAAGGAAGTATTTTGAAAGGCAAGGAATAGGTGCCTGTTCCAATGGTCTGGAAAAAGCAAACAACAGCTGTGATAGTGTTTTGCTGTTTCCCATAGCTGTCGTGATTATGAAGTGATGATATAATTAACTTTCTCAAAAGCTGCACAAAGGGAAAGCTTTTCAGTGATGTATCCATATTTGTAATCCCAAGAAAAGCTTTTTGTTCCTTTAGTCAGTCTATCACTTCTGACTCTCATAGTTTACTGAAATCCCCTTTCTTAACTCTTTCTAGAAACACTTAGCTCCTAGATTCCTTGACAGTCGTAAAAATTACGAATTTTCATAAACGTGTGTATGAAAAACTTTTTTCCTTTTTTTTTTTTCCTTTTCTCTGTTGAGTCAATTCACTTGGGGTTTTGGACACAATAACTGAAAGACAAATCGGTTGCTTCAGAAAGGTAATTAAGACAGTATGTGGTGCAGGGGGTGAACAGTTAGGGCTTCTTTCCTGCTAACGATCCGTTAATTAGTGAAGGGAGCTCAGCGAATGTGTGGGCCTCTCGGGAATTACCTTTGAATGGCGTTTAAATCTGCTTTGGTTAAAAAGGTATAATTGCAGGGGAGAGTGGCCTTTTTCTTTTTAGTATTTTTTTTCTGTCAATATAGGCCAGCAGAATTTGCTAAACCAATGCAAATGTGTACAATTCATGGTATATAGATAATAAATATTTTTAAATAAGCTAATAAATGGCTGTGATACCTTGCTGAGGATTTTGGTAACAGTTTTGGTTTCATCAGCCTTCCATGTTGAGAGCAGCAAGATTGCTACATGAAGCTGATTGATTGCAGAGCCAGGGTGTCTGAAACTTCCTCCCAGTTCAAGCACTGTACTGTGTTAGTGTGTTCATACTATTTTTAGGGCCTGTCTGAAATACTTGCTTGAATGTTTTTGTGAGAGTCAGCTTGAAGGTGTCAGGTTTAATATTGCTTGAAGAGAGGTAGGTCAATCTCTGTATGATTTTCTTTTGTGCATTTCAAAATATTTGTGGCATGTGTCCTGTACTCTGCATTATTTATTCTTCTGCTGTCCAGAGTTATCCGGGATAAATTGACTGCTTATATGCAGGACCTTAGCAGCTGTTTAGGGCAGAAAGAAAATAGCTCTTATACAGTTTGAAATTACCCTGTCATTCTTCAAGGTACATGCAGCTGTGGTCCCAAAGGTGAATTTTTCTCTTCGGGTTCAGGTAGCATTGCATTAGTCAGTGCTCTTATGTCGAAGATAGCCAATAGATTAATTGTAAAAAGGTATCTTTTTTTTTTTTTACCTCCTCGTTGGAATTGGGAGATTTTTCCAATGCCAACTTGTTGATTAGAATGCAGCTGTGGAGTAGTATTTCTATTACACAGAATCACCCCTTATTTGGAAAGATCTTATTCCTTATCCACTCATATGTCATTTTAAGGTAGCAAATAATAAATGCTAGCCTAAAAATTGTTTGCTAGAGACAAGCTAATGGATGTCCCAAGAGCTTTAATGTACTATGATTGGCAGTTTGTATGTATCGAGTGGAAGTTTGTGGAGTGTGCATCACAATTATGCCTGGAATGAAGAAAATAAAATAACGAAAGTAATGTAAGTTTATATGATGTTTTAAGTGGATTTATTCTAAAGTTCAGAGTTCTGATGTTAAGGGAATGATAAATAGAGAGCAACAAAATGCTATTGTATTTTAGAAAGCTTGTAATTTTGAAATTCTGAGGTGTTCCTCGTTTTGATTTCTCAGAAAAAGAGGGAAGAGCAACAACACCGGACTGAATCTCAGTGGTTTTAATGTATGGGCAAACACTTCGTACGCTATGAATGGCTGCATCACAAAGTACCGTAGCTGTCTTTTGATAGCTGTACAAACAAAACCTTAGCCTCCTGCTGAAATATTAGGGGGTAATTTGAGGAGAAGTGGCATCTCAATCATGCCGAAGGAAAAACAAAATCTGTAGCACAAGGAGAGTCTTAGCGATACTGGAAGTATTACTGCTAAAAGCTCTAGATCTGAAGTTAATAAATGGCGTGCTTACACGTGGGCTCGTTCTGGTGGAGATTGCAGAGCATAACATGACTGTAATAGTAAAAGTGGAAGAGGGTCAGAATTAAACTTGAACTGCTAATTGTCACAGAATCATCCGTATGTTTGCTGCTCTGCTCTGTTGTCCTAATGATCATCGTCTTCAGCATCAAATAAAGATGAGCTGAATCAAGGTGGCTGTGATTCTGTGTTTTCAAAAGGATTTTGTTATTCAGAAGTACAAACAGGCAGCTGCACTAAGGTAAATGGTACATTTTAAACAGTTACTGGAGACTGGCTTGTCCACGTCTTCCCTTATGTTCTCTGTAGAGTGCAAGTTAAACCAGTCTGTTTTGCGTCCCTTTAGATGGACTAGGTGAGGAGAATGACCCAGCTGTATTTTTCATTCAAGTATTTTGTTTGTCTATTTGTTGCTTTTACTACAAGTACAAGTCCTTTTTTTCCACTCTTAACCCAATGCCTCAGCTGCATGGTTTAGAGCGGTGTTGCTCCAGTGTGGGTATTTTTCTCATGGAGGGCTAGTTGATGTGTATTTATGGTAGTCCTTATATTGGAATTTGAGCAGTTGGTTTCAGTAATTTGTACCTACTCTTAAAACGAGTTCCAGCCTGAAAGGTAAAACTGAACAGGTTTGTCTTTGCTTAAAGTTCCCACCCTTCTTGATAAGGCAAAGATCTGGAGAACTTGATGTTTTGGAGCAGAAGGGTAAAAATTTATTCAGTATTGCAACTAGATTGTGTAATTAATAAAAAGCTAAGCAGCTGGAAGTGAGTAGGTGTTGAATTTGATTATTTCACTTTTAAAAAGTTGGTTTTGCCTTATGGAAGAATAAACTCAATATGTAGTAAAATTTGTCGAAATAGAAATTGTGTTTATTTTTAAAGCAGTAGAATGTGTGTGGGAAGCAAGGATGGAATATTCAGTTATCCACAAATATGTTCAATCCTTCAGATTATTCCAAGGTAGCAAACATTCATGTGACATAAAAAATATGGTTTCTTGTGGAAACACTACATCTACTTTTGTTTTCTTCCTCTAAGATTATGCTTTAAAGGAGAAATTCTGAATTCTGTGGCCATTCCTCTCACAGAATGACATAAAAGTTTTTATTTCATTTTAATATGCATTTTTATCACCAGTCCAAGAATGAACAAAACAAAAATAAATGTGTATTATTTTAACAAAATAAAAGCTAATTTCTTGTTCTATGGTGGCCCTGTGTAAAAACTACAGTAAAGGGCACAGGAAAGCCTGTAGATTATAATAATAACAGGGTGGTATGTTGCTTTCTGTAAGGAGGAATGGAGTTACAAGTACATAGTCTCCAAGGTTTAAAATGTTTACAACAGATTTTTTGGTAGTGGGTTTTTCTTTTAATAGCAGTGGCCAAAATAGAGAACAGGCCCTTTTCCCTGACTCAGTGAAAAGGGGCAGCAAACTGTTCTGCTCTGCTGGCCTTACCAAAGTCTTGACAAGACCGAGCTGCCCTTTATTTCATATTGCTGGATCATGGTTTAACAAGTTGAGGACCTTGAGGGTTCTGGCTTTCATACACAGCAACAGCTGCTTAATTTGTGCTAATCATTTTGGAGATTGCATTTGTATTTTATGTGTGTTACTCCTTCTTGAAAGTGTATGCTTGTGTTGTTGCCAAATAATCAGAGCAGTTGGCAATATGGAAAAGAAGGAGTTATCGGAACATGAGGTGTTTTTTCCTAAAAAGCTGCACAAATGTGACCTTTCTTTTTCAGGGGAATTCTAGCTGCTTGTGTAAGAGAAGCAGCTTGGTAAATAGCATACCTAAAGATTCAGAGTTTTCAGTAGTTTCTGGGGAGCTGAATTCATGGCTTTAAATCTGTGAAACG
Source organism: Cnemophilus loriae (assembly GCA_013397755.1). Lineage (NCBI taxonomy): Eukaryota > Metazoa > Chordata > Aves > Passeriformes > Corvidae > Cnemophilus > Cnemophilus loriae. The sequence goes on from VZTF01008251.1 coordinate 1,430,437, forward strand.
GGCTTTAAGGTAGATTCCTATTTGTGAAGGTGTGGAGCACTCTGAACATTATTCATAAATTAATATAGATGTTCAGACGTCTGTTTACATCTTCTGAAGGTGTACAGACTGTGTTGTCTCTATGTGGATGTCTAAGGCAAGGAAACCAGTGGATCATAATCCTGATTGAAGATTATTCTTTTCTGTAAAGGCCAAGAGAAATAACTGAAAGTTACAAATAATTCAACTGGAAATAAATTACAGGTCTTATCTCTGTGACATTTTTTTAGACACGCCTCATGTCAATTTTTTGAGCCCTTGCTTAAACATTTCTATAAAAGACCATGATCCATAAGTTTGTGCCCAGAGACTTAAGCTTTAGAATGCATGATTCTGCTACTAATAGCTTTATCGAATAAAATGCAGTGCATTGGACTGCATGTTGTGATCACGATGTTTAATTCTCATCTCTGCAATGGACTTTTTGAGTGAACATCTTGTGTCTTCTAATGCTAGTTCACAGACTGTTGCAAGGTTAACTTACCCATTTTTCTGGAAATCCTTGGTGCTATGGTATCAGGCCATTGAGAGATCTCTGCAGCTGTGAACCATTCCCAGTCAAACAGGACAATCTTTCAACTCCTTTGCTTGTGTGTTAAGGTCAGTTTTAGGAACCATTAGCTGCGCATTCTTTTTCCTAATTTGGCGTGTCAAATCAATATAATTTGGATTTTCAGAGATAGCTTTACAAATTTTGAATTTTTCTGTTTCCAGTATTTTTATTTGAAAATAAGTTTTTCAGTATTAATAAGACATGCACCTACAACAAATATTCCTCCCACACACTTAAAATGGGAGTAGACAACAAGATATATGGAGGCCAAAAAATTGCATTACGTCTTTTTAATGTGATGATCTCCACTTAGCTCTGTGCAGTTACAGCACTGTTTGGCTAAAACAGCGTAAAAGTGAACTGTCTATCAAGGCCGAAGAAGCAAGTTTACTTTTCTAATTATATATTATCCATATTTCTGTTCAGTTGGATTTTTTTCTCTGTTCTCCTGGACATTAGTAACTGCAGTCTTTAAATCTATTTTAAGTAGCTTCTTTTGAGCTTTTTAAATTTTCTTGACTGAATTTAAGATATGGCTCTTTAGTGAAAAATTATAAGAAAATTATTTTTTGTTACCCATTTAAAAATTGCTCTGAAAACTTGAATTCAATTGAGAAGGGATCATTAGTTAGTGTTTTGAACTAATAGAACTTTGTCTCATAGTCTTATAATGAAAGCATCTTACATTAGCAATAAAAACCCTGCATATTCATCAGGGATGGCAGCAGTCAGTATAAGTTATGAAAATGTTTGGGCACAGTCTGGAATCAAGTGGTGGCAACTAAGAGTTGAACTGCTCTTACTGACAGGGTGAGTAATGTTCCTTTTTTATATTCCCTCAGCATTCTCTATTTGCTGTTACCTCTCTCTGCTCTGAACTTTGTGGTTCATTATGGGGCTTCTGGGAATGCTGCCAGCAAGATGTTCCTGATTGATGATTCTGAAGCCAAAATTCAGGGGCTCTTACAATATCTTGCCAGCTTTGGCACTGCTGTCTTCTGGGATTGCTTTCAGTTTGTATCATCCTACAGCAGGCTGTAAACTCGTCTGCTTCCTGTTGTCCAGGAGTTTAATGCAGGCCTCAGAGCAGCAGCAGATCAGCAGCATGCATAAAAAAAGAGGTACTCAGGAACTGACAGTCAGCAGCAGGGTCCTGGGGGGCTTGGACTTCAGGTCGTAACTTCAGCATGTCAGTCTGGATTAGATGCAGGATAGACCTGGTTGCCAAATGTAAAATGATTTTGTGTTAGAGGAGAAAGATGGTTCAGTTGCTTGCCTTTAGGATTTCCTAGCAGGAGGAAAAGGTAAATGAAAAGTTTAGCTAGTGAAAATGAAGGCTGTTCTTGTTGACTGCCTTGAAGGTATAGTACTAATTAGAAATCATAATGCTGCATTTATACATTTTCTATATTCTACAGATAGTTTGCTTTGGAAATGAGGACCTCTGTTTCCTTATGTGCATTAAAAAAATAAGGCATAAAGAACTAGAATGCAACAGACCTGGTTTTTTTTCCTTTTTTTTGCAGTTTAAAGGTTATGCACATTTAAACAGTTAAAATCTTCTACAAGAAAGTGGCATGTAAAGTATAATAAACTTGGAACGTATAGGTCTGTCTCTCCTGTCCAGTTAGCAGTTAAAGGACTAACAGCACTAACTGGTGCTGATAAAGTGTTGATAAAAGGTTGACCTAAGTCTCTTGAATAACCAGCAGGCTTTATTAATTGGATGTGTGGAATGGCAATTGAACAGCAATACTGTCAGCAGAAGATAAGTTGAAACTGGGTGAGCTTTTATTTCCTCTTTGGGAAAGTGATATGAAACCTGGCAGAGGTGCACTGTTGGGTATGAGTTGAGTAGGTTCTGTCCAGGCATTTTGTTTTGTGTAAGGCTGCTTGTGTGGCATTGCATGGCATGTTCGGGAGGATGATAGTGGCTTTCAAGCAGAGCATTCAGGTCTTTCATTGGAAACAATCAGAGTAAATCTCAGCTAATTCATAGTTACTCCTCAGAAGTGACTGGTACTGGCTCCCTAAGCCATTGGCTAACTTCAAGTGAGGACCAAAACTTGATCAGAAACACTAAGAGTTCTGTACTGATTAAACTTCCCAGTAAAAGCATGACCAGTGTTATCTTCAGCAACTCTCAGGAACCTAAACCATGATGTTCCTCAGTATTTCTGAGGATCAGAAGGGTAAAAACATATGTCATCTCCTCTTCTTCCCTCTCCCCATATGAGCTAAATTTTATCTTTGTGAACACATTGTTCAGTTCCTGGCTTTTTCCCCCCCAGCAATGTATTCTGTAAGTGCATAAAGCTTTCTGCATTCATTTGTTTTAGTCTATCTTTGTTTTGTCATTTTTCTGCAGTGTTAAATGATTGTGAGTCAATTATAAACATCCTAACCTAACTTGAACAGTTTCCCTCAAGTATTTAATATATTCTACTCTATCTTTATTTTTAAAATAATCTTTTTATTTCATAGCTACTTAGTTTTACCTTCAGATTTTCAGTTTGAATGTTTAAAAAACAGAAATATAAAATATATTTAATTTTATCCAATGTAAATGCAGAAACCTGAGTTTTTTCAAGTGTGCTTATGTAACCAATTTTCCTTTTGAATTATTTTTTCAATTTGCTTTCTTCAATGAGTTTGTAGCTATCTTGCGGTACCAGTTTGAAATTTATTTTTTTTTCTTCAGTTACAAATATGAACAGTCATCCATATGTCCTCCTATGAGCCAGTGGAATGTAAAGTTTGCATTTAAAAGTGAAAAATTCTGAATACTTTTTTTAGCCAGTATGTTTTTCAGAATATATGTTCAATACCTGTTATAAAGTGTGTAGCTGATATTCAGAAATTATTTCCTCAAAAATGTCTTGTTTTCTGCTCACGGGTATCAAGCAGAGGCCTCAAAAAAGGTCAGAAAATATTCTCAAAACAGTGTAGCTTTTTAGCAATTTAAATACAAATTTGTATTCCTTCATGATAAATATTAATACTAGCAATATCATAAACCCTCTTGCATCTCATGGGACAGCAAGATTACTGGGTCAAAAGGATGTGTTTTCTTCCTTACAGGCGTTATACCTTAACGAAAGCTTCAGCTGGAGTGAGTCTTGCATATTTATTGACATTTCTTCAAGGAATGCTTTTTTTCCCCTGAGTCTGTCTACTTATTATGAAAAGTTTGGCACCCACAATTGTTTAGTCAGTATAAAATGTTTGAAAATGTGATTATGAATATATTTGACAAAGCAGAAATTTTCATACTTGTAGTGGAGAAAGTATTTCAGTTATCTCAGATTTTGTGCAGCTTTGGGGGAAAGGTGTTCTTAGTCTCAGTGTTTTTCCACTAATGTAATATAAAGGGACAATAGGGTAGATGGTTAATTTGTTTTTCATTTTCAATACACAAACAAAGATGTTTGGAGTATTTGTTTTGGTGTTAATGTCTTAGTACATGCAGCTTGCACCGCATTTCCACGGTAAGAATTAAGAAAGCAATCACAAAATTTATTTGTGCGATAAAGAAGTATTAGTTTTCATTCTTTTTTTCTGCGTATAGCACAGTCTAGAAGAGAATCTCATTGGTTAGTAAGTCCTGTGCTTTCATGGTGCAGTTAAATATTTGCATTGCAAGTTAAGTGTATTTTAAGTGTATTGTGGCAATCTACAAATGTGACTACAGTTCCTGATCCATTGAAGTATATCTGCTAAGTAGCAGAGCCTATTTCTCAACTGCAAATAATATGCTTATCTATGTTATGTTTAATTTATGTGTAACTTATCCTATTAGATAAGATTTGTCTTGCTGCTGGAAAGTTATACTAGAAAAAGCCAAGAGGGTTTAAGAAATTTTTATCTTACCCATTTGGTTTGTTTAGACAATATGAACTGCTGAGCTCCTGTTAAAATAGTTACACCAAGACCTACTGTGGAAATTCTTCCTGAGTGTGAATGGTGATGCAGAGCTTGCGTGCAGCAGCTGAAAAGTTCCTGCTGTCTAGAGGCTTGCGTGGATTTTCTCTGTAAAAAAGTGTTGTCCAACATTTTAAGCAGGATAAGTAACTCTGTGGTCTTCAGGGTGATCGGAGGTTCTTGAGGCCTTGCAGGCCAGCTGAAGCCTTAGAACATTGAATTTGCGGAGTCACCTGCAGTAGGATCAGATGATGGCCAACAAAATTAATGCTGAAATACCCTATCTGTTACTGTCTAGAGCAATATTCTAACTGTAATTGCTAATTGTAGCTGCTACTTCATTTGTACACAAGTTAGGTCAAACCTGACATTTGCAACAAAGCAGCACATGTGTACAAACAAAACCTGTGCCAGCTCATGGGCATGCTGACCTGACCCATTACTCACTACAAACATAACTTCTCCTACCAGAACCTCCCGACAGCAACACCATGGAAGTTGTCATCCCATGTACCACCCAAGCGGTGATGGGGAGGTGTCGGTACTAATGGTTGGCATCAGCTGTTACTTCTCTGGGGATCATTTGGCCAGTGTGGTTCCAGGTCCATACAGGTAGCTTCTCACTCCAAAGGCAGAATCCTACTTTCTTGCTGCTCAGTAGTCAGCAATGCCAGCATCTTCAGAGAAACTCCCTGAACACTGGCCTGCTGCAACTTGTGCATTGCATAGCTTGCTTAATCAGATAATTTTTTGGCAGATTGTGTTGCCACGCTGCCTGTTTAATCTCTGGACCTCACAGCTCACCCACTAGTTTTGTTTCTCTACAGTCATCTTTAAGCCACAGTTAGACACTTGTCTCAGGCAGTTGAATCACCCCAAGAAGACTGTGCAAACTCCAGCACAAATCTTAGATTTGCATTTAAGAATGGTATCTTGTTCAATTACCAAGAGAGAAGCGCTGGTACGTGTTTTGTATTCCAGCAGCTGGTGTGTTTTCAGCCTGTAGTGTAAGATAGAGTTACATGCTACCCAAGGACCTCCATGTGGGAAATGTGAAAGGATCAGGATCTTCACTGAGAAGTGGTTAGTGATCTGCAAATCAGAAGGAATTGAAAATGACCAATTGCTGCAAATCTCACCTGTGTGCCATTTATAGTGATAGTCTGAGAGCTGTTGACAGTGTTTTGCTGTAGAAGTTCCCCAGCATTTTTGCAGTTGATCTTAAGGAAAGCAGGGATCCAGTTTGGCTATTTTTTTTCAATCAAATATTTCATATACACTTGCAACAAATGTTAGGCAACTTGGTATGTGACATTGAATGAGTCTTTTGATAAATTGTAAACAGTGTGAAAGGCAAGTATATCTTGGAGGCTTGTTCTTTGTAGTCATGGTCCTATTGTAGGTTCAGGATAGGTCTTGGGCTCTTCCATGGATGCAGAGAACCTTGTATCACCAGTTCCTGGTATACAGCTGCTCTATGTGGTTTTGTTTGGATGGTCTTTATCCATTTAGCTGTGTTTTTCCTTGGTGGCTCTTGAGCCACAGGCAGATTTTCTTTGCACCTCAAGGAGTAAATAAGTCTCTGGGAACATCAATAGTGTGTTGTGTTGTGTTGTGTGCTGCCACATCTCAGTGCGAGGTGTCTCTGTGAATCTCTAGTCTCTGCCCAACTCCTTGACCTGTGCATTCCTGTCAGTTCTCTTCCAAAAACCTTCCTTTTTCTTTTCTGTTCTCTCTGTCAGCTGAGGAACCATACATTAATTGAAAACATGAAGGCATCACAGCAGAGCCTCTGGTCCAAGCCCTGACTGTGCTTAGGGAAGTGATGACTTTCTGACTGGCTTGCTCAGGATGGAAACATTCATGTCCCAGACCAGAATCTATATTACCTTGCTCAAAAATTTGTACGCTTGTCTCTCAAAGCAAAAACAAATTGTAATTCATTATACCTCTCTCACCTGGGATAGAACTCTACCTCCTATTTCTTCCACTGCATTTTAGAAAAAAAGATCTGGGCCAGTAGCACTGAACATGAGAGTGCCCATCCATAAAACTGTATATTGCTGTGAGAGTTGCATTAAGAGTAATATAAATGTTGCTTTGTAATTGAATGATTTGGCTGATGTGGTATCTTGGTTTTTATAGTTTGATATGCCTATTTCATGCTGGGACTGAAGCAGTGTCAAGTGGAAATACAGAAAGAGATAAAAGACTGTAGCTAGTTGAGTTAGAGGTATTGAAATTGTTTCCTAAAACAGTAATAAATATGCAGGCAATCGAGGCTTTACTTAATGAGAAACTTTGTAGCCAGACAAGTCCTGTAAGTGACACAAGGAATTACTTGTTTGTGGGTAAAACCTCTGTGCCCACACACTTCTGGGCTGTGTGAGGTTGCTGAAATGGGGTTTCATTTCTTTCTTCAGAGTGAAGTTATGAATATAAGTTACTCTTAAAGGTGCAGAATTTACCTGTAACATTTCTGGCTACATAATAAAGAATTGTATTAAAAGAACTAATTTTGCTTTAAATGTGAAAGTATGTTATATCTGTAGTTTTTTTGTGTATTTGTAGTACTGCTGTCATCTGAAATGGATTGACTTCATTACAGTTCTTTTACTGTTTTTCTCTAGCTTTTGAACTGCAGCACTTAAAAATCACACATAAGTTACTACTTTACTGCTGAAACATACCTTACTGGTTTGCTTTCTCTTTTTAGGTGTCTTGGCTTTTTAATCCAGCAAGAAGTGAAATAACAAGTCTAGATAGTGGAAATATAGATGACATTTTAAGTGAGTACTTTGAATAATTTTTTTCTTTGTATGTCTGCAGTTACTTGTCTGTGTGAATATTGCAGTGATATTACATGAATATTCATACCCTAGCTTTGAATATATGAATTGCAATCAGCTTAGAAATATTAAATGCTTGTGGTTGAAATTAGCTGTCTGAACTCGTGTATTGCAATGAGAATTTGAAGTGTCTTAAGAAAAATAACTCGTATCTTGTTTGCAGAAGGGAATGCTTGATTACATAACCAAAACCAGTCTAGAGGGCGTTTTAAAAGTTCCTCCCAAAAAAATAGCAGGAAGTGAAACCCATGGTAATGGGCCTAAAGTATCTTGCTTGTTCAGCTCTGCCTTTCCTCATGTTAATCACTGTCCTGATTCTGGTGGCTCGTAGAGTGGAAATCTAAATTAAACAGATACATGTTTCTTGTCTGAAGCCTTTTCCTCTGAGAAGTATGCACCTTGCCTATATCTGGTAGTCTTTGCAGGAAAAAGTTATTACGTTGTTTCAAATATATCCGGGGGAAAAAAATCTTTATTTAGGTCTGGACTAGAATCTGCCGTATGTTGTGGGATTGCTTTGTGATACAAGATCTGTTTGTAAATATGTTTTCTGAAGTGGAGAATCTAAAATGATTTTATACAATGTAATTCACAAAAGGGAGTATATGCTAAGCGTAAGTGCTTTTAAAATGCATCCCATTGCTTTCTATAAATACTTTATGCGTTGGAGGTAACCCTAAACTTTTCAGTGCTTTTTATTTACCTATTCACCACTTGCATCCCTTGCTGATAATGAAAATCTTAACGCCGTGATTGTAATCAAACTGTGGTGTCCCCCAGCGTATTCAAGAGTCGTCTTTATCAGCATGTTGTCTTTTCCAGGCTTTCAGCATCCTGATCTTCACATGTAACTGCTCTGTTACTTTGTCAGTTTTCTGCTTTGTCAGCATATCTGCTTTATAAAGCTGTGGCTGATATTCTGTGATTTGAGTATGTATTTCATTTTTTTTCAGTGTCTAGGCCAGTACTACTACTAAAAATCAATTTAAAGCATGGCTGGTTATTGTATTCTGTAGAGATCATACTTTATTTTTGGGCAGGAGATTCATCCTTTTTTTTTTTTTGTATGTGAAAAGGAATGCATAAGAACATTATTTCACTACCTCATCATATGTATCTCTGTAGTATTGCATTTTTTTTAGTGTCCCTTAGCATCTTTCTATTTTTTGGGACTGAAAATTTCTTTGCTACCTTTTGCCGTAGTATTCAGGTTAAATAAGACAAGTAAGGACAAACCAGAGGAAGTTGCCCAGACAGGCTGCCTGTTCATCAGTCTTCTACCCCAAATAGTTGGGATTTCAGCTTTTAACTGGTTTTTAACACTTATGAATAATAGACCTGGTGCTTAAGAGTTACTAGAGTTCAATTTCTGCATGTGAGTGCCTTAATTTTAATTCCAGGAATATTTTTTACTGCATGTGTTACTTAATTACTTCTTGTGTGTCTTAATACCTTAAGTATTTACATTTTTTTTGTCTTATATATCAATAAAGTCAATAGAACAGTTGACCGAAGGCCTCTTTCATCTCTTTCGCATTTGTTATAGATTATATTTCAGATAAGATTTACACTAGCAGTTTTCTAGCAATCAGACTAAGGTCTATGCTGAATAATCTAGAAATATTTGTTTTTGTAGTTTTTTTGAGCATACTTTTATAATCTCAGATAAAAGAACTGAGAAGTTTGCCTCACAATGTGACATTGGGCTTTTTCTTTTTTCTTTCTTCTCAGACAATGCAGATGTTGCTTTAGTTAATTTTTATGCTGATTGGTAAGTTATTCAAGTTGTTTTTTTTTTTTGATGTTTAAACTTTTGTCTTTTCAACACTGTCATGTTTGGCTATAGTTTTCTGATTGAAAATACAGTAGTCTGTTGCTTTCAAACCAATTCTTTCCTGGGTTTATGTCCCGACTGCTTCTCCTTCTGTGTGTGCTTGCTTCCTTCACATTATAATAGGCTATAGTTTTAAAACATTACAGCCTTAATTATGATCATTACTTTAGGCATACAGCAATAACTCCTCAACATACCACACTGCCAGTCTGTAATGTAACCTGACTTTTGAGGGAGAACAGATCAGGTTTGGTCATGGAAGTTCTCTGCTTTAAGGGTGGAGAAGAATGAGGGGCAGGAAGCCATTGTAACATATCCATGGTAACATACACATGCTGCATGAGTGTGTAGCATACAGCTGTGCTGCCCAGAGTCAGGTTTTTTCAGAAGGTGGACTTCAGCTCTCTTGGCATTTTGAGAGCAAGACTTGCTCTTCACTTACATGTTTGCTGTTGCAGACACAGCTGCATCCCCAGGCTATCACTGTTAAGTTAAAGGTGGGTTTCAGTGCAGGCTGGTTTATTGCAAGTCTACTCCTTGAAGTCTCATTCTCACAACTTCTACAGTGCCATTATGCATCTCCATTTTAAAAATCTGTCATATGTTTGGAAGGACAGAATATAAAATAATTTTATTGACATATTAGTAATGGGCTTGTGCACTGCTGTTAACCTAAACTCCCTAAAGCCACTAAAGCATCTTTACAATCCTGCAGCCTTTTCTGTGGGCAAAAAGAGAGAATTTGCTTCAAAATCTGACGTTACTGGAAGAAGGGACCCGTAGGGTTCTCTTTGTTCTTACTGCTGTAAAAGCAGTCTGCTCAAATTCTGCCAAACTTGAGAAATAATATAATACATAATACTTACAACTTGTATTGTTGACCTGTAGAAAATCACCTGTGATATTTCTTGAAGATGTTGGTGAATATTTCAACCTCAACAATCTAAGGAACTTCTTTTACTACATTTTTAAAATTACTTCCTTAGGGGTAATTCGGGTAGAAAAAAATGAACAATGTACTTTCTGAATAGAATATATTTCCTAAAGGCTTATAATTGATTAATGGTGTTTCCTAGGGAGATAAAGCACAGGAGCATATCTTGAACTATGTATTCTTTCAGAATTACTTTTTTTTTCCGCACCTGAATTATTCATGTTACTTTTGAACTGATTTTTATCCAGTCAGTTACTGAGATGATTACAGGTAGATGTAATTTTTCCAATGGCTTCTCTTTCTTTTGTTTTTTTTCTTTTTCCTTCAAAGATTGAAATGTTCCAGTAGTCATCAATTAAAATATTTCAAAGTGATATTTTGAAGTTACAATATTGTGTTTTATTTACAGGTGCCGCTTCAGCCAAATGCTGCATCCTATTTTTGAGGAAGCTTCTAATGTAATCAAAGAAGAATATCCAGATAAGAATCAAGTGGTGTTTGCTAGAGTAGACTGTGATCAGCATTGTAAGTAAATCCTGATTTAGGTTTTTCTGTGCTGTCCTGCTACTAAGTTACTAATTGTATGGAAGAATATGCTAAATAGCCGTGCGAAGTGTAGCTGTACCTGGCCAGTCATTTAGCCCAGGATTGCTTTTATTACATCCGTAAACCTCTTCTTCCAGATTTGTCAGGGCAATTTTCAATGTTTCTTTCTCATTGCCTCCATAAACATCTTTTTTTTTATCAGTTCAGCCTATCTCATTTAATGAGGAAGAAGGGGCTGGGATTACAAATGGAGTTGGCTCACTGAGTTGTCAGAGAAGCAGTAGTGCAGCAAATGATGCAGGTCTTTACAACCAAGGAGAGGAAGGGGTAACCTACCATTGTCAGCATGAAGAATATGTTCTGCTCAGGTCTTCCTTCCACCTCAGAGTCATGGTGGGGACTTTAAGTTTCCTTTCACACAGCCAGGCAGGGGCCAGAGCTTTGCTTTGCTGTCGTTACACGTGCCACCAAACAGTTGCCTATTTGGCTGGGGTTTTCCCCATGCCCAGACATACATGAAAGTGATATGCGAAATCTTATTTTATGCTGGTACTAATCCTTAAAGTTCCTTTTAAATACCTTAGTAAGTAAAATGTGAGGAACATCTGCTGCACACTGAAAGGCAAATGGATAGCACCAGGATTTTTATTGCACTATAGGATCAGCTGTGTTGTTTTATGCTTCTTGGAGAACAGCATTTCTAGGAATAATTTCTTTACAGTGGCTTGTGATTGCCAAAGAGTATTAACAGCAGAAATTCAGTTTAATCAATACTGATTATGCTATTTGGGCTTTACAAAACTGTTAATTTGTAAGAACAAGCATCACTGGAAATTGGCTCATCTTTTCATGTCAAGATAATGACAACAAAACTTGTATAAAGTTCTCACTAAAGACCATTGTAAAATCAGCGTGTGTTGTCGCGTTTTATTGTTAAGGTTTAAATTAACTGCTGAAGTCCTTACTTTGGTTGCTGTAGCTTCAGTTGCTTGAATAACTCAGAGAGTCTGGGCTGTTGGATGCCCGGTGTTTAACTATGAGAGGTTCTTGTCTTAGGAGTTATGTAGTTAACAAAACATTTTTTTGCCCACCACCAAGTGTTTGAAACACTTCTAAAGTTTGTTGCTTAATCCTCTCATATGCTCTTTAAATTAAGTAATTGGAGCTTGTTACAGAGAGCTAAGAGGAGGAGATGCTACAGAAGAGATTGTCATCCTTCTCCTGGGAGTATATGTAGTGGGCTAGGTAGTAGGAGGCAGCCAGGAGTTTTGGTCTTTCTTTTTAATTTTGGAATACCATTAGTTCTCTGTATTTTCTATTTTTGTCCTTAATTTAAGTAGATGAGCATGACTGCTGTTGCAGAAGATGTAAAATGTGAGAATTAAAAATAAAGTTCTTAAGTGACAGGCAATTTCCATTGCCTTTTTAAATTAAAATAACAACATTGTGTATGTCATTCCTAGTTTCTAGTATTTATTTGTTGGGTTGGGAACAACGATACATTTCATGGTACACAGTCATTGGGTATATCCTAAAGTTTTAGGTATTTTAACTTGGATTTTAATGTGTGCAGTAGCAGCTTTTTAGTAAGAGAGCGGAAGTTATTATGTTATCAAGGTTGGGCCTGCCTGTAGTATTTTGCTGAATGCTGGTGTCAAGATTGTTAGTGGTTTGGGGTTTTTTACTCAATCTTTATATTTTTGTATGTGTTTACATATTTTAGCAACACAAGAGGGTTTATGTCAATATTTTGGTGTTTTGTTATGCCTGCAGGTTTCATACCACTAGTAATTCACTCTTAGAATGATGTTCTAGAGATGGTGGATAATTTGCATTACAAATGATCTGGTTCTTTTTGAGGCCAAGACTCTGTAGGGAATCCAAATAGCTGATTTCTGGCCACTCAAAAACAGCTTTCAGAATGGTCACTCAGGCATAGATACTTTCTATTTAATGCACTGTTATTGAAGCACACTGCAGGGCCCAACAGCTCACACCAGCTTCTGAGGGTAAAGCAAATTAAAGAGAATTATTGATGTACTGCCAAATGTTTGATGCCTAATGACAAAACCATCATTCTGTCTGCTCTTATAGCCAAATAAAGATGTTTTTCCAGAAAGTGATAGTCCTTTATGTGATAAAACACAAAATATGCATATTAACACTATATTAAGCCTCTGCATGTGTTATATTTTACACCAGTTTATAGTATTGTGGAAGATAATTATACGTGAGATGTGTAAGTTAAGTCACTAGGCTGTGTTTAAGGTGGTGTGTAACATACACTAAAAGTAAATCTGAAGCACGTAGTTGAAGCAGATACTCTTTGTTTTTCCAAGACCACATCCTTTTATAACTTAGAAATGTCTGCGTTTTGCTACATTGTGTCTTGTTAAAATCTTTGATGGTTTTGGTATATTCAGTTTAGTAATTCACCTATCTTAAACACCTCTCATCTAAGTAAAATAGCTAGTAAAAATGATCTTCCATATAAAATTACAGAAGATCCTACTGCATAGACATTATTAAGAAGGTTTTGTTTAGTGGTTTGTGGTTTTTTGTTTGTTTGGGGTTTTTTGAGTGGGTTTTTTTTCTTGCTTGTGTTTCAGGGTGTTTTTAATCATTTGTGTTAAGCAGCAGTGTTGGAAACTCACTTGGTACAATAGATTTCCTATGTTTCTGTTCTCTGTGGGTGAATATTGTAGTCTAGATCTCACATTTCTCTGGGGGAGAGTTTGTGTTTTAGACAATTTCTCTGAATTCAACACTAGGAGCTGTGGTACAGAATTCTTGTAAATTGAAGTATATATACTGGGGCTTTGATTCTACTGCACCATGATTTCCTTTGGTTTCTGAGTTAAATAAAAAATAGTGGCTAGTTTGAGTAGATCTTTGTGCCTCCAAACATAAATCAGCTTCTCACTGGCGGTATGTAAGGAGGTGCTTTGCTGGCCAGACTGTTTAGGGAACCTGTTGTTCTTACATTCAAAATGTGTCTGGGAATGGTATTTTTCCCTCACTGTTGTGAGCTGCTGCTCTCTGTGTCCGGCTGTTCCTGCAATATGTGCTCATGTTGTTAATGTTAGTCTGCAGAGATGAGATTGTGTTGCTACTGTGCCTTTGGTTAGCAAAAGAACTTAATGATAACAAATTTGGAAGTTCATAAAGGAATTGTAAATGAAACGCTTAATAAGCATAAGGATTTTGTTGCATTCTTATCACTTTGCTTGGAAAAAAAAATCAGTCAGAGAGTTATCTTTGGATAAAATAAAAAGTGTAAGTGATGTGGAGAGGTTGTTGATGGCACTCCTCAGGAGAGCCATTTTATTAGTCTGTCAGAAGTTATGGGATGCCTACTGATGAGGCCCTGCTTAGAGTAGGCATGTCTGTTGTGAATGCTCCTTTGCAGCAGAAGGTGGTTTAAATTTGCTGTTACCTGAGTTTAATACAGAATATTGATTGCTTTCCTTCTACCTGTTTTGGTCCATCATACAAGTCACCAGTATCACAATCACTGGAGTAGGATGCCTAGTTTAGATGGTTTCCCAAGTTCCGTTCTAATTCTGCTTCCTATGAGTATTCCCCCAGGGCTTATGATTTCTTGCAAGTGTCACAAGAGTAGTAGTTTAACTGGGGAGAATTTATGGTGTATTATGAAAGTAAAAAGTACCTATCAAAGACAGATTTCATTCATCATCTGTAGTGTGCCCTGGTGGGTAGCCTGAGGGACTTCAAAAGATGTTGATTGCTCTCAAGTGAACAAGCAGAATACTCATTTGGTCATTCCGGCTTCAAATATACAGCTGAAAGAATTTGTTATTTTTGAGATGGAAGGTATTGCAGAAGGGTAAGGAAGACTTAAGATGATTTGACACACAAAATAAAATAAAGATTAGTGTTAGGTCTGGAAAATTCAAGCGCTCTCTCTATGTAGCTGTGCAACTCCTACAACCGTCATTTTCCTAACATCAAAATTAGGAAATGCAGTAGCTTGGGTTTGTGCCAGCTCTTCCTCAGACAAGATGAAGACACCACCCTTCTCTCCCCTAGACAAAGGGACACTGAGTATTTTCAGAAATTATTTTTACAGGGTTTGAGTTTCGAAACTTTCATTTTCTCTCAGATAACTTTTCAGGCTGTTATAGTCCTCTGTTCAGCATGTGAATTTTTCAGGTGGTGCCTTACGAGGTAGGCGTTTAGGATAATTATCAGTATCATTCAAATCCTAGTGGACATGTTTTTAGAGAGCCAGTGCTGTAGACTTAAAATCTAAATATTTGTTTAGTCATGGTGCAAATTATGGCCTTGAAAGATTAGAACAGTGTACTGAGTTAATAGTGACCCTTGTAAATATTGCTGGTCCTTCAGTGGGAAGGACCTTCTTAGCTACATTGTGGGTGGGAGCCTTCTTCAGTATAGTGTGTCTTGGTGCAGTTTTTCAACACGTTCTTCATTGTACATTTAATTTCAATTTGGTGGCAATGGAATTGAGATTCTTGGTGACGTGGTCTGATATCTAGCTAGCTGGACTTCGGGTAGTGTGTTGTGGTGTTAACCTAGAATGGTGGAGTCCGAAGCATGCTGGGAAACAAGTCACTGGCTGTGTGCTTGGGTAACGTGTACACACCACAAGAAAAGCCTGACACACCCCCAAAAATGGGCTTTGGCATTCCTTTGAGTAGAGGAACACACAATGCTCTGACAATGGAGAAATGGCTGAGTACAAGAGATATGATAAAGATAGGGATCACAAATGATAGCTCACAATGCCTGCTTTCTTAGAGGATCTTGCTCAGAAGGTCATGTGGGAGACTGTCTTAGAGAACATGAGTGTAAATGTCAGGTTTCACATAAAAGTTTCTTTCAAAACAAGACCTGCCATCTCTTCCCTGTTGTAAGAATGAGCTTTGCTCAGAGAAGTATCAATACAGTGCATCTGTGAAGAGAACTGAGTGACTGTAAGATATTCCTGTTGGAGTTGGCAGAATGAATAGTAGAAAAAATCTGGGCAGTTTGGAAATGGTTGCATGTCAACAGGTAAATGTGCAAAATGGGGAGGAGAGAATCATCTGAATCCAGCAGTCATTTCTGGGCTCAAAGCTTCTGATTTGTAGAAGATGATCAAGTATATCGGTAGCTTCCTATCATAACTAGTATGAAACCATTCTGGTAGCACAAACACTAGATTTGTGATTTAATGATTAATTCAGCAAAATACAAACACCAGGTTTACTCCTTTCAGTTACCTTCATATCTGAAGAAAATAAAAAGTCATGAAGTTGTAGTTGGGAGACTTTTTTTTAAGTAGGTTGCCCATGTCTGTTTCAAATACCTCCTTTCATCAGAAAATGGGCAGTGGGAATGTCTGGAAATATTTTTAAATTTAATTTAGGATTTACTATAACTAATGCAATCTGTGAATGAGTTCAAACAATATTGCATGTATTTGCATTGTGTATTTCCAATTTTAAAAGGAATATAATTTTGTAGTTGCACTGCTTATGCTAACTCTACCTGTATCAAATGCCAGGGCTTAATGAAGCATTTAAGGTTTACTCTATTTGACTTTTGAATTAATTCAAACAATTTTTCATGTACTTGCATTTTATTTTTTGTAAAAAGATGGTTTTCAAATACTTACTTGTGTAGGAGTGTCATTTCTCTGTGTTAGTTCAAATACCAGCATTTGTGGAATCTCAATGTAATTTATAAAGATCATGCAAGTACTGACTTAGGAAATAATGTTTGAATTCAGCTTTGACAGTGAGCATTTATTAACATTAATTTTTTTACACAACTTCAGCCCTTGATGAAGATCCACATCCCTAGGGACTGCAATCTCTGTCTTGGAGAACCTGCATGACCCCCTGAATACCCATTCTTCAACCCTTCCATCCTTCTATAGCTGTGGAAATAACGTGAAGGAAAAGTCCGTGTTGTGAGACAAAAAAGTGTGGGGTTTGGTGTTCTCTTGCTGTGCAGTTCTGTAACAGGAAGAGTCTTTAATCTCAATGTTTTTCTGTGAAATCTTGACCCGTTGTGCTCCTTGTCCCTTATCAGACCCTGGTCAAGTTTGGATCGACTCATGCACTGTCAGACCAAAGGTCCTTCTGTCAGCAGGGGAGAAGGGCAGCAAATGCCTGGCTTGCAGATGTTGTTTGTCTTCTACAAAGCTAATATAAAGTGTTTCCTCCTCTGCTATACTTACCACCTTCTTGCAGGCAGCTCTTAGGTACTTTAACTAAAACGTGGTGGAGTTTAAGGGAAGAAAACATTATTAAACTAATGCTCATTAATGTTGAATATATTGGCATCCTCCCTGGAGAAATTTGTATTAATTTGAAATAAAAGTACTCTTCACTAAGGACATAAAATGTTTTACCTTAATTTTAACTGTAATTAGTGCATTAAGAAATGCACTTCTGGGATATTTAGGAAATGAGTCAAGGCCTTTCTCTTAGTCAAAACTGATAGGCTGAATTCTGTGCTATTTTATGGTGATGCAAAGCATTTTAAGGAACCAGGCTAAGCTGGTGAAGCTTTGAAGTTTACTTGGGAGATGTTAGAGAACATTTTTGTGGAGTAGGACCTGGTTCTTATTCCTTTGCTATGCACATTTTATTTTCAGTTCTCAGACTCATCTAAGCTGTGCAACTGGTACAGAGACTGTTTTCAGTAGCTAAAGCTGCAAGTAGGATTAGTATTTTTCTAGCAGCAGTTGAAATTACTGATGGTTTCACTGAGAGTTCTCCAGGCAGCATGGAATTCAGACTTCTTCATTCTCTTTAAAAAAGAGTAAGTGTAAGATAGAAAGCGAATCTGCTTTGTGGTAAATATGTAACTGAGAAGGGACATTTTTGTCAGAATGAATTTGTTCTCGCATCGTTCAGTACTGTGCCACATGTGCTGATGGACCCCATTTGGTTGCCTTCCTAATGTGGGCTAATCCAGGTCACCTGAAGGGTACCCTGTGACTTGTGAGGAGTCCATGTAAAGTAAGGATGTGTACAGCCCACACTTGCAATGCCTTCCTCTCTCTGTCAACTGAATGAAACTTCTCTGTCTCCAAATGATAAATCAGTCTGCTGAATTTGCCACCTCTGTCTTTGCTTGAGAGAGAAAAGAAGGGGCAGTGTGGTGGATGTGGTTGACTGGAATGAGTCTCCTCAGATGGTTAAGTAGCACGGGAAGGCTGGGCATATTTGGGGGGGGATTTAGTTGAGTTTAGGTACAGAGGTTTAGGTAAACTGCGTCTCACTCTGTAAGAGAAGATACACAGTTTTCACAGGGTCTGTGAGATTTTATTTGTTTCTAGATTTATTTCCAGAGGAGGAGTGAACAGAGGGGAATAATTAGGCAAATCAAAAGCCAAAGGAAAGTGCTTGTGGAAACCTATCTGGCATTACATACTTTGTCTCTATTGTTTGTTTTTATTCTTGCTTTCCTAAAAACCCAAAGTATATCTGGTTACCTTGTTTCTTCAGTTCCCCCTCATAAAATCTTGAAGTTCTTTGCTGAACTTCAGCCACATCTGAAAAGGGGAAGAGCATTCGAGCTATTAAATACTTAAAAACTTTAATTAAAGTAGTTGCTGAATATTGGAGATGCACAAACCCAATTTCTGCACCATAGCAAAGGTTGCTGTAAAAACTCAAGGCAGCTGGATCCTGCTCGGTGTTCCATGAACCACTTGCTGGTTTTGTGTAAGCTTCCCCATCAATGTGTAGCTGGAAACAGCTGCAATTCCTATTGCAATTTGCTGTGTCCCAGTGATTTAGCAAAGTGGAAGAGGGACAAAGGGGCATGTAAAGAACTCTGGTGGGGTGTGGTGAAGAACCACATTAGTGCCTGAGTAGTGGTTGAAGTTAAGGGGCACAGGATGCACGTGTGGGAAACTCGGCTTTATTGCTTCTGCTTAGCTTTCTTCTTTGCTGCTCTTCTAATTTTCCTGTAAAGCCTTTTTCTTTTACATTTTTATTCTTTTACATTTATTCTTTTACATTTGTAAGTCTTGTGAATAAACAAATAACTGACCTGTTACACAAAGGTGAAAATAGCTTGTGCTCTTGTGCTAGATGAGTGCCAATACTTGTTACTTTGTTGCGTGACGCTCTGTGTGGTCCCAGTCTAGAATAAGACTGGACTGCATGTATAGATGTGAATGAAGACCTGTATTGGAGAGAATGATGACACTGGTTGACCAGAGGGGTGTTTGCCTTCATTTAGAAACCTGGAATTTTGTGTTTGTTCAAAACCTGAACATCTCAGAACTCTAATAGCAGTCTTCTGGCCTTCATAGGCTTCAGAAGATACTTTGCACAGGGTTTACATTTTCTAAAATTTTAGGCATGACATTTATATTTCCAGCATTGCAATTGTGATGAAAATCATAGCAAGTTTAAAGAAAAATAGGAGATGATTTATTTTATTAAAATTTTCTCAAGTGAGTTAATTAACTGAGATTGGCAAGCTTTGAAGATTCTCAGGTTCTTACTATGCTCTTAAATTTGCCTTCCTAGTTGTTTGTAGGAAGTATACTAAATGAGTATACATGACCAAGTTGAGTCTTTACTTAGCGGAGATTTTGGTAATTTTTTTGTTTATGAAGATCAGTATATGGTAGGAATACAGGTGTGAAGGGTTTTGGGGGGTTTTTTGGGGTGTTTTTTTTTGGTTTTGGGGTTTTTTGGTGTTTTGTTTTGTTTTAGTTTTGTCGTCTTGTTGCTTAAAGATGAAGAACTACTGGTTCTTCATAGAGATTCCACACACAGACTGGCTTATACATGCATAAGACACAGTGTTCAGTGTATTTCTGTGTTTGTAGGGCTTTGGTTTGATTTTGTTAATTTCTTCTTAGCTGATATAGCTCAGAGGTACAGGATAAGCAAATACCCAACTCTGAAACTCTTCCGGAATGGCATGATGATGAAGAGGGAATATAGGGGCCAGAGATCTGTGACAGCAATAGCAGATTACATCAGGCAGCAGAAAAGTAACCCTATCCGGGAGGTCCAGGATTTGGAAGAAATTAGTTCTCTTGATGTAAGTGTTTCAGTTTTATTCCTTCTCTGTATTTTTTTTCAATGTTGAACTGTGGAACACAATATATTGGAAGTACATATTTACTTGGTTTTTTTTCCATTCAGAAATGTTCAGTACTTTGTGGGGTTTTTTTTTAACTGAGTGGAAAACTGGATCATTTGCAGTATTATAAATTAGTCCAATATAGTCACTTTGAACTGCATTCACTCCACTACTAAGTTTATTTTGCTTTTAATAATTTGAAAAGAATCATATGTTGTATGTGACAAGATACTTCTAATATTCCTCACAAAAAAATACAACGATTCTTCTGAATATGGAAGAGGCGAAAAAGAAATAATTTCTGCATTTATTGACTGTTGAATGAATGGCATCTCTGTGTTTAATATCTGTAGGGAGCAATGACAGTTTTTGATAATTTGATGCAAGTTATAATTCAACCTTTGTTTTTACAGCGCAGCAGAAGAAATATTATTGGGTACTTTGAGCAAAAGGACTCTGATAATTACAGAACCTTTGAAAGAGTAGCGAATATTTTGCATGATGATTGTGTGTTCCTCTCTGCCTTTGGGTAAGTTTTGAAATGCCTTTATTTGGTGACTTCATTATTAAAATTCTGTTAACGAGGTCTGTATAATTTAATTGAATGAACTTCTTTATTATTTTCAGTGTGGCATAACTGAAGAGACTAAACCTTAATAGATAAATGCACTGAGGGGATAGAAGGACAAAACTCTTCCTAGCCTTAATGTTTGCTGTGGAATTCAACTTTTATTTTTTGCTTCCTTTTTCTTTTTTTACCATTCTTTGTCAGTATAGTTTAAACATACCTGAAGAGGTTTGGGTGGGGGAATGGTAGACACTTGTGTCCCGAAAACCTGCATTTTTAGAGGGAGAGGAGAACAAGGAGGGAAGAGTTTGAAAATGTTTTGGAAAAAAAAAAAATCATTAGCATTCCAGACTGAGTAACTCTTTTTTTGCAACCTCTTCGATTTTTTTTCTTTAAAATAGGACCATTTTTGAAGGTTTCCTTCATTTTTGTAGGTTGGGTTTTTTTCATTCTTTCCTTTCCCTTTTTTTTTTTTTTTTCCTTTTTTTTTTTTTTTTTTTTTTTTCCTTTTCTTTTCTCTGTAAGGAGTGTAGTTGCTTACTCATTTCCTCTTGGTGTTAGGGGACCAGGCCTTGTTCCAAAATACCTAATTTCTGTGCCTGGGCCTTTTTCATGCAAGTTCTATGTCACTGCACAGTGTAATAGTTTAGAAAGAAAATTGCATTGGTGAGCTACAGAATGTAAGTCTAGAAGAAAAACCTACAAGAATTCAAATTTCTCCTTGTACAGATTTACAGTGATATTTCAAAATATTCAGTGGATGAAGAATAGATTGGGAGTGATTCACTTTTTAAGTAGCATAATAAAATAGAAATATATATTCTTTCTGCAGTGTGTAATGTGCCAGCACTTCCCAATTGGAAGTGATTAGGCATTAATGTGATTGTAGTGGTTTCCAGTCTACCCACAGTTGCAAGATCAGGAATTTGCATGGGTTATGCTAGATTTTATAATGCACAGAGTTGCCTCAAGAGTTTTTTTTTTTAATTGGATGTAGTGGAGAATAGCAGAGAAACTGAGAGGATGTATCAAGGTAGAAAATGTTTCATCTATTTGAACAACATCTCTTGTCAGCCACTGATGCCTCTTCCAGTATGTCTCTAAAAATAGTCTGGGGGTGGGGGAGAGTATTTCCAAAGCGCGGGAATGCACATGGCTTTCCCTTCCTTCAACTCCCAATTAGGTAGTGCTATGACTGTGTAAGCAGCCCTGGCCATGACTTGTAAATCTGTGGTCTGTAGGTCTGTCAGTCTTATCCCCAGTGAGTGGCCATTATCTTAAGTGGTTTCTGATGGGTGCATCCATGCTTGTTCTCAGGACAGCCAGTCCGAGTCGCTGTTAGAATTTTAAGTTATTTTTTGCCCCCTCATTCGACTTCTCAGTCTTTTCAGAAATAACTTTATAAAATATTAGTAAGATAGTACTACTTTCAACATTCACTCTCCTGTTTTTTGAGTCTGTTCATCTTTGGTTTGCCATTTGTCAGTTACATATAGTGAGAAGTAATTTCCCACTACTCAGTGTTAGCACTTGGTTGTTGGGCACTGTTCTTGAAGTAGTTACTATGGGGGGTTTATTTTTATTTTTTGTTCAGATATAAACAATAAGCAGACATAGTGGAATGGATCAGAATCTGATTATTCGTAACCTGCCCATGTAAATACAGATTGCACAGCAGGTTTATCATTATTCTTATCTCCAGACATCCATTCCCTTTCTAGCCTGAAGCTGTTAGTGTTTTAAAGTGCAGTCTTCCCAACAGCAACCTTGGGAGCTAAATGTTTTCATCTCTCAGTAGCTGAAGCTCTTCAGCTTCCTAAAAAATTACATGTGAAAAGACTTCCAAGGGAGATACTGGCTACAGATCAGTGCTTTTTGTTCAGATTATATATAGCAAAATTCTTCATGGGGAGCTGGCATTGATCAGTTGAACTCTGCTGACTGAGCTTCCTAACAGCCCCTGGAAGGGACTTCGGGTTTTGTTGTGGACAGAGTTCAACAGCTACATGGTTTGGGGAGGTTACACGAGTGGTCATATTCAAATTTCTCTTAAGCTAAAATAAAACAATCAATTTGACAGGAGAAAAATAGTTGCTTGACTAACTTCTGTCAAGGCAGAACTGTCCTGTTATGCCAAAATTACTCTGGCTTTATGTAGTTGTAATAGCTTATTTTAAAACTCTGTTAATAGTACTTAGTTGCAGGTGATCTTGATGCCTAAAACTATTCTTAAATCAACTGGTCCTTACAGTTCTTTTAAGATCTGAAGTGACCATAGAACAAGATTAATGAAAGAAGTCTTGCAAGCAGGAGGAGATGGATAAAGAATCTGATGAAGAGGTTATTAGAGGTAGAGTTTAGAAGTAGAGAGGAATGAATCTGAACTGTTTGTGAACATGGAGGAGAATGCTCAACAGGAAAAAAAAAAAAGCCGAAAATAGTTTTATCTTAAAAGGCTATGATGAACTGTAAGTAATTCATGGAAGAAAGTGATAAATCTAGGAACTGTTTTTATTTTACATTAACAAGTAAATATGGCAGGGAACTGAGGTTGTGTGCTTTCCAGAGATTCACCTTGTACATTACTGCTTCGAAAAAAGACAAAATGCAAACTGAAGTGTTTCCATTTTAGTAGTTGTTTTAAAAAGGTGTATCTTCAGGCCTTTGGCATTTTCACATCATGTGCCCACTTTATTTGAGTTATCTGAAAAAAAAATCAGTCATAGCTGCAGCTACTGGAGTGGAAGAACACAGAAGAGGACATTCTGGGTTCTACCACAGGGTTACCCTAGAGCATATATTTCAATATAGATTATCATCAGCTTAGCAAGAAGTGATTGGGCAGGTCGCTTCCATGGCTTCACTTTCTTATTCCATAAAGACTTATTTGGGATGCAAGTGGCTTACCTCAGTGATGATTGTGATTGTCTCTAGGAAGCCTCATTTCACATTACGGGGAAAGTCACGTCGGGAATACAAAAATGCATTTTAAAATACACATCTCTAAACCGATGCAAATACTGGTGGTGTAACATACTCTGCAAGGCACCTTTTGTATGTGATAAGAAAAGGATAATTGGATCAAAAGAAATCAATAAAACATAGGTACTTAGAGTTAAGCCTTATGATGTCTGTATTTTTCTTGGCACTCTAAATTGTTCAGACCCCTGGAAGATGTAGCTCATCTTGCAGTGAGGTAAATTCAGATAATTTGACTTCTCTTTTTTTTTTTTCTGTCTCCTCCATTGGATACACAGCTGTTCCAACTTGCTTGAATAAGAGATGATAATTTTTGGGGTACAAACTAGCAGCTTTCAGGGCACTTTGCTGTGATTTGGGGTAAAATATTCTAAAGGCAAGAGAGGAACTTACTAAGGTGAGGCAGTAAGCTGAATACCGAGGAGGAACTGTACGTCTGAGGTACATACCTGCTAAATCATCAGTGGCCAGAAACTGCATGCTGTGCCTTCTCTCTAGATGTGTTCTGAGGGTAAAATGGACAGCGGGGGCTCACTTACCATCCATTTTCTCATTGCTTGTGCCTACAGAACACCTCAAAGCCCTTCTCTGTCAGGGCAGAGCAGACGTAAATTCTTAGTGTAAACAGTGGAACAGGAAGAGTAAATGCAAACAAGAATCCACCTTTCTCTTTTGCTTCCGTAAGATTTTCTTTTTAATTCTCTGATAGTCTCTTACCCAAAATTGTCCTGGCATTTATCACTTGGCACTTTGATGCCTTTAGTCCAGACTTCTGATCATAGGGATGCATCTTGCTGACTCCCTTAATGTCAGCCCTCTTATCCCGTCTGGCCAAGTTTCTATGAAATCACTTTACAGTTTACTTTAAAAATGAAGGATTTTAATTCTCAGATTGTGAAAGCGAAAATTAAAGAAGTAAAGAAAGGATAGCAAATTAAAATATGAATTTTGGTATCTCAGTTATTTTATTTGTCTGTACCAAGACATGCTTACTGGTTGGTTTGTTGCAGGGCTATTTCAAAAGCAGAGAGATTTAGCGGAGACAATGTAATCTACAAGCCACCAGGGGTAAGTGTAACTACGTATTTTATTTTGATTGTTGTCATTATATGTGAGTACAAACAAATGGAGACTGTATTCAGAACATTCAGTATGTTACTGCATCTCAGATCTTAGTTTTACTTCATCACTAAATAGTGTGAGGAATAGGATCATAGCAATTAGTGTTTCTGAGTCATTGAAAAAGATGAGTCTCACGTGTTACCAGTTAATGCACAGAACCTAAACCTATCATTTGAAATGTCCATGTCCAAAAAAATTAATCTTTTTTTTTCTGAGAAACACAGTCAACACACTATGTGTATAGATACTGTGTGTTCTGTAGAACTCTTAAAAAACTGTGAAGCTGGTACACTTTGTGTTTTTCAAAGCAAGTGACAATTACTATGTATTTTTCTGACTATTACTTGACTTTCTTGTATGCCTTAGTCCACAAAGGTTAAGAGCTCTTCTCTTAATTAAAAAAAAATATTAATAAAGTTAACTGTGGGTTAACAAACTCTCATAAATATAGTTTTACTGGAGGAAAAATTCAGTACAGAAGGAAATCTGCAAGAATTGTTTTATAGAGACATATTATCTAAAAATATGCTCCTTTCTCAAATTTACTGTATGAAAAGAGCTGCTCACAAAAGAGGAAATAGATGCAAATAGACCTGAGGGGGAAGGGAGTTTCAAAGTTGTTTGTTTTTTTTTTCCAACAACAGAATTTATTAGGTTACCTAATTTATATGGCATTTCTGAATTAAGGTGTGCTTAATCATCAGCTTGCAAAGTCATGCTTCAGTTCATGTTAACCAAAATTGTAATTAAATTAAAGGATGCTAGCACTGAATTACAAGTTAAAACTACTAGCAAATAAAGGAAAATTATTATATATTCATATCTCTTTGGCAAAGCAAATGTAAAATACCACTTTCAAGTCCTGTAGGACATTAGGAGGGGGTTTTGATGAGTCTTTGTAACTATCAGCATGAAGCAGCTCACTATCTGCATTTAGTTTAGGTCTGGAGATATTATTTCTCAGCCTAGCAGAAATCTAAATAGCCCTTACTAGAAGCATGCCTAATTTGGAAACAAAGTATCTCCCATTCTTTATAAGTTGTCTTAAAAAATGGAGTTGACAGCATAAATTATCATATGTAATATTTATTTTCCATTTGTACTTTTATCACATAGTTAATAGAAATCTTGCATGCACAAGGTTGAATACTGGTATAGGATTTGTTTTCAATGTTTATATGAATATTGTTATTTTATGTTGAGTAGGTAGCAATGTAATTTTTACTGTTTATCATCCTACTGTATTTTTCTTTTCAACAGGAAAATGCTCCAGATATGGTGTATTTAGGCTCACTAACCAATTTTGATTTGATTTATGCATGGACACAAGATAAATGTGTACCACTAGTTCGAGAAATCACATTTGAAAATGGAGAGGTAACAACTTTTTCTGCTATTCTACATTTGGGGTTTCTTTCTCAAAACCAAAATGTCTCTTTCAAGGTCTCTAATCCACATCAAAGAACTTTGTTGTTTTGTTTTAGGCAGAAAATGGCTGTCAGATAATGTCTTTCCATTCTTTAGGAGCTTTTTGGTTACTCTTGAAATTCACTGGAGGCAGATCTGTAGTAGTTTCATACCCTACCAAAGTAAGAAGTTACAATTACAGAACCATTAAGGTTGGATAAGACCTCTAAAGATCATCGAGTGCAGCAGTTAACGCAGCACCACTGTGCTGGACACTAAACCATGTCCCCAGATGCCACATCCACACGTTTACTGAGTGCTGCCAGGGATGGTGATTCTACCACTTCCCTGAGCAGCCTATTCCAGTGCTTCACAACCCTTTCAGTGAAGAAATTTTTCCCAATATCCAATCTAAACCTCCCCTGGTGCAACTTGAGGTCATTTCCTCTTCTCCTGTCACTTGTTACCTGGGAGAGGAGGCTGACCCCCGCCTGGCTACCCCCGCCTTTCAGGCAGTTGTAGAGAGTGATAAGGTCTCCCCTGACCCTCCTTTTCTCCAGGCTAAACATCTCCAGCTCCCTCCCATTGATGTTAATGTGAGTGGCAGAAAAATACTACTGTATTAACCACTTCCAAAGCATTATCTAATAAATAAACACATTAAATAGTGGCCGACCGTGGAACTGGCAATCTTCTGGGAATGGTAATGAAAACTATGTGGGGTTTTTATTTTCAATCTGTGTTAAAGCACTGGTACCTTGATCTTTTTAGTTTCATGTGTTGTTTCCCATGCTTTTATTCTTTTGGCTGTAATTTGTCAGGTGGAATTTGAGAGTTTGCTTTTAAACATCTCTTTTCTTTTCATTATCATTATTTCTTTCAATGCTTTTTTGTTTTCTTTTGTACCTTAGTCTTCTTTCATCCATTTCTAACTCCATATTTTATTTTGTTCTTTGTAAAATAAACAACAGGGAAAAAAGTCCTTAGAAAATTATCAAGTTTGTAGCATCTCAAAAGGATTATTTGTACATAAGTACAGAATCTGATAGAAAATCTGCCAAGGTTTGTCACAAATTACAGTATGTTGTCCATGCTGGATGAGAAACCAGAGAATCAGTCATGTGATTCATTCACAGTTTGCACACTTAATTCTTTTTATCCTGAGTCTGCTGTTCTGGGCACATGCAGCACTTCAGGTTTCCTGGCAGAGGGAGGGACAGGGTGGTTTTTCTTAAGCCGTTTTTATTGACTGTTATCTAGTCAATCCTGCCAACTTTTATTGGAAAGTTCTGATAGTTAACAAATCTTAATTCTTCATGTGCAACTCAATATGTAAAAGATGCCACATGTTAACATCTTCAGAAGTGTGTGGTGGATTTTCAGTGTACTTTTCCCATGGTGAAACAGGATTCTGAGCCTTAGAAGGCAAGGTTCATCACTGTCAGCTTGTGCCACATTCTGTTGTGGTTTCTCTGGTTGTTCCCTTAACCCTTGATTCCTGTTTGCTTAGGCAGATAGTTACAATTGCAATGTGCCATTTTGCCTGGCAAAGTTTGTTTAAAAATTTCAGTGTTGCTGGTACCCAAACAAATGTAAACATGCCAAAATTGAGATATTTCTGCATGCTGAGATTACATGTACATTAACTGTACATGTACAGTTATTTAAATGGGCTCTTCTTGTGCATACTGCACAATATTACAGAATAAAAATATGAAGTGCTGTGACTGTTAAGCTGTGTTTATGGCACTAGAATACATTTTAAACACACAGAGTTGAACTCTGAAGCAAAGTCTTCTGCTTGAGGAGACTGCCCATTCGAGACAGTTCCTGTGCTTGACAAGCAAAGGCTACTGGGATCAGGATACCATTCAGAAGAAATCCCTGTTTAACCTGTATTCAGTCTGTGTGGTTCTGTGTTAAATGAATGCAGTGAACCTGTGTGGTCTGACGGTGGTGCTGAACTGTGAAGTTTTGAACCAGTAAGAAGTTTCTCAAAGGTGCACAGAAGTGACGTGGGAAGCTGAGATCTAACGGAAAGTCTTTTGATATTCTTAGTGCCAAACAACACAGTAGCTTTTGAAGGAGTTTCCACTTGTGCTGCCTGGTCAGTGAGATGTGATATGAAAGCTGGAATATAGCACAGGAAACAAAGGGAGGTACTTTATAGAAGGGCTAAAACTAGCAAGGTTCACACCAGCTGTTCTTACAGCCTGTTTGGAGATGAATTGATCTTGTGAATGTAACTTGCTGAGGTTGTCATTTTAGCTGCTTGCAAGCAAGAGAAGACCTTAGAGCCAGAATACCAAGCTCTGTTTAGGAGCTCTCCCTCTGGAAATGTACCTGCTGAAGTGAGTGGGGAAACAGAGCCGTAATTGTAGTGGTACAAAACAAACTTTTTCCCATCCTGTAGTGGGAGAGGAGGCTGAGACCCAGCTGAATTTGTCTGTGTAAAAATGAGAATGAGCAAATATGATTAGTCATTTTAGGGATGGATTGGGAAGCTTGGATTTCAAGAGCACTGAAGTTATGAGGATCTTTGCAGCCTTCTGTTTAAAAGACCAAGCTTCAACTTACCTGATGGACTTGGTTGAAAGGAGAACGAGAGCCATTTCACGTACCCTGTGTAACTGGCTGCCTACTGATAGGGAAAGGCTTTTCTTCAACTCACTGCAAATCGAAGATACCTGAAGAAACACTTCTATTTGGTAGCAGAATAAGCCACTACCATCTTTCTCAAAAAGCACAGTTTTTATGCTGATGTAGGCTAGAATCAAAGCAATAGCAGCACTTGCTTGTTATACCAGTTGTGCAAATGAACGATAGACAACTGTAGGCATTTCTTAGATGATAAATGATCATTTCTTCAATCAGGCTGTAGGGAGTTGGGCTGACAAAAATCACTTTTGGAGCAAGCAAGTGCATGTTGTTTGTGTTTTGTTTGTGTTTGAGTAAAAGAAAAACCCTGAAAAAATTATTCAAGGCAATCCTGTCCCTGGGCAGAGATCTTTAAAAGGCATTGGGCTGCAAGAATGCATTCATATGAGGAACTAAAGTTTGCCTGTCCAGCAAAGGATGACCAGTCAGGACACAGTTACTGGCAGGAGAGCAGTACTTGATCATAACTGGTCTGGCTGTGTCATTAGCTTCTGCTTTTCCCGTTTTTGGTGGGGAGGGGATAGAGTTATTCAAAGATACTTGTTGTGTTATGCTAAGAAAGCACCGATTTACTATGTGAATAAGCTAGAACTGAGTGTAGAACACACCCTCAGCCTTTTGTAGCATTTAACCCCATGGTGCTCAGGCCTTGTTGTGGTTTCTCTGGAGATGCTATGTTTCCTCAGAATCAGGTTATTTCTTTTGCACAAGTATTCTGGTGCAAGTGGAATTCCCAAAATGGTGATAATGAATTGCTCCCCTCCTTTATCTGCCGTATATGATAAGAGGAAGGAAACATGGTTACCTATATCACTCAGGTATCTCAGAGGAAGGGTCAGCAGTAAACATCTTTAGTCTTGCTCTTTCGTCTGTTTTTAAAGTAGAGATCTCACTGAATTTGAAAATTGCTGGAATCACTTACTTTAGTGCCCTTAAGAAATGGAAGAAATGAGTTTGTCCTTTGTTTTCTGTGCAGGAACTGACAGAAGAAGGCCTTCCTTTTCTCATACTTTTCCACATGAAAGATGACTTGGAGAGTTTAGAGAAATTCCAGCAAGAGGTTGCACGGCAGTTAATAGGTGAAAAAGGTTTGTAATAATTCCCACTACTTGGTTTTACTGGTATAATTTTTTTCAGACAACTCAGTGGAGTGGAAGCAAAGGCCAAACAGAACTGTAGCTTTAAAGCTCTTGAGACTGAAGGGCTTTATGCGTTTTTGACAGTAAGGACCAGCTCCTCTGGAAATTACTAAAATAGATGCACAATTTATTAGTAAGTAACTTTCAGAAATCCTTCTTGTCTAAATGATTTAATGTGTTTTGAGAGGGCATTAAATAAAGCTTCAGTTCATAATATGGAAAAAAAACCACTCTAAGAAAATCTGTTATTTTGGTGGTGGTGTTTATTCAGACCTATTTTCAGGTTTTGCATGTTGTATCTTTCTAATATCTCCACCTTTGTAATAGTTAGGAAAGTGGTTTCAAGTGGGTTTCAAGACAATAATAATAATAAAAAAATCCTTACATGGGCTTTTGTCTGCTCACAATGTTCAGGTACAATAAACTTCCTCCATGCTGACTGTGACAAATTCAGGCATCCACTCCTCCACATTCAGAAGACTCCAGCAGACTGTCCTGTCATTGCCATTGATAGCTTCAGGCACATGTATGTCTTCCCAGACTTCAGCGACTTGTCGTAAGTATTTTTCTTGGTGCATTTTAATTTGAGAAGAACAAATGAAAAGGCTCATACTTTAATCAGTACTGTGGTAGGAAGGTGAGTAAATCTGGGATAGGCAAGGCTGCCTATGTGTGATTTAGTGTCAGAGCCTTAAAGCAGGATGAGCTGGCATGAAGTCACTGTTTAAATGGAGTTGCATTACTTTATGCAAGAAAAGAATCTTGTATGAAGTTCTGAGATGCTGCTCTTCTTTTCTTTCAAAGTTTTGCTATTTTCCATCATGGTTAGGCATTTGGAGCCTGGCATGGTGTTTTTAGTAGTGATCTAGATATCTCAATTAACTTTAAAAGATTAAAAATACTACATGGAATGTGAAGTACTGTGTCATTCAGGGATTACTGTAAAATGCAGCATGTAAGAATTCCCAGCCTGCTGGTTTGGTTTTTCCTGCAGTGCAATTCTAGCCTTCCTGCATTAGTCTACACCTGGAAAGCTGGCAAAAAAATGATAGTGTGGGTTTGTGAAATTTTCCATGTGCAACTGGGAAAATGGCGAATCACTGGCATGTTTGTCTGGATAAAACACTGACAGCAAAGTACCAGGGTGCTTAGGTGAAATACTGCCGTGGTAACCCTCTTTACCTCAGCCTGACTCTTAAAGGTGCACTGCCTTGGAAGCAGATGTTCTGTCTTGCATGGATCAGTCGACGAATGAAGATGTGTAAATGTTCTCTTCAGGGGCTTTCAGCCTGAGACAATTGCTCTGTCTTTGTCTTCTAGTTGGGTGTTAAACTCCAGTTTCTGTCTCAAAGGAAGCAGCTGCACATACACTGCCTCCTAACTCCTGGTTAGATGTCTAGGCTGGATATTTAATTTTTGTCAAAACCAAGGATTCAAAGCTCAGACTTGGCGTGCAATGTAAATGTAATATCATGTCTAATTTTGCTATTCCAGGAGACATTTTTCTACCTGAGATGTTGATATTTGGGAGGAGAGTTCAAACTTAGCTTCTTTCTGTAATTCTCCATAGGCTTATTTATAAAATGTTGTCTCTGTTTGATGTATCTTGAATAGGGCTTTTCAAATATCTGAAGCTATGTGTGTTGAAATTCTTGATAATGACTATTTTTCTCCCTGTGTTCCTGTTTCCTTGGAAGATTGTATTCACCACACACCCCAGCAAAAAAATAGCAGGATATTTGCATTTTAAAACCACTCTTTTTATTGGCACTTTTTAAACACCCCTAAAACAAATTAACATCTTATAAAGAGATGTTTAGTTCAGACTTTCATGTTATGTTTCTTACGCGTTCTGTTTCTGTGAAACACTGTCAGAATAATGAGAGCTACTTGCGTGATGTGTACCAGTTGTCACTTACAAATGAAGCTGCAAGAGAGATGTCAGGATTGTAGACAGTTGCCTAATGATAAATAATTACTCAACCTTACTCCAGGAGGTTGAGCTGATACACAGAAATAGCAAAACACAGTTTGGGAACAAGAAGAGCTTGGAGCTCCTGGGGCGATATTCTTGTGAGTGTATATGTGGTTTGGATGTTTGGTTTGGTTGTTCTTGTTGTTTCTTGGGTGGTTTTGTGCGGTGGTTTTATTTTTTAGTAAAAGGTAAAATCTTAATTCTGAGACTTTCATCTACCACTTTAGTAACCTTCTGGTCTCTTCTACAAACTGGCCCCAGGCTGTCTCCCGTAACCTCAGTGCTGCCACCAGCCAATACGGTTTGGATATGGCACTTCCAGAGCTGGCCCATTGAAAGATTTCCTCTCTCTTTAGGGAATTCATTGTCTTTTTGGAGAATAGGCACTTGGCAGGCAAAGGAGACTATCACTCACTGTTTTATCCTCATCCTTTGGCCACCTGGCCCTATTCATCCTGCTGTTCCAGGCTGGAAATGATAGCAGGGAGTGTCCAACAGATGGGTTCTAGCTTCTCAGCAAGAACAGGCTGAGCTACGCGAGCCTGCAGGCACCAGGTGCCCTTGCTGCACTAGGAGAGGAGAATGGCTCCAGCAATGTGCCTGACCTAGAATAGGGCAAGAGCCCGAGGAAAAGCAGGGAGCAGTAAGTCTGCCCAGGCTGGAATGAACCCCCTTTTCTCCACTGGTACTAATTCATGATCTCATCTGGGAAGGGAAGAGGCCCCTTAAAGTACCAGTCTAATTCTGACTGGTTACAGACATTGCTGTAATGATATCCTCTGAATCAATATTTCCTGCATTTTATCCATAGAGTTTTTTTATGATCTGAAATATTACTGATAGTTTGTTTGGTCACACTTTCTTCCTCTTTCCTAAATATAATAATTAGTTTGATGAAAGACTCCCTACAAAACCTGTGCCCATTTATACGTTATCTTTAGATTTCTTGCATAGTGCTCACACTATAGTTTTTATCTCATCTTTAATACTTACTAGATTAACTCTTCGCTTTGAGATTTTTAGTCAATTTGACATTTCACAAATAAAACTGGATTCTGTAGTTTAGCACGCTTGCTGTGGGTGACAGTAGCTGATCTCAGATTAGATTTACATTGATATCCTCTTAGTGCTTATCTGTGGTGTATGTCCAGTGGAGAGCCTTTCAAAGATGTTTTGTCAATACTGCTCCCCAAGTGTCATTTGTGTCTGGAAACTGCGCATTTGGAACCTGCTGTTCCCTCTTACATTACGGTTAGTGGGGAGCTGAAGGGAGTTCACAATGAAGTTATTGGCTGGTACAGCTCTGTGGGAGTTATTGAAAAGACGAAATACTTGCTGTGTTCTCAAGAGACAGTGGAAAGAAAAAGAAGCTGGTGGGATACCTTAGCAAACCATGTGGCTCCCTGTCCTCTATTAATCACCTAAAAGTAGGCATAGTGTGCTAGATAAACAGAAGTTGGCTACTCTAAACAGTGCACTTTAAATCTCCTATCTTTGGACTTAACTTGTAATAAACATGTGGATGTTTCTGTTCCAGAGTTCCAGGTAAACTAAAGCAATTCGTACTAGACTTGCATTCTGGAAAACTGCATAGAGAGTTTCATCATGGCCCTGATCCAACTGATGTAGCACCTGGTCAGGTAAGGTTACAACAAATACATTTCATTTGGCCGTTTAGTAAAGACCTTTTTATTACTCCTTGTCAGAGCTGTACCTTCTAGTATGTTTGTACTTTTAACTTCTGTCTTTTGAAAGAGAAAATCTGTCAACAGAAGCATAACATTGCCACTTTTGCTTGGCTCCTCAACCTTCTTTGGGTAAAGGCAGGGAGAGCATTAGGGGTAGTATGGTACCTATTTGCCTTGAATAAGGGAAGAGTAGAAGAATATTTCTTTTCTCCACTGAAACAGAAGATCTTGGGCTGGATGACTGTTCTGATTTCATAGAGCTGCTCTTAGGTTCTCCTGTGGCTTCAATGCAAAAGCTGATAATCCATCATAGCTGCATTATTTTCCACACAACACACTACTAGAGGGTGCTTCTAAGGGGAAAGAACAATTGATTGAATGTTTTATATATTTACCAATGCAAGCAGGAGGCAAATTATTAGAGCATCAAGAAAGGATGGGTAAGCAGTAATAGGCCTTATTGCCTTTGTTAATGTGGTTGACAAACAGCATCAGCAGTGCTCAGAGGCTGCACCTGTCAGTTTGATTTCCTCATGGTTCTGCTCAAAAGTTGTCATGTTGCGTAATTACATGCCTGAAAGTCACTTTGGGGATCTCTTCAGCAACACAACTACTAGATCCTTCTCCAGACAAAAGTCAGAAGCCACCTCAGTGTCAGAAAAGAAAGGACATGACCAGCCTCAATTCCCTCTACTCATCCCACTCTCCTAATGGTGTTTTGATCAGCCTTGTATCTTCTTGATACACCCCTCAGCTCACATGCTTGGAGTCCTGCTGAAAAGTGCAGATGTAACTGTCAGGGAACATTTTCACTACCTTGGGCACCCTCCAAAGACAGAAGTGTTTTTAAACACTTCTTCCAAGGTATACATTGTGTTGTCCAGGGCTCAAAGGGCCACTCTGGTCCCAGAGGAGCCCTGGTGCCTTTGTGTTGGGGAGTCTTGGGCCATTCCATGGCTGAGGGACAGAAACTATTTATAGCTACAGCCTCCTTTTCCTGCTCATCCGTGGAAGGTGGTAAGGATGGCACTGCACTAAGTCGATTGAGTGCAGCCTCCTGTTGCCCTGCTCAAAAAATTTAAAAGTGTGAAAGCCCTGGAGGGCTTGCCTTGGCCAGGAGAATGACTGCTTTTGAATGTTGTCATTACTGGCTGTGAAAACACGTGGGCTGAATTGTCTCAGCAGTAATTCATTTGACTAGTAGTTCCCTGTGTTTCTCAGAAATTCATTGAGCAACCAGAATTCAGGTCATCAGGAGGAGGGGCAGAAATAAGGGCTGGAGATTCAGGCAAAGGCCAGGCACTTGCCCTGAGGAGGCTTGGCCAGGGAAGGAGGAAGCCTGTGGAGTCCCTGGATCCTGCTGCCTGCCTGTCTGGGCACAGGCACAGGACCCAGAGCTGCAGGCTTGCTCTTGCCTCATTTCTGCCTTGAAAAATGCACACAAAACCTGGGATGTTTACATTCCCATCTCTATGGCATCCTGCCATCTTGTGGAAGATGTGGATGCAATGGAAATAAATACTGGCCTTAACTAAACTGGAGGCTACTGTCGTGGGTCACCTATGCCCCTTGAATTGCATGCATTTTGGTATGGGGTGTTTTCTTTTAGTTTCCATGGAAAAGTAATTCTAAAATACTTTTGCAGGGATGTCACTTTTGCCCTGGTATATCTCATAAAACACACGCACATAAAACTAGAATACCCCCAAAGCAAGTGTTAGATTCAAGCAAATATCCAGTGGGGTACATTTGAAATACTTCTGTGTGACTTGTACAGAAACTCATGTGATGGCCATTACCCTTGAGGCGTTACAACAGAAGGAGTATCCTTAACTGGAGATGCTTAATTAATGTGTGTGTGTGTGTGTGTGTGTGTGCGTTCCACCTCCTTGGGACTCGGAACACGCCTTCCAAAAAGACCCCCAAACTCAATTCGTGAGAATGCTGGACATTTGTGCACTCCCATAATGCTAGAAATTCATTTAATGGAGATGAATGATTATTAGGTCTAACAAACAATTTTACTGTTTGTTTTGTTTTTCAGCCAATTCAGGATTTAGCAAGCAGCCCACCAGAGAGCTCATTCCAGAAACTGGCACCCAGTGAACATAGGTACACCTTATTGAGGGAAAAAGATGAACTTTAAAAAACTTGAAATAATCTTGCAAGCCTTTCAGACAGCAGCATTGACTTCTGTGTGGTGGAAATAGTAAACCTATATTTTCATAATTCTATGTGTATTTTTATTTTGAATAAACTGAAAAATAATTTTTTTCTCCCCAGGCTTGTAAATACATTTGTTTGGTGGGTCATTCTGTACAGCATCTTTCAAACAGTACATTCTTAATGCTATAGTAAAATATCAGAGACCCATCCAGACTCTTGATCTAACTCTGTAAAACTTTTATAATCCAAATGAAGGTATCCTTGCCAGAGACATGCTGTTAACTTGCACTATCCCATTAAATAGGACTTTTGGGTTGTTTTCTGTGTAACCTTGGTAGTATGTGCTTTTTCTTCTTCTGTGAACAGCTATCCTGGTAATCTATTTCTTTGTCACATTTTTCTCCAACTTAAGAGGGTCTTCTATTCTGGATACTTGGGAGGGGAATAAATTAAAGTTTTACAGAATCTCGTGTGGTGCTTTACTGGCTGTAAATGTCTAAGCAATTAAACAATCCGGAATATAAAAATACCAAGTGAGGAGAGGAAAGGTTCTGATGATAATGGCTGTATTTGGAAAGAAGGGGCTGTACTGACCTGCTCCGATTTCCTGGAACTAAGATTGTTATGCTGCTCACATGGTTGTTGTAAAAGACCAGGAATGTTAAAAACCTTTCAAAATCAGAGAGGACTAGGACTAGACCGGCATGTGAGTTTGTCAGTCCTAAATTATATCTGTATGTATGCTACCATTAGTCTCCAGGTTTTTGGTTTTTTTTTTTTCCTTCTGGCTCCCTGCCTTCCTGGCAGACACTGTTCAAACAACCATTGCAAATTTTCTGTTACTCTCTGTGCCTGGCTTGTGCCTTACTTATTGGGTAGTCTTTGAATTCTGCTCTGAAGAAGGAATTACCACTTTCCTTGTGAGCTTTCTGTTATGCATGACACCAGAATATGGGCTTATCTCAATGAACCTTCAAGCTGCTGGGTGAGGTGAACATATAGAAACTGTAAGATGGCAGAATATCTGTTGATTTGTGCTGCATTGCTGGAGATGAATTAGTACTGGATTTGTACAGTGCACTTACTACACAGACTGTTGGTCTGTGACTTGGGCCCCACGGTTCAGTGTCCTTGGAAGCAACTTTGTTCTCTGGACAGGCGGAACACTGGGTTCGAGTTCACTTAGGAAAGCGCCCCAGCCTGTGCAGTCACTGCTCAGAACCCTTTTGCCTCTCATCTTGATGCCACTTGCTCAGTTACTGACAGAAGACTTACATGGTCCTGTGCAGCTCTGGCAAAAGTTGATCCCACGACAGGCTCCTGACTCAAGCCCCTGCAGCACCAGGCACAGCAGATTTCTGGGGAGCATTTCTGAGGACAGAGTTGCTGGTACTACACTAAGCTACAGCTGACTAAGCAGCTGCTGAGTTGGGAACTGAAAGAGTAGTGCAAGGCTTTATTTACAGTTGTACTTTTTTGTTGGTTTTGTGAACCTGTGTTTTGGAGTGCATATAAAATGCATGAAAGCCAGGTCTTCTCCTGTCCCATTCTCCATCTCTTCACAAATCAAGCATTTTTGGCAGCTGAGTCATACTGCCTTCCAACTGGATTCGAAAGATGTGAGCAGGGTGTGGTTTTAAGGCAGACACTTGTTATCTGCAAGTGGTGCTACACAACTTCTAGGGGAGTTCTGGCACCTGAACTTGTAGTCAATTCCTAATTGCATGGAGCCTCCAACTACTTACCTTAGTCCTCTGAGGTTCCTATTTTTCCTTGGGATTCTTGGAGGAATGGGATTTATAAGTGCTGTTTGGTGGAAGATGTCTAAACTTCTTTCTGAAGAGAGATGCTCATCATCCACCCACCAGTCCAGTGGGTGGTGCTTTCAGCTAGAAAGTGAAGGAGATGAACTCCTCTGTCATTCCTTAATCCAAGTTTGCTTTTGAGGGTAAGGACTTGTTCCCAGAGCTTTGGCATCCCAGCACTAGGTTGACAGTTAGATGTAACAGTTTCATGACAGTTACACGCTCAAGTAATTTTGGTGTGCATTCATTGGAGTTGGACCTGATTCTCCTGGGTTCCTGATGACCACTGACCTGGCTGTACCAGTGCTGGAGTGCCTTTTCTGTTTGCAGGCAGAAGGTTGAACAGCTAAAGCTGAGCCATGCTTGCCCATCCTGCTGCTGAGGGGCACTTGAGCTTTTACCTGGTAATACACAGAATTTGTCTGGAGAGAGCCAAGTGCTCGTCAAAATCTGAGTTGTGTTTCAAATTGAGCCCTTCCACTCTGATCATCTGCATCTGTGGTTTTAACCATTTGGTGGTCAGCTTCCCACTCCCTTTAACACTTCTCATGGCTTCTCCAGAAGTTGTCAAAAATATTAGTGTTATCCCCTTAGGGAACAAAACCATTTCAAACTGTTTTCAATTGAACTTGAGTCCGTTTCTGAGCTACCATGCATGTACACGTTACTGGATGCATGTGACATTTTAGGAACTTGTATTCATTTCAGTCAGTGTAAATATTTCAATAGCTGAAGTATGTGTTTGGGAACTCATTACAGGATTCTTGAATCTTGGTAGTGAAATTAATAATATAAAATTTGGGAGGGATTAATCTTTCAGGTGCTGGAAGGAAATAAACCCTGACGTTCTCAGTAAATGCTCCAACCAGTCTCGTAGGCAAAAACTTTTATTTGGTCTGAAAGAATTATTTATATCTTACAATTCTTCTGAGTAACATGCCTAGCAATTTAATTGCTAGTTTGGTCACTCAGATGCTGATGTTTCTTCACATATGTAAATAACCCACCTATTTTAAAATATCATAGCTTAAATAACAGTCTCCCAGATCTAGTGTGTACACAATGATTTCAAATTGCTTCCGCAAAGACGCAAGGGGGAAGAATAGTTTTTGTGGTAGACATTTCATAAAATGAGTGCACAGCAAGCTGAATTTGTATAAGCTGGGGCAGGAATTCAGTCTTATGAATTTAGATTGTCCTGGAATTATTCCAGCTCGGGGGGAGAGGATGGAGTCCGCAACATCGCCGATGTGGCTGTTGTCATTTAAATGCACAAGGTTTCACAGCATAGAGCAGGAAAGCAGAGGGAGCATTTGAAAATCATACAAAGGATCAACAACCGTTTCTGATTAAGAACACTTTTTTTTAGTGTCTTCCTTTAAATGTAGAAAATAAATATCAAAGGAATGAACAGCCTTACTATGAAGTTGTTACAAGCTCATTAACTGTGTTTACGTCCGAAGTAGATGCATTGAAAGGAAAGGGCTTTTTGCCTGTCAGGAGCAACTGAGCTGAATTACTTGGGTCATGTTTTGCACTCCAGCTGATTTTACCAGCGCAGGCACCGAGGCTTCAACACATGTGGTTTTGACAATGTCTGCAATTACTTGTGGAAACTATTCTTGCACACATTGTTTCCCTGAATCTCAGACCTACTTAAAATAGACATAATGCTCTGGCTGGTAGCAATTTCAGTATTTTAAAAGTAATAAGGAAGACCTGCTCAGAAGAAGTTATTTGTGCTGTAACTAACAGTTGCTTACAATGTGTCTAGGCACAAAACCCCATCATCTGTCATTAGCAGACAGTGATTTCCAGTGATGATATCAAAGTACTGGTTATTCAAAGGGAGCTCTTTCTATAGTACACATCCCTGGACAGTGTTCCCTGCTAGGGAGCCTTATGTCAACACTGACTTCAATGTGCACCTAAGAAAACGACTCAAGCAGAGCTCAGGATGAATCGACCAATCTAAAAACTTTAAAAAGCAGCTTCCCAACCTCAAATTCTGTTCCTCCAAACAGTAGCAGCAGTAGTGTGGGAAGCATCCTGAAAGGGTGGAGGTAGGACCATGTGCCAAACAGTAGATTATGTGACAACTGTACAATTATATGACAATAACAACACGTTAACACTTCTGTATTTAACAATGGAAGCTCCAGAAGCAAAAGGCTTCTTAAGGAGGTTAACAGGTGTCCACTATAAAAAGTGAGCAAAAGCACTGCCAGCATCTCACCCCATACGGGCTCCACAGCACGTCCCAAAATCTTGAAGAGGCTGAGCAGCTACTCTGCAGTGTGGGTGGAATCAGAAGTTTTGGCACTGGAGAGTAATGCAAGAGTGCAGCTGCCCAAACAAGGGAGGTTTACGCTGTAAGCTGTACCAGGTTGACATTTCCAACCCTGTCCCAGCCTCTGCGGCTGCCAGCTGGCACTGCCAGCGTGAAGGGGCCTCGCTGCTTCTCCGCTGACCTGGGGCCTCAGCCCTGAGCGACAACAGCCTGTGGAGGGAGTGGGCCTGGCTGCAGCACTGCCTTCCAGGGAAACTGTTCAGCTCTCCCAGCAGGGCGCTCTGGGCTCCAGGAGAAGCAAAGGCAACATCTTGCAGTAAGTGCTGCTTCAGCAATGTGAGGCTTCAGGTTCAGAATGCCAGAGCTTGGCTCTTCATCCGGTACGGTGTTCTCAGGACAAGCCAAGGAGCTGAACAGCTATGGAAAATTACCACCCTCCAGTAGCAGTGCTGCAGGGTTGCTGCTTAGACTGTTCAATGCATAACTACACTTCGAGCAAGGCTGGGAGTTTACGAATTAAAAAAAGGTGCCTGGAAAGAGGAGAAGCTGCTTCCAGTGCTGATCTGATATGGCTGATGGAGGCAGATATGATATATACATAACTTTTTTCCACTTTGCTCACCCAGCATTCTCACCTTTTCTTATGCATAATGCACATGCTTCCCTGTGCATTATTAAACAGGCATAGTCATTTCCTGGGGAATCGCAGGAAGAGTTTGGGAATCCAGATAAATGAAAGTAAATTTAAAATACTATGAGTGTGAAAGAATGATGGCATTTATTTCCTTTTCTTTGGAGCACTACAATAAAAGCTCCAGCTTCACGTGGTATTCATGGGCAAGCAGTAGAATTTTCCAAGTATCTTTGCATTGTCTGCAAGACACTTTGTGCAAATTTGGCATGAAGCACCTGTCACCCATCATTACAGCTGTGAATATAGCTTACCTAAGAATTATGTAATTAAAAGTTATCCATATAATTTTCAAAGGACTGATGTCACCATGTCTGAAAAGAGAAATTCTGACACGACTGTTTCAGCCTTCCCAAGGAACAGAACTGTCATCAAAATTCACACATCTCAGCCTTTTATGTTAAGCGTAAGGCTGCAAAGTCTGTCATTAGCTCAGCTACTACACTGTTGTTCCTGGCCATAATGACTCTCTATACATCAGCTGGATTTTTTGGCACTTTGGTGAGAAAGCTCTGGACAGCTGGAAGAGACCTGCTCAATCATTTTTTGTTTTTTTCTTTGTATCAATTTTCCACCTGTGAAGCCCAAAATCCCACCACCAAGTGCAGCTGCAATTCCTGCTACTTT
This sequence comes from Cnemophilus loriae, assembly GCA_013397755.1. Lineage (NCBI taxonomy): Eukaryota > Metazoa > Chordata > Aves > Passeriformes > Corvidae > Cnemophilus > Cnemophilus loriae. The sequence continues at coordinate 1,471,312 of VZTF01008251.1, forward strand.
GAAGCCTGCAAGGAGACCAATAGGACCCCCCACCACTCCACCAATAACTGCACCTGCCACAGGCAGAGCTGCCAGCCTGTATTTTGCAGCCTGTAAAGGAAAAAAAAAATAGTTAGAATACTTGCCTGTGGCGATGTGCATTTTCCCCTCACTGCTCTTGGCAATGACTTGAATGCTCAGGGATAAATAAACTTTACAAATTAGTATTTAAAAAAAGTATGACAGAACATGCTAAAACCAATTCAAAATCAGCTGTCTCGTGTATGCAGTTGTGAACAAGGTCCTTTCACATGGTTCTGGCTGCTGTGTACATTGGGTATTACCTGGTCACCATTGTTAAATCAAATCAGAAACTGAGAAAATGCTCAGACTTTTCAGTGATGGGCCTGACTCTCAATGGCCTTTGGGGTTTACTTAGCAACTGACATGGAACAGGATGGAAATGACAGGTTATCATCAGCCTCTTGTTTAATGTTTATGTGACTCTTGTGAGCCAGTCACTGACTGCACATATCTTTGCAGGTAAACCAAAGGAACCATCAGAACAGTGTTTAAAAAGGCCCCCTCAAAATGAAATAATTGTATTTTCTAGCAACCTAGATGTGATAGAAAATTACAAGAGAGATTGATTTTTTTTTTTCCCCCTGCTACCTGTGGGTCATTTCTTCCTTATTTCCTTAATTGCTGGTTCCCTCAGCATTAAAGACGGCAGATCAATGGGGTTAATACAGAGGGTGGCTGGGAGGCAGAGCACCATTGATTCACCAGCAGGAGCAGATCCCTACCTTCCCCAGGTTTTTAGTTCCTTCTTCAACATTCGCAGCAGCACTGTTGACGTGGTCTTCAATCCTGTCAATCTTCTCCTGCTGGGACTAGATGCAAAGGAATTATGAGTGAGGTAACCTGCTGGGAAGCAGCAGTGAGCCAATACACACCATTTTAATGCCTGTAATCAGGGCCCCACAACACCTTTCATCTGCACCCGGCAGCCTTAGTGGTGCTCCATGATTAGCATCTGATAAACTCTGCTGAAACTACAGACTTACTTTAAAAAAATCTAAACTATTAAGTAGTAATATGGGGTGGATATTAGACAGTGTGTTGCTGCAGTTAGAGAAAACAACCCCAAACACGTGATTTCCAAATCTTTTCTATGGATAGAGGAATTCACATTCCAAAAGGAAAAATAATCCAAACTAGCCTGTTTTGTTTCCTGCTGAGTTTCATGTTAAAAAAAAAAAATTCTATAAAGGGCATTTATAAGATCAGTAGTAACTCCAACATACAAAGCTGCATCAAGAAATCTAAGCAGAAGTGTTTAATTATGACATTATGGAACAATGACTTCAGAAATAGTGACAACATGGAAAATATACTTGATGTTGCTCTGTATTTTACTGTTTGATTTTAGAAAAACATTCCATCCTTTCTCCAAATGCAGTCAGTCAGATTCCCCTGCAGTCTCCCAGGGAACACTGGAGCCGAAGATAAAGGGGTCTGTGGGTTTGTTTGTTCTTATTTTAATCTCAGCAGTATGCAGGCTGGTTTATGTCACAAAATAATGAGATAGCTGATGTTCAGCTTAAAATAAAAGCAGTCTGAACTTTTTGCCTCTTTCTAATTCAGAAACTGCTGAGTACACCAGCTCTGGTATTCATCTACTATGCAGTCCGCCCACCTTAGATGCTTGCTATTACATCTAATGATGGTTAAGTGCAAAATCCAGGAAATCCTGGGAACAGGACCTCTTCCTTTAACCTTTAGAATACTGAATGAACATTTTTGCAGTCCCTCTCCAGTCTAATGGATCTTACTTGGGTTTTTTTGTATAGATGAAGCAGCACGTACTCAGCAGAAAGGATAAAAGCTAGGTTATTTATCCCTACTAACCCAACAGCAAGCAGATTAAAGAACTCTCCTAGGAGATGAGAATTGTGCATTTAAATTCCCTGTGGCACAGGAAGAACTAAACATTGGGAACTGACATTCTGGCACTGCTGTGAGAGCAGAGACAGGGCACAATAAAGGTGAGGATTTTTCTAGCACTCCTGATGAAATGAGAAAAGGTACCTAACAAACGCACACCCTGTGCAGTGAAGGCTGTCGCCACAATTACAATTACAAATTGTAGAAATGAACAAAACCTGGGTAGAAGTCTGCAGTCAACACTGTAGAGCTTCTGCTAAGGTTCGGCTCGTGGCCACGTGCACTGGCTGGAACATCATAGCTGCTCCAGTGACAAGAACTTGAGAGCATCTCCCAGCACTAGTGCTGAAAGAGGAGACTGCTGCCTCCTCAAAGTGTCACTTTGGCAGAGCCTGAATCACAGGAGAGACACATCCTCATCTTTTTTTGTCCCCGCCTAGGAGTTACCCATTCACCCTGTTTTTGTAGGAGACTCTGTAGGACACAATGCACAATTAATACTTACACAGACTAAGAGAGAAAACTCAGTCACCAACTGGCTGAGCTCAATCAAGTCCTGCAAATAAAAAACAAATGTTATTTTGTGATAGTTGCTAAAACCAAGAGCACCAGCATGGCAGGGAGGGAGCTCCGACATACCCCTTCTAAACTTTCCCAGGACTCGGCTGCATTTTCTTCCTGAGGTATTTCCGGAAGGCGGGAGTAGATCTGGATCAAACTTTGGGAGCCATCCTTCACTTCCGTGTTATAGAAAGTTTCTGAATGAGAAACATGATGTTTATAAATAAATGCAGTGAACCAGGATGCAGGTGTGCAGACTTTCTCACTCGTGAGGTCTCTCAAGGGTAACCTGATACTTCACCTAATTCAAGCCAAGCAACAGCCTCAAAAATGATCATATAGGGAAAAGTCTTACAGCACTACACAGTTTCTTAAAAGGATGTTACTGACAAAGAAATAGATTCATTTCTATCAGCACATTTTCACAACCAGTTCTGAAATGATACAAAATTATACTCCTGAATTCAAGGTCATTTAATTCATTTTTGTATCGACCAGGCTGAGAAAACTGGGCTTGGGACAAAAACTTTTCATTTACATATGACACGTAAAAATGCTGTGCTCCCAAAACTGAACAGACAGTTATTCATTTTATGATTGATTATCATGTTACTGGTTTGATTTTCAGCCATTGGGAACCAAAAGAAGCTGGAGGAAAAAGCTTTCAAAGCAAAAGCAGTGAAACCCAAGTAATGTGGTGCCCAGCATTCCATGCTGGATCAGTTGGGTAAACGGTAGTGTGAGGATGGCAGACATTTGTAGCTCAGTGCTATAAACGAGGTATTTTCAAGTATGGTCCTCCCTAAATCACCTGGACTGAACACAGAAGACATTAGGACAAAGTATGGTGTTAAAAATGGGGAATGACAGACAGTCATTCCTGTGGCACTGGGGAGAGCAGATACAATGGACAGACACACACACACACCTCCTCCAGTCAGAGCCCACTCTGGAGCCACTGCGGATGTCACGGACATGCCTGTAATTGTGGACAAGAAATTGAGAGGCAATAAAGAAAAATAACAAGTTTGGCTTGTCAATACAAGGATTGAGGAAGAGCTTGGGAGTTTGAAAGGCAGACTGGAGAATGTGTGTATGTAAACACAGTGCAAAGATCATCTCAATTCAAACAACTTCAATTTCTGAAGGGAGATGGCTCCTCCAGTAGGACACTGGTGTTTCCTTCCTTGCGAAGGCAGTCCCAAGAGAAAGCTTATTATGGGGAAAGCTGGTTAGATATGTCTAACAAAACTAAAGTGTAAATATTGTATTAAAGTATTTAGAAACAATGATTGTGCCAAGGTATGATAATAATATTATATAACTGTTACAACAACAGATATGACAAATGGAAAACAAATATAATCATATTAATAAAAAATCAGTAACAGTGCATGCTTATTCATGGAATTAATTTAAGATAAAATAAAAATGATACGTTAATTTAAGATAAAATAAAAATGATACATTTTCATAACATGTGTCCATTCCTCAACATTTTTATCTCAGTATCTCAAAATAGATTAAGGACTCAGTCTTCCTACTCCCAGCTCAGTAGAAGTCTAACATCAATGAAGTTGATATTTAGGTATAATTACTAAGTAAGCAGAGTAAGAAGAATGCAGTAAGCAATTTGAGGGTTTAATTTGGGCTTGTTTTTCTTTCTAATTATTTCTACCTCTTTTCTGTTAAGAATCCAAACAAGGAAGGCACTTCATTTTCTACAATCATCACCTCTTCTTCCAGAACATATTTTTGATTTATAACCTCAGATTAATTAATGCTGTATACTCAGTTCTAAAATATTGCTCTCCTCTTTTCAATATAATTAATTATATATCCAAATGTGTTCATTTTTTTGAGAAAACTGTTCTGCCACATACTCTGACATTTATCACTGGTTTTGAGGATTTGATATCATTTCAATCCTACACAATCCTATTTCAAAATCAAGCTTCTTCTGCCCAGAAAGGCATATTCTTCCCTAATCAGCCACATGCATGCTAAGTTGGTTAAAATTAAAATATTCGTAACTCAAAAGCAAAATAAAAACCTCACCAAGCAAAACTGCCTCCTCCCAAGACCTTGCTTTGGTCTGTTCCTAACAATCTATACTGACCTACTGTAGAAAAGCATATCCTTGAAAGTGTATTAATGATACCAAAGTTTTGCATGACACACATTCAAGAGAAATTAAAACTGTAAGTAGGCTTACATGTTATCATTTTGTAATAACTAAAAATCAGTGAGAAAAAATTCCTCATGAAAATTCTTTATTCATTTTAAAAAACTAAGGTAAAGAACAAGAAGGGTAAGAGGTGGTCGCATTTGGGCTGAAAGTATGAGTAAGAAATTTATATTCACTACCTCACTTTTTATCAAGTTTAACCAATTTTAATAGAATTGAGAATGGAAGTGACTCCACCAGTTCATTTATACAGCATCTCCACCGAAATACAATAATACAAAACACCTCTGCAGATTTCACAGAGCAGCTTTACACCTCGTTACATTCGAGATAAAAAACTAATGCTCTGGAAGATTCAATATGTTGCTTAAAAGATTTTAGTACTTTTAAGAGTGGAATCTCACCTTTTGTTAATATTTGTTTAACATGCAATTAAATTCCATTTCTATTGGCCCTCAGTTGAGGATAGTGAATGGGGGAAGGGACTGTATCATATCACTGACATGCCTTCTAAATGGGAGATTTGAATTTGTAAACTCCTTCCTTCTCTACCAGATGGGAAGCAACATGCTACAAAGAACGAGCACGTATTGAACCTCCTTTGATTAAGATCAACAGCCAAGATTTGCTTTCAGGACTGCAGCCTCTAAGCACAAAAGAATAGGCAATATACTGTGTCTGGGTTAGCAATTCAACAGGGCTGCTTGCACAAGCAGGCAAACTTGGCAAAAAGATCTGTTTAATTGTATTTAGTTGTCTTCCTGTCTGTCTGTTTCACTTTAAATGGGGTGAATTATTTCCACATTCCTGAGCAGACTTGCAGATGCCTGTCATTCCAGTAATATTTTTTCTGTTCCTCTCATCCCCATCTTTCTGATCAATTTATTGTCCTTTTGAAGTGCTGTTATACTCAATGTCCTCCGTACTTCAAAGGTATTCCAGATTTCGGAAGCAGCCCTGTTCTTTGAAATTAAACTCTAGTTCCCATTTGTAACTGTGTAAAAAAGAAAAGCAGTAAGCCAGGACAAGGCCATCCCAATGAAATACTGGAATGTACTGAGAACAACTGCAGAAAGTCACCAAGAGAAGAGATATCTTAAATTTAGTTCTGATTGTAACAGAGAAGAGCTCACAAAGAGACTGAAAGTAATGGCTAATATATATGAAGGGAATCACTGAATATTGAAGACAATGAGCTCTCCACAAAAGAGATGTCAACGAATTGGGTAAAATGATTAATAGAAATTATGTGGAAGAAGTTCCTAAAAGATAAAGGACTGCAGAGTTGCTGGCAGACATTAAAAAATAGGCTGTGCTGAAGATGACACCAAATTGTCCTGATGCAGAGGAAGATGTTTATGGCTTCAGCAAGAGCTCTTCAATGCCCTGGATGTCAAGAATTTGACACACAATATGAGTACAAAGAAAAATATAAGCACTGAAAGTTAATAGCAGAAAGACCAGAACATAAATACGTTGCAGCTACCAAGGGGCATGAATTTTAGCAAGGAAGCTTCTGTGAATGTTTTTCAAGTTAGAGGAAGACCAAGGAAGTGTAAGTGCATTGCCAGACAAAAAGGTAGCTTTAAGCAGTTACTTGATGCAATTAATTTAAGTAAGAAAGAAAGAGAGAGGCTGAAACATAAAGAGAAGAGATTAAAAATATTTGGATGAGCTAGGCCTATTTAGGGTCTGAGGGTTTGATGAAATTCACTCTAGAGTGTTTAAGAAACAGCCTCTGAAATTTCAAGCGTATTTTTGAGAACTTGAATAAGGTGTTCGCAGAGGACTGCAAGAGAAGAGACTTTGAAATCCACGAAGATGTTACGACAAACTACTGAACAACCAACTACAACATGTTGAAGGTGTTGAAGAGGTCAAGATTTGTGTGTCAGAAGCCAATTCAGTCTTTTCTATTGGCCTTCTAAGAAGAGAGAAGTTTTTTTACAATGGGGGTGGTGAGGCACTGGCACAAGCTGCCCAGAGAAGCTGTGGATCCCTGGAAGAGTTCAAGGCCAGGCTGGATGGAGCTCTGAGCAGCCTTGTCTGTTGGAGGTGTCCCTGTCCATGGCAGGAAGCTTGGATCTAGACGATGGTTAAAGGGTCCCTTCTAACCCGAACAGTTCTATGACTCTGTATTTGATACATCTTCACGTTCACAAGGTTTTCAGATACTACTGCATATGATATTCTTGAAAGCAAGCTCGGTCGTCAAATCTGCTCTTCTCCCTGCTCAACCATGAGGCTCACTGGCTTGTTAATCACACTTGAAAGAGTTCTTGCAGTTCTGCATGCAGCAACAAGAAAGGTCATGAAATCAAATCTGACAGCAGGTTCTTCTACAATGCCACTGACTAAGAAAGCTCTTTTGATTTTAAGACACATGAAATGCTCAAATCATTTCTAGTAATACTGCTACCGCAGCAATCAAACTAATTACAGATATCTGGAAGGGTCTAATCCTGATGTAACCAACCTTCTCACAGATCATTAGGACAGAACACTAGCCAGCACCAGGGCATAATACAGACTTCTCCTGAAGAAGGAATGGTACAAGAAGCATTGAAAGACATTTTATACAGAAAGGAGAGAAGACCAGCAAACATGTCTGATTTCTAGCATGTCACAGTGTGTTTTCAAAATCTTTTATTTAAATGGATTTATACTCTTTTCTTCTTTCTTGTCAGTTACCAAGGTAAAATGCTACAGGAAGAGATGTTCTTCTTTACCTAGAGACTTGCTCTTCTTTTCCATGTATTTCAGCAATGCTGTATTACATTGTCTGTCATACAAAAATCTTCCTGGTATTTCTTCACTAATTCAATGACAATGGCCAAAATGATTACCTCCACATGATCAAGTGATTTGCAGGGGGGAAAAAAGAAGCCAAGCTACTTTGAAATATGAATGTAAGTATTCTGCTTCCTATGAACAGTCCACTATTTCAAGATCCAAGGCTACAGGATCTTTCTCATGGAAGGCCATAGATATTTTATTTTTCAAGATATTTAAGCATTTTCCGCTCATCAAAATTCAGTCACAGGGCATGACAAAAGTGTGGTGTAGGGAAATAAATCTACTTCTTCATTAACAACTACTCCAACTGAAATCTCATTTGTTTACTTCATTTATATCTGGGCAGAGAAGTTGCGTACCGGATACGATGATAGAGATACAATAAATACAGAAATTAAATTCTGCTACCTTGTCCTAGAGTTGCAGATCTGGTTAAAGAGGCATCCTCCTGTGCTTTGAGTTGCCTTTTAAGTTCTTCAGCAGATTCGGAATGCAGCTGCAGGAAGTCCTTAATGGCAGTTGAAGCTTCCTCTTTAATGGGATTTATCATTCTCTGCAGAACTGGGATGTCTTCCTGCCAGACTCGCAAACAGAGTTTCTCCATCTCCCTCATACTGGCACGGAGTTGCTGCAAGAGTATTAAATGTTACTTTGTAGCTTACTGTGCGAGAACACCAGACACCTTCAGTGCCTCCCAAGCACCTATCATCTTTAGATCAAAGGAAAAACGTTTTTGAAGCCATCCCCACCACTATTTTGATTTTTCTGGCTGTCAATTTTGTACTTTATCCACTTCTCCAAGTCAGTTTGTTTTATTTTGTGTTTCAATTAAAATATTTAACTAATTAATTCACTGTGTAATCGCTGAAGTTATTTCTGTTTCTCTGATCAGTTTAGGTCTTTGCCAAAATATTTACACAAGTTGCAGTAAGTTGCAGTAATATCCAAATGAAGTAAGTGACTGCTTCTCAAAAGTTGCTTTCTTTGTGATAATAACTGACTGTGGTGATCACAGGACCTCAGGATACAGTCATTCATAACCCCCAACTACCCCAAAACTTTCACTTTCATTTTGTGAAGACAAATTCAGGGATAAAGGAGAAGAATTACTTTTTTCTTTTAATTTTTTTTTTTTCAGATGAAGGACATATATATTTGTTTGACTGGAATATCAAATTTAATAAAACATATAAATACTTCTTTAGTTATAAGACTTCTGAGAAGATATAAACTGTTCACAACTAGCAAGAAGAGTATATGTGCAGGCATTTCCCATGAGATAAATTTCCTTCTGCATTAAAAATAAAGGGTTTTTTTATTGCCTGGGCTTTAAAAATGCACACAAATTTTCTCTTCCTACAAATGAAAAGAGGAAATTTACAGTTTAAATTACACCACTTATTGTTTTAGGACAGAGTTTTTATCTAATTATAAAAAAAAGACTGTAATAAAAATATATTCTGTGCATTACTTTACAGTGATACAATAAATTCTATTCTTTGTCGCACTATTTACTAATTGTTCTGAATATTCTTCTCACAACAGAACAAGAGAATGGATTGACACCAATGAGCGGTTAGAAACTGAAAGGTTTCCTTCCAGAATACAAACCAGGTACAGGTAATGCCTTAGAAAGGCAAAACTGCCTATCTGGAAAAGCAAGAACTAGATGGAACTAATTTTATTTATATACACTAGTGGAATTAATTGCTTTTAATATTTATGAAAAAAATAGTAGAAAATATAATTAGAGAAGAAGGAAGGAAATTATTCAACAACATGTTGAAGTAACATTGCACAAGCTTCCAAAGAAAACTATTGATTTGTTAAAATCATGTGTCAAATTACTAAGATTAGATTAGATTATATTGTATGCTTAAATTAAGAGTACTATTAGCCAAATTAGGCTGCGTTATTCAAGACTAACCTCGGGTAAAATAACTGATTGACAATTTAAAAAAAGGGAGATACAAAAAAAACCTGACTTTGGAAGACACTGAGCTGAATTAGAAACATGGTAGCCAGTAATTTATCTCATACATTTCTCATCTCAGTCTACCTCGCTCTTCCTGGTATCTTCCCTCCATAGTCTGCCCCTAAGTACTAAAAAAAGGAGAATGTCACCACTTTCATAGTGCACCATGTGCCAAAATTCTTGGCTTAAAGAACCTTGGAATTTCATTTAAGAAACAAAATGGGACTATCTAAACACAACACTCAATCATCTAATTTCTTAGAACTATATGCAAGGGATTGAGGTTGATCATGCTGTTTTATTTCAGTAAATAAAATTGTTATTATCCTGTCTTTGGCCACAATGGAGACAAAAAAAAAGACATGTCTAACAAAAACTTGTGAAACAGTGACAACAGTGAGTTTGGGGTGAGATAACAATGGTTCCACAGTAGCTTCTTTAAAAGAAAAAAGAGAATTTTGCAGTTGAAATTGAGTTAAAACGTAGTTCTGCTTGGGATCTGTACCACTGCAGCTGCTGCTGGGGCAAATTACAAGTTTGTGCAGTGACCAACACAACACAACTGGCTGATGGGAGTTTGCAGAGATCCTGAACAGAAGCTTCAAGAGGTATGAACTGCTCACCCTAAGGAATGGCTAAACCAGATCCTCACTTCCACTGCTCATTATTACCTTGCTGATCAAAGAGAAATATTTCTGAGCAAGAAGATGGAGGAATCAGATAATGATATTCGCCTATTTAGTGAAATTTAATTTTTGTAGCTCCTCCTTTGTGGTTTTGAAGAGAGGACTCCTGTTGCACTTACTATGAATTAAACAGAAGGTGAATGGATTCAGCCTAGCAAAAAAGCTCAGCCCTGCTGCGAGGAGATACATCCCAGGAGCTCACCAGGGTGTAACATCATAAACGTTATGGATATGCAAATGACTGTGACTTCTTCTCATAATAATTTTTATGGCACTGAGTTTAATTTCTAGGTAGAGCATGAAAGTGTATCACTCTCACCCAACTGTTTGCGCTTTTAAAACCAAGCTTAGTTAGTGAGGAAGGTAATACAAAATTGTGTTTTCATTTGTGGGGACTCCTGAGTTTTGAGCTCTCCAAATTCAACCCAAAAGACACCGAATTTTTCTTTATAATAATTGCAATTTTGGTCCATTAACTTCCAAAACCAAACAACAAACTTTGTTTCAAATGGCTTTCTCATAAAAACTGTAGGAAAATAAAACTGGTGAAAACCTTGGGAAGTTATCCCTTCTACACATGATCCACTGTCCCTACATTATTTCTGCCAGTTGTTTCTCTAATCTGTTCTTAAAAGGACTTCTTCATGAAGAGCTACAACCTCCTTCATACCACACTGCCAGAATTCAGTATGCTATAGCACTTCTTTATGTCTAACAGAAATCTCTCCAGCCTCAGTTTAAAGCAGATCTTTCTAATCCTCTTTGTTCGAAACAGGGAAAGACAAGCCCTGTCCTCTTTGCAACCATCCTCTCCATGTTTGCAGACAGACAGCACGATGCTGTCAGGAGCTCTTTGGGCAAAATAACTAATTTGTTGATCTTTACAAGAAGTCCTGTTTTCTCAATTTCTGACTGCATTCATTGGTCTCTCCGTATTCACTTCATGCCTTCCTTACAAGTGTGGTGCCCACATTGTACTGACTATTCTACCTGGGATCCTACTACTGCTGACCGAAGAGATTGTAGGAGAGATGACACTGACTGCTCTCTCGTTTATATATCCGACTAAGTTATTTGGCTTTTTGGGATCACTACCACACAATCAGTTCACTTCTCTGTGTCCCTCAAGTCTTACAAAATTCTTGGCCTAGGTCAAAGGAACTCTGAGTTTAAGGATATTTTTACCCTGCAGATGGCCACAGGCTGCAATAATGAGTAGATTTTACATGATCTTTCACTGATACCAGAAACAGTCTCCTGCAGAAATGAAGTTTTCTACACTACTCCTCATGCCCTCACAGTATATCTACACAGTATGCCAGAGAGGTACCTAATCTGAAGATCATTTTAGAAATGTTACAGAAGATCTGAGCCAATACAACTGAGCTTTGAAGATTTATGCAAAAAAGAGCTGATCAGAAACCACCTTTTACCTGTAAACCATTTTCAGCTGAACTAGAAACCATAAAAGTGAAAAAGAAAAAATAGATTGACCTTTTTCAAGCAGCTTTCCAGGTCAGAGCAACATAGTGGAGAAACTATGTCTGCCTAAGTATGTTTTGCAGAACAGAGTCTCTTTTTGTGGGCTGAATACAGACTAAAGCCATTCTGTTCATCAACTGCATCTTTCCTTTTTTTTTTTCGGTTTAATGTCTTATTTCCTCTCTCGTTACTGCAGCATTTCCCTTTCTCTCACCACGGAAATGATCAGGCCAGTCCTTAGATGTTACAACAAAATACTGCCAGTTTCATTGAAGTTAGCTTAAATCTTGCAATAGTTAACTAATTGTGTGGTACAGTCAGCATGTATGTGGGCAAAGCCTAGAAAACTGCAAATTCTTTCAGGCCCTAACATTTTAAGAAGTCCATGGACTGTCCCTAAAAATGAAAATATACAAGAGCACATTCAGAAAAGCTAATACATGATATACAAGAGCTATTTTCTCAATATTTTTGAAAGGGTCTCTTCATGCCCTGTGCAAAGATTTATCTGTTTTCTTTGCCTTCCTTTGCAGAAGTTTTTAACGTGGCACCCAGTCACCCGAAAGCAGAGGAACAGATTTATGTTCATCTACACTTCTATTATAATTTTGACCATCATCAAAATTACAACAGAAGTAATTATTCTGGGTAAACTGAAAATTCGGAAAAATGGCTAATTATGTGCACATGGATTAAATGTAGAATGGCTGTGCATATATTTGTCTAAAACCTGTGGTGGATGCCTTGGGTCAATATTGACTTAGGGATTCCTAATGTATTTTTACAACATCTAATTTTGAGAGCAAAGTGTGTGCTGCAGAGAACATTTGGTATCACAATAATTAATCTGATTTCTTTGCAAACAAACAGATCACAAGTCCATTGGTAAACATTTAAACAGCTTACAGCAAACACATTCTACATGTCATATAATTTATTATCAAGTACTCCAGACTCCTAACTATTTAATTAAAACAAAGAGCCAGTCTGCTCTTCTTGCATGGACCCAGATATTTATTCTGCTCTCTGGGTATCAGAATGTGAACCACTTTAATGCACCTAAATCTGTATCCAGAGCTAGAAGCAATAAGCATTAAATAAAACATAAGAAAATTTATTTTGACTGAAAGTGAAAACAGCAAGCTTTAGATTCAAGACAAATATAAATGTTTCTAGAGACAAGCAGTTTTCTTATTAAAGCACTTAAAATACCTAAAAATAACATCTTCAACACAATTATTTTTTCTCTAATTATTGATAGATTTTTGTCTCGCTAAAGAAATGATACTGATAATTTAAAGTTACAAGAGAAGCCTTTCTCACAACTCAGATGTGAAAACAGATTAGATACCAGACACACGCAAACACATGCTTACTACACCACACCTGTTAAAATGCCATTGTTTTAATAGAACTTCCACCTTTGGAAGCCTCTTTGAATATGAAGAATAAACTTGTATTCAAATTTCAAAAGTACTTGGTGAAAAATCAAAATACACACTCAAACCTCCAATGAGCAGAAAAATCAGCTGGATTTCATGTGCAACTTCATACCATCTACACTAAACAAAAAGCTCATTAGCACCTTCCATTCCTCAAAAAAGACACATAACTCCAGCTCTGCCTACCATCTAATTCTGTTGTTCAATCAGGATTAAATTCTTTTTCTGAGGTAAGTTGGTTTTGGTTTTTTTTTCATTTTCAGTCTGGTCTAATTTCCCACAAGAGTCATTAAGACACTGAAACAAACATGGAAATTTGCAGTATTAGAATTGTGAGATTGCAATGGTTTAGGACTGTGCCACCTGTGCTGGCAAATCCTGCTTGTCTACTTACAGTAGCAAAGGTAGGTCCCTCCTCTGCACAACACCTATGAAACCAACACAAGATGCCTCTCCTGGCCAATACACATCTGTCCCTAGAATACTGGCAGTACAGCTGTTATAGCCACCAGATGCTCTACCTGCCTCAGCAAACTTTGTGCTGCAGATGTGGTCTTTGTGTTCTTCTGTACCGATAATCTACTTTGCCTGTGTGCTACTTAGCGGATGTTTGGTTGAGCTTCTGCATCATTTTCCTGACTACACAGGTATTTTTAGAAACAGTGTACGATTGCCTGTGTGCTGAGTTATGGATGACTATGCATGAAGTCACTGAGATGATGCCCGTGCTGACAAATGTGCTGGTATTTCCTCCCTTGATGACATCATGCACCTAACAACAGATGTGCACACCGAACTAGCAGTCCAGATGTTCTCTATGTCTGAAATCATGCTTTAAAATTAGCAGTATCCCTTACTGCAATAGCTGTCTTCTAATTTAATAACGTAAGAGGATAGTTTGCAAAAGACCACAGTCTCCGAACTTTTGCTTCTTCAAGAACATGGAAACATTTCTGACTGTATTTGCCTCATAGGACACAATTAGGAAATCCCTAACTTTTAAATAAAGTAAAGCAAAACTGTGTGCTTGTCAAGCCCACCTGCCAAATACATGTCCCTCTGAAGGTCCATCCCTGAGGTACCCAGAACTGTGTATGTAATTTAATCCCATCAGTAACACAGCCATTTTCATATCCTTACCTGAACCGTTCGTCCTGCGTTGATGTGCTCTTCGTGCAATCTGTCCCAGAGCCTGCATCTCTGATACTAAAACAGAGGAAAAACACTCCTTAGAATTGCTATTTTTACCAAGTGGCTATGCAGAAAAAAAAGCCACCTTCGGTAAATGATCACTTTAATTTTCCAAAACTGACAGTAAAGAAGTCGAGTCATAAACAATTCCACTGCAAAATTAGAGAGGTAAATAGGAACGTATTTTGTGAAAAATTTTGTACAATGTCTTTTACTGAATTACAGGCAACCAGGGTTTCAGCACTGGTTTTTAACATCCAAGTGATACTGCATCCTGACACTGCTGTGGCATAAATCTCTTGGTGGGCAGTAGAACAAATGGCAGAAGAAGGAGAAAAGATTGGAACAGTGGATAAGCAGCACTGGTCATACAGGACAACACGGTATCTGATACTATTAACAAAGAAAATGGCATTCATTACACAATGCTACTGTCTGCATTTACACTTAACATTTCTATATAGTTACAAACACAGCTACAAGAACCATCAGGCCAGACCTGGCACCTCCCTGAGGCTCCACTAACTTCAGTGGGAAACTATCCACACAGTACTTTCCACAGGACAGAGACCAGGACTAACTATTACATTAGCAGAGAGCAAGTTTGGCAAAAGAACTGCATATTATCACATATCAACCTTTTCATCATCAAAATAAATCAGTCCCTGATACAGGCAATTGACACAAATAATACAGAGACTTTAGCATGAAAAGGAGTAGCAAAATAATAGAAGTAGAAGCTGTGATTCTTGGAATGTGTGTTGAAGCTATCAAAGAATGTATTTACAATATTAGATAATATTAGAATATTTATTTAATTGTTTAGATAACAAGGCAAAACATTTACCATGTTTTGTAAGGTATTTTTATGTAAAGTTTAATTTCTTTATTTCTTAATATGCTTTGTTACCAATAAAAAAACTTTATCCTCAGCCTCTATCTTTCCATAATTATTTTCATAATTTTAGATGCAACAGCAATAAGGATCACAAGTTACTCTGCTTCCGAAAATACAATGCAAAATCTAAAGTTACTACTTATTTTCAGAGCAAAAAGTTCTTTCATGTTAGGACTTTGTAGCGCTATGGAAGATAAAAGGTTTAGTGTTCAGCAAAGTCAGATTAATGTCATTCTTCAAGGAAACTGAATAATAACAACCTCTGAATAAATTGCTATGCCATTAAAATTACTGCCAGTGTTCCTTAAAATAAACTGGACAAAATGCCCTGTATCAACCGTAGATCTTCCAATTCAGTCACCCCTGAAAGAGTACTGAAACAGGAATTTCTGAGGTTTTAACAGAAGGGGTTTAGGGAAAAAATCACCTATTTGATTTCAGCTGACTGTAATACATTGTCCAAATAACTAATAATAAAAAATCCTGTTATCCAGTTAAGAAAAATTCCTCAGGAAATCATTTCTGCTCTTCATAATTTCTACTAGAGATTCTCAGCACATTCATCTGCTTTATATACTTAGAGGTTTGATTACTTTGCTTCAAAATTCCAAATATGCAGTGATGAGCCCAAAGAATCCAATGACTTAACACACCCGGAGCAACAACATCCACATGGTCAGAGAATTCCTCCTTGTTGACTTCTTTCTGTCATGCAACACAAAGTAGGCCATACTCCTGGACAGTGTACACCCTGGGGGCCTCAAGGATAATAAAGCTTGAGAAGAGATGGTATTGACATTATTTATTGTGGAAGTTGGGGCTGTTCAGCCTGGAGAAGAGAAGGTTGCCTGAACACCTCATTGCAACCTTCCAGTATCTGAAGGGGGCCTACCAGGAAGCTAGAGAAGGAATCTTTAGCAGGAGCTATAGTGATAGGACAAGGAGCAATGGGTACAAATTGCAAGAGGGGAGATTTAGGCTAGAGATTAGGAAGGAATTTTTTACTGTGAGGATGGTGAGACACTGGCACAGGCTGCCCAGGGAGGTAGTGGATGCCCCATCCCTGGCAGTGTTCAAAGCCAGTTTGGACAAGGCCTTGAGCCTAGTGGAAGGTGTTCCTGCCATGGCACGGGGTTTGGGACTAGATGATCTCTAAGGTCTGTTCCAACCCCTTAACATTCTATGATTTTATCATGAACAAATGCATGTAAAACTAAGGGAGATCCATGAAGTAAAAACATCTATGGAATCCCAACCTATTATGCCAGGTCCAGAGGAGGGCCACAAAAATGGTCCAAGGGCTGGAACAGCTCTCCTGTGAAGAAAGGCTGAGAAAGTTGGGATTGTTCAGCTTGGAGAAGAGAAGGCTCTTGAGAGACCCTACTGCAGCCTTTCCACAAATAAAGAAGGCTTAGGAGAAAGACAAAGACTTTTTACTAAGGCCTGTAGTGACAGCGTAACGGGCAATGCTTTTAAACATTTAGAGGATAAGTTGAGATTGGACGTAAGAAGTTTTTTTATAATCAGGGTGGTGAGGCACTAGAACAGGTTGCCCGGAGAAGTTGTGGATGCCCCAGCCCTGGAAGCGTTCAAGCCTAGGTTGGATAGGGCTTTGAGCAACCTGATGTAATGAAATGTGCTCCCACCCCATGGAAGGGGGGTTGGACTAGATGATCTTTAAAGCTTCTCTTCCAACCCACATCACTCTACACTTCCATATTTCTGTGATATTTGATCATGATTGTGCTATAGCCAGATAGTTTGTATTCCACAACAGCAATATAAAACATTAGGTTACTCTTAGACAGTCAGTCTCTTCTGCTCCGTGTCCATTCTCTTGAGAGCCGTCTTTAGAAAGAAACTTCCATGCTTCTGCTTCGGATCTCTTCCATCTCTCCTTGAAAGTATCCAGTGGACATGGAGAGAACTCAAAAGTTTGTCATAGTATCTCCTGCTAAATGCTCTTCAGTAACTGTCTTATACAAACATCCACACTCGTGAAGACTGCAGTAAGACTCAGATACCCTCATTTCTTGTTTTGTGTCACCTCTACATATCTTCTCACCACAACAATGGTCCCCAGCCAAAGGTAAAAAGTGTTTCACACAATATCCTTTGGCACAGTCACAAGAAATGAAATTAAAACTGAAAGCAAGAGAGAAAAAGTGTCTTACAGCACTTTTTTTTTTTGGAAGGATTGTTGCATATCACCAACAAAGTTTCAGGCAGTAAGCCAAACATCATCTCCATCTTCCTGTACTACCAAGTCAATTGCTGTTATCTAACACAGACTTAGACAGCTGTAACTCTTTTGGATAGACATGCATTTTATTCCCTCTTGGAGTGAAAGGCCATCCAATGCATGGAATGTTCTTCAGAAAAGAAGAATTTTCATGTGGAAAACATGGAAAGAAAGAAAACGTACAGAGAACTTATTTCTTAAGGATATAGCCTTTAAGTCTTCCGAAACTGTCATACAGAAAGTTGGACTCTCATATAGTTGAGAAGCAATGATGATGAATTTATGGTAGCCACTTCCTCTGAAAAGGTGTATTCAAGGTCAAATTTCATTATATATTGATTTTATAGTTTCTTCAAACAGTGATTTAGGAGATTAATTGTTTGGACTATCTCTGGAACCTAAGGTTTAAATCAATATTCATGAAATGAGGTTAGAGATATTGGCTTCATCATAAGTAAATAATGTCGCTGCTCTAAGCAATTGGACATAATTAGTGATTTTTGCTTAAAAGTTGCCTGTAAAATAAACAGGATCAGATTCTATAAAATTATCCTTTTACCTCTAGGGATGTTTGGTTTACATGGCTGAAAGTTAATTTTACAAGAAGTATTTAAGAGAAAATCATCATGACAGCTCACAAAAGTACTGTAACACATTCATTACAGCTAAAATGCATGTAAAAGATATAAAATGCAAATTACCATATAAGTATTTCAAACCAAACTATTGCTAACATTGATGTTTACTACAAATGTAGACGCCTTTGTGCACATAATCATAAATACAGAACTTTCATCTTTAGCCAAATTTGAATTAAAGCATTTTGTCATCACCTTCTCATCAGAAACTCTACATAATCTTTCAGCATGACTGCTTCTATACTGTAAAAAGAACTACATTAGTAAAAAGTGAACACTAACCTTCTCAATATTTATTTGGTGTTTTCTTAACCTTTCCAAATCTGTTGGAATTGCCACTTTAATGAATTTCTGAATTGCAGGTTCAATTCGGCGGAGTTTAACTTTTTCCTCATCTTCAGACATCCTAAAAGCAGCTTTCAAGTCAACAGTTGTCCAATATACCTTCACCAAGGTAAAAACCCCTAAAAACCAAAAAAATTAAACAAGAAGGAGTAAACTTGAATCACTCTTTAAAGAAATCAGAATAAGATAATTCAGTCTTTCTAATGATCACGTATCCCCTAAAACCACAATTAAGCAGTATTAATACTTAATATCTGGATATTTGCATTTAAATGTATTATCTTTATTTATTTGCAGGCTTTGGGGATCATTTTTCATAAAACTTAACACTATTAAGAAAGAAAACAGCTAAGTAATTAAGGCAGAGGCAAACATGCTTTGCAGCATAATGATACACTAAAAGGTTTTTTTTGAAAAAAACCTTCCAATTAGATGCTTTGATTGATAAGAGTTCGCATTTTGCTGATTCACATTCAGAATCATCTTAAAAATTGTAAAATGCGCCCTGAAAAGACACCAGAATAAAATTAATTTTGGAATTCCACTTCCTGGAAATGTTAAGAGCTCCTGAATGAAGACTTGCACTCCAAAATGCAGATGTCCCCTACTGCAAATGACTAAGGCATCACCTAGCAAGGGGTATAAACAGACTGCTGTCGTATTTGCAGGACCAGCAGGTACATAAGCAGCCTGAATTCTGTTCCCTGCATAGCATAAAACATAATTTTTGAATTTCACTTCTCTAAAAGAGAGATGTGTAGTACTGTATGTAATAGGATTTATCTACAGAGCATAGGAGCGGCATAAAGGAATTCCATTATGCTGAATGCACACAAGGTGAAAGAAGACACGTATGAGAAAGTTTTGTCACAAGTGTCAATAAAAAGACATGTGCTAGCTTGGTTATATGGAAGTACCTGCACTACATCAGCAACTGTATCAGAAAGCTTTCCCCGATTTTCCTCTTTCGGTAACTAAACCGATTTAAAGTAATGAACCCAGCATACTCCTCCTGGTACAGGTAAGGCACGGCAGAATGTAACAGGTTAAAAAACACTCCTGTTTTTCACACAGTCAAACATACTATCAACAGTGAAATCAGACATTACTTTTCTCACGTCTACCTATGGTGTGAAAGCGCAGAGGCAGGGTGTTGATGTTTTTCAGAGACCTGTGATTCCTGCAGGCAGAGAGAACATGAGGGCAGACACCAGCTGATGGCACTGGGTCTTTGACAGAACTCCAGGCCTCTCAGGCAGGCTGTGGGGAGCACACATACAAATCTGCTCCAAACTCAAAGGAGCCAAGTGGGAAGCATCTTCCAGCAAGAAAGAGAAAGCACTTCTAGCACAGGGAGGAAGACGGTTGTAAATAAAACAGCTGCATTTTTCAGAAGAACCGAATGCTAACAGAAGACTCTCCTCCTTTATCTATGCCACCCAACAAAGAAATGAAAACTGTGGAAAACTGAATGTTTACTGAGAGCAGACCAATTTAGGGGAAGTCAATCTTTAAGGCTTCAATGACGTATCTTTTCTTTTTTCAGAACCTCAGAAGGAAATTAGTTCATCAACTGACTTTGCAGTCATTGCTAAATCATCTCTACTTCAAATTATAAAGACACGCTATCAAGCAGTCTTACAAATCCCCTTCTAACCTAAGGCATTTAATATTAACAGTCCTTCAAACAAACCTTCAAATAAACATGCAGTGTGGTGGGTGACCTCACATTTTTCAGGCTAGAAAAAGAACTTTATACCTGCTGTATTGATTTACTCTTTTCACCATACTAAAACCAGTAGTTTAAATGCAAGATGATAAAAAACACATTCTATTATACCTTGGTCACTACAGTCCCTAACTTTTGAAAGAGGTACTCATATATCACATCTGAACTCTATTTTGAGTCTAGAACTAAATTTTTTTTTTTATAATGTCCAGAAGATAAAAAGCATCATACTCCAAACTGCAGTACTTCCTCTTCAAACACACATTTAATTTCCTGACAGCTTATATACTAATCCATTAGTTTATGAGCTAGAATTAATTAAAAACTGGTTCTCTAAAGATATTTAACAGCCATGTCACTCTTTTCTTTAATACTGAATCATCTTGAAGCAGCGATGACACAAATTCTTCAAACCTATAACACAACATAAACTCACAGAAACACACAGCCCATTCTGTCTTAGAAGAAGTAGAGCAGAGACTAAGCTAAATTCACCATAACTTTGTCCTTAACCTTTCATGACATCTAGAGATTGACGAGAGTCAAAACTGATCGTTTAGATGACTTAAAATCTGGAGCACTGTGAAAGCAGAGTTAATGTAAACAATGGCCATGTGCCTTGGGTAGATGATCTGAATTTTGAATTTTAAAGATTTGGCTGCATGCAAGGCTCTGAGTAGTCACTTTCTTCTCATAGAGGATTTCCAGACAGTAAAGTAACTTCCATGACAGTGTCTCCCAATCTCTTAAAGATACTGCTGCCTAAAATTCACTGTGCAGCAAGTTTGAAAAACTAAGAAAGAAATATAAGAACTCCTTACATTCTCATCAGGTCTCTTGCTTAATTTTCTCTCAAACAGTATAGTAGCTTCTGCAACAAAAATTCTAAGACATAAATTATCAATACAATGTCTTACTTTTTTTCTAAGTTCATATAATATTATCATTAAATAGATAAAATTAACAGTATGCATTTCTGCTTGTTGCTGATGCAATTTCAAGGAAACCTTGCATACTTTGTTTGACTTGTGTTCTCCTAAGCATAACTTTAACAATCCATTTCTGAAGTAGTAATGCCTGTTCTTTCAGTAATCACAGAGTATCAGGTCAGTTTAGGCTGGCAGGGATTTTCACACACCATCCAGTACAAGCTGAATTAGATGTCATTGCACAGTTAACACTCATGAACTTTCATTAAACTGCCTAGTGTTCTCCATTCAAACGCAGTACAACAATGCACAACAAACCTCAGGAGTTCTGCTTGCCCAGGCAAACACAGTGTAATTCACTGATTTGATTTTAATTCACTCACAACACTCTGGACAACCCATGCCACTAGAAAAAATACCTCCAGCATAAATGCCTTGTTGGTAAGGGTTGAAAGGCCAAAAAGTTTTTCCCTGTAAATAAAATTAATTAGAATATAAGGACATACAACAGCTTTCTCCCTAAGGTGACCTGAAACATCTCCTAGAGTGGTACTGGCCCCAAGATCGCAGTGACAGCATATACACTACTGCTCACTTGGCTGAGGCCTGTAGTTAGTGAGGAACACGCTCCTGTGGTAGGCGACAGCCAAACTGCACTTTGGGACTAAATTAAATCTTTTTCTTTTTGTCTGTAGAATGAATCAAAAGGAAATAGCTTTGCTAGGCTAAAATAAAGCACAGTAACCAGCCCCAGCATGTTCACAAAGTAACATGAAACTGCTTAGTGGGATAAACAGCCACACGTGTGAGATCTCCACAGAACACCCAGAATCAGCAGCTGTACATGTCAGGCTGTTCCCAGCAGATCTGTGCTCTTGTAGATCACCTGCCAATACACACTTGATCTAGGCAAGGCAAAGGCGCATGACTGCATTTTGAGAAATCGGAGCAGACAACAGGCATTTTGTCTTGGATGCATACGTTTAAGCCAGCTGCAGGAGGGCAGAAAATACCTAATGACTAACACGTGAACACCTTCTGCACAAAGCTGAACCGGTGGAGCGAGTCTGCAGTGGGCTGATGGCTGCCATAAGAGGCCACAACAGTTCAACCTGCTACCAGAGCCCTAATACTGAATTCCTGGTATTAATAGAACTACACCTCTGGTCTCACCCTAGAACCACACAATCAATTAGGTTGGAAAGGACCTTCGGGATCACCAACTCCAACCTATCAACATCACCCTGTCAACTAGACCAGGGCACTAAGTGCCACGGCCAGTCTTTCCTCAAACACCTCCAGGGACAGTGACTCCACCACCTCCCTGCACAGCCCATTCCAATGTCTATTCACTCTTTCTGTGAAGAAATTCTTCTTGATGTCCAACCTAAACCTCCCCCGGCGCAGCTTAAGACCAACAGGTTCCAGAGGCCTACCCTGTCTGTACCATGCCCTGGAAAGACAAGGCGAGCGTGAAGAGAGCAGAAGCATAAAAAATAAAAGCAGGTTTTAAGTCTTATATAAAGGCTGCAAGCAGACTAAACTAGTCCTTTTTTCCTGACTTAAAGTTTTAAAAGCTTGACAGGCTAAACAGTTCATCATCCTGCAAAAAATAAATAAATAAAGAAATAAATAAATAAGTAAATAAGACAATCCAAGCTGGTGTGACAAGTTCTGTCCCGGCTCAGCTCCCCACAACCTGACCGCGGGCAGGCCTCGGGCCCAGCCGCTGCTTGGGGGCACCCCCGCCTNAGTTCAACCTGCTACCAGAGCCCTAATACTGAATTCCTGGTATTAATAGAACTACACCTCTGGTCTCACCCTAGAACCACACAATCAATTAGGTTGGAAAGGACCTTCGGGATCACCAACTCCAACCTATCAACATCACCCTGTCAACTAGACCAGGGCACTAAGTGCCACGGCCAGTCTTTCCTCAAACACCTCCAGGGACAGTGACTCCACCACCTCCCTGCACAGCCCATTCCAATGTCTATTCACTCTTTCTGTGAAGAAATTCTTCTTGATGTCCAACCTAAACCTCCCCCGGCGCAGCTTAAGACCAACAGGTTCCAGAGGCCTACCCTGTCTGTACCATGCCCTGGAAAGACAAGGCGAGCGTGAAGAGAGCAGAAGCATAAAAAATAAAAACAGGTTTTAAGTCTTATATAAAGGCTGCAAGCAGACTAAACTAGTCCTTTTTTCCTGACTTAAAGTTTTAAAAGCTTGACAGGCTAAACAGTTCATCATCCTGCAAAAAATAAATAAATAAAGAAATAAATAAATAAGTAAATAAGACAATC
>VZTF01008251.1:1494828-1548691 GCA_013397755.1 Cnemophilus loriae
CGGCCCCGGGACGCTGGGCGGGAGCCGGCGCTGGGCTCCCCCTCCGCCGCGGGGCGCGGCCCAGCCCCCGCCTGCCACACGCACACCCCCTCCGCCGCCCTCGGGCCATCTTCCACGTGTTTGTTTCCCTTCGGGAACGACCGGTCGGCGGCGGGAAGGGGACGGATCTGCTCCCTGTAGGCGTGCCCGCACCTGTGGGACAGCTGGAGCAGAACCTTCGAGGGCAGCCTGGTATCACTTCTGATCAATTTTTCACGTCTGAGGAGAAGTGTAAAACTGTCTGGCTACCTGGTAATATCTGTAGAGCAACTATGTTACATCAATATTAGACCATTTTTTAACTAAACATTAATAAAACAAAGTTAAGAAAGATCTCCAAAGTAACCACTATGAATGTATGTTGATTGTGATGTTCTAAACAAGATTTGTGTTATCTGTTCATCTGTTGTTCCATGACTTTTTGGCCAGTTCCAATCTAATTTGGAGGAAGTCATTATGGTCCTATAAGTTTTGTGGAAATCGATATGTCACTGAGGAAATAAACCTAAATTTGTTTCCTCAGTGAAGGAATAGTAAGCAAAAAGCTCAGCTCTTACACATTCTTGTTAGCAACAAACAGCCAGTCAGTATGTATATATTAGCCATCCACTTTACGGAGACATAGTTCCAGACAGCTTGATGGGATCAGAGGGCTAATGGAGAATAAATTTTAGTTACGGTTAAGCCTACTTAAGGACTGAAGAATCCAAATGAACAGAGTCTTATGCCTTCATTAGTTCTGTTGTTCACAGTACAGCTTTTGGAATGGCAATGGAATACTGGGGAATGACAGGGTACTAAAAAAAAAAGCTTACATTGAACATATATTTAAAAAAGGTTAAGGAGAATGACACAGGCTAGCCTATCATTGACAGTTTGACCCAGATTAGGAGCAGAATTGTGGAAGTCCTGACCTTGGATACAGTTATTAGATGCCAATAATTAAATGTCAGTCAACATACTTTTATGAAAAATATGGTTAAATGTGTTTGAATTTAAGTTTGAATTTGAGTTTGGTAGATAAAGGTAGTAATGTTGATGTAATAGCTTCCATCAGATGTGAAGCAGTATGCTATTCTCATAAATACAATGAAGAGTGCAAATTCTGTGTAGTTCACAGACTCATAGAATTACAGAATGGGTCAGGTTGGGAGGGACCACAGGGGGTCATCGGGCCAAACCTCCTTGTTCAAGCAGGGTCATCCTACAGAACATTGCATAGGATTGTGTCCAGATAGCTCTTGAATGTCTCCAGCGGGGGAAACGCCACAACATCTCGGGACAACCTGTTCCAGTGCTCAGTCACCTGCACAGAAAAGAAGTTTTTCTTTGTGTTCAGATGGAACTTCCTGTGCATCAGTTTCCACCTGCTGCCTCTTGTCCCGTTGCTTGACACCACAAAGCAGATCCTGGCTCCATCCTCTTGACACCCTCCCTTCAGGTACTTGTAGAAATTGATGAGGTCCTCTCGCAGTTGTCTCTTTTCAAGACTAAATGGGCCCAGTTCCCTCAATCTTTCCTCATAATAAGTGATAATAAGATCATAATAAGTGGTTCAGGTGACAGTTCTTGAGAGGAGTGATTCTAAGTGAAGATTTGTCATGAGGTTGTCTTGGTGTTATTCTTGGCCTGGTACTATTAGAAATCACCTAGACAAAAATACCAAAAAACTACTTTACTCTTATAAATAGAGATAAGAGCAATTCACTTAGATAAACTCCTTTGAATTGCTTTGTAAGTTCTTCTCACTTACAAACATACTGCTCTGAAGCCAGACAAACTGGAGGTCATGCATTCAAGATAAAGCCTTAAGGGCACACCTGGAATCTGAGGGAGAATGACTGGCATGAGACAGTGCTAAAGAGTACCTGGACACAATCAGCTAAGCATGAGGTCTCAGAAAAAAGATTTGATAGCTAATACTCTGAAGAAAACCAGAGGAACATCAAATACAACTGGAACAGGTATTCCCCCTTCTTATAGAACTGATGAAACTATTATCAAAATAATGCATTGAGTTTGAGCATTAACACTTCAGAGGGATGTTAAACACTGAAAAGAGTCCACAAGAAAGTGATGAAAGGTGTGGAAGATGTGCATTAACATGAGATATTTTAAAAGTATAATCCAGTGAAGGTGAGGAGGTACTTCTGTCATAAGCGTAGTACTTGTCTAAGTAGTACTTAGAGATATTTGAGGAGAAGTTTTGGTTTTCAGAAAATTACAAAATTCTGAAAGCAAAACTAGAATAAAAATGAGACTAGAAATACGACATATCTTAGTTTGCTATAGGATCTAATTGTCTGTGAAACTTTTGAAATAATGCAGAATTGTCAGTAAGAAAATGGAGATTTTTTTCAAAAATACACTGTAGTTCAAGCATAAACAGCAGAATACATTGGTCCAATATGGAGGTGGCACAACCACAAGGTTATACTCAGCCAATCCTTTCCTTAAACTTGACGACTCCAGAAAAAGACCAAGAAGTCTACTTGTATAGCAGCAAAAGAAGGAACGGGATCACAATATTTCCAAAAGGAAAGGGGTTTTTTTGTGTGAGTTCTAACAGGCAACATCTGAAGAACTCCTGGCACTTTTCGTTGTGAACATGACATCCATGCCTGACTATCCAGTCCTGTTACCATTGCTAATGTGGTCTTCCAGACAACCCAGCAGCGACTTCAGAGAAGTCCAAATCTCCTCGAGCTAAAAATGACTATGCAAAATGCTATGTCACTCATGCAAAGATCATCAAAGGAACAAGAGTTCCACCTTCAGGTCTGGGAAAATACTACCTCTGATGGCAAAAGATATCTCAGGGAAAAAAAAAATGTATAGATGGAGTTGGGCTTCCTGAATTACAGAGAGACCCAGACTTTTACTGCAAGTCAGTGATCAATTATGAGTGGTCTCTTACAGATCTGATGACTGTGTGCATCCCTATACAGTTATCAAACTGTTCTGTATTACCCGTAAATATGTAGGAAAAGATAATGGAGAGTCCTAGAAAGGCTGAGAACTGTTGTACATCTGACTAAGGAAGAGCTTGCAGCAGTTTCTTTTTCCACATGAGATCATTCGTAGTTTTCAGATACATGGATTCAGAACTAGAACCCAGATGTGCAATTAATTTAACATGCATAGCTCTATTCCCAGCAATCTTTCCTTACACACAAATTCTCAGATAACTCATGCTGGGGATATTTCAGTGAGTGTTGCTCAATAGACACAGAACTTCCAAGATGCTTACATTACGTTCCCAAAGATGTATCTTTTTCCAGTAGAGCGTTTCAAAATTCTGTTGCCTTTTTCAATGCATTATTATTACAGATACACTGATTTCACTGTCAAACGGCTTGTGCTGGCAAGAACTATTCATAAAGTTTCCACTGTGTCATGGAAAACAGCCCTTACTGTATTGCAGTGAACATTGCTCCCTCTCACAGTCTTTCAGGAGCACAAGCTTCTTTGAAAAGAGATCCCCTTTTAACATATATCCCTGGAAAAAAATCAAACTCTTTCCGTGATTTTTGACTGAGGCGTGTTCTCTGGAGCATGTGGCAGCGTTTAATGAAACTGTATTCTTGATGTAAGCAAAACACTGGGGGTTAGTTGGGGAATAAACTGTTACTTTTGGCAAAAGTTGTGCTATAGTTTTTGACGATTGCTAGAATTCTGATCCAAAGTTCTTTCAGTATACTTTGTGGCAAAACCATCTCAGATTTGCTTGAGGATCATTTGTATAGAATTACAGAAAGTAGGGCTCTCAAATGGGAGTGAAACAGAAGAGGTTTATCATACACTAACATATTTGCAGTAGCAGTAACACTGCATAGGGTGTAAAAGTAGGAGAGAAAGAAATTAGGGCAAAGCAGATCCTATTTTGATAGAAGCACTTCCTCACTGGTTGCACTGGTTATTTGGGTCTTTTCCAGCATATTCACAGGTTTCACAGTGTGACCTTGATGCAGGGATGGTTAACAGCACCTGCCACTGACCTACCCCTGCAAGAGTCACACAGGAAAGCCTGTGCAGAGAGGATGGTAGGTACAGAGACTGTCTACAACACCTGGTCTGCAGTAGGACCTCCCTTCTGACAAGAGCAGGGTGAAACAAGCGTCACTAGCTGGTGGGAGCTTGTGCTGCTGGCACTTAGGAAATGTGCACCTGCAGCACTTTGCCTGGGGAGCCTTAGTTTTCCACTGCTGGCACAACCAAAGGAGGTAAAACATTATAAAAGTGTTGCCGGAGTTGTGGCCCTACCTGGGAACTTAGCCATGATTAGAATTTCATTAAAATCCATGTTTGGTGTTTTCTTCCCAATGTCTTTTTGTTCCCACTGAAGAGGATTTCTCCCTTGGAACTCAGAACTACTGATCAGCTTTCAGCATGTGCTATAGCAATGGTTTATGAGATATTCCCAGTTTTGTTTGTTAGGTCACCTAAGCAGTTTTGCTTCAGAAGAAGGTTGAGCTAACTCTGTTGAAAAGCTTTCAGTGGGAATGTCTTTTGTGCATATTTGTCTCTTGTTATAATACTGGATTGTATTGGCATCAACTTAAGCTAGATCCCAACAAGTCACTCCAACAAAAAATAATAGGAGTTTCCATACAAGGCAGTTTGACCAACTATAGGAAGTTGGACATTCCCCTGGCGTTTTTATACAAGACCTTAGAAATTCTCTATCAAATCTTAGTGACAATCAAGACAATGGTAACATTTCCCTTAAAATTAGCAGGATGAGGATTTCATTCTTTGTCGAGGTTCCAATACTTCCTGAGACAACAACAAAAAAAAAGACTAACTATATTCAGGGATAAAAAAAATAGAAAATGGCAAATCAGCTGAACAAACATTCATTGATCCAGTTCATCCACCATATTTACCAGTAAACATTCCTTTTGTAAAACCATTCAGCCATGAAGGAAGGATTCAGGATGCCTTCTAATTGCAGAACCAGGGGTATAATATCATCATCTTACCTTCATAATCAATTTATATTAAAATCTTTTTAAAAGCCATTTTTAATTTTTATTTCTTAGTGAGGAACGTGCTCCTGATTCTGCTGTTTCTCTAATATGTGCAGATCATGAGCAACTGCCTGTTCAATAAAACCTTCAGGGAATTTTAGAAAAAAATTATAATTTAGAGTACTTATATTCATTTGGGGTCCTTTTCCACTGACTTGATGTTACATATTTACTTTTAAGATATCTAGAGTTGTCTTTGCCTTCTCTCTTCCTCCTTATGGGATAACCAGAAAAACATTGTTCAGCTCTGCCAAAGAAGATGCTTGTGCTGAGAGGTGAATAAACAAGGGAGTGGGGAACCTTTCACTGCAGCAGTTTGCTCAGAGCTCCATCCAGTATGGTCTTGAACACTTCCATGGGGCATCAACAACTTCTCTGGACAACCTGTTTGAGTGCCTCACAACCCTCACAATAAAGAATTCCTTCCTAATATCTGATCTAAATCAACCCTCCTTCAGTTTAAGGCCATTGAGTTGTCATCACATTGATCAGGAATTTACCTGTCAGTACAATGACCTATTAATCACACTGCTGGTTCAAAGGCCTTGTGTGCCACAGAGCCTTGGATCGTCTCCAGCAGTGGCCACAAGTGCACGGTGAGGTCAGAGTAAGAATCGGGCAAGCATGTGTGCTAGTTCCTCCTTCTTATTCTCCCAGCCTTCACCTGTTTTGGAGGGCTTCCTGAAGCAGAATTGGTTTGGATTATCAGTAACCTCAGTGGATCTCTCTTCCAAATGCTCAGCCAATCTACCCTAGAAAGTGAGGCTCTTTTGGGCAGAAAGGTCCTTTGGCAAAGATTTTCACAGGTCTGCTGCTGTCTGTATAAAGCTGATTCTTCTGACAGTTCATTGCTTTCCAACTTCCTCTTGCTACTCACTGCTACAATGACCTCATTTCTGCTCTGCATTGCCTTTTTCTTACTCTCAACTGCTCTTTGTGGTCAATGTACTCAATAACTTCGATCATCCTAGTGGTTTTTCTCTGGGTGTTTTCCATTTCTGATTGTTCTTTTTCTTTTCTTTTCTTTTCTTTTCTTTTCTTTTCTTTTCTTTTCTTTTCTTTTCTTTTCTTTTCTTTTCTTTTCTTTTCTTTTCTTTTCTTTTCTTTTCTTTTCTTTTCTTTTCTTTTCTTTTTTCTTTTCTTTTCTTTTCTCTTTTCTTTTCTTTTCTTTTTTCTTTTCTTTTCTTTTCTCTTTTCTTTATGAGGTGAGGAGACCAGAGCTGCATACAGCATTCTTTTTGTGGGCAAATACGTATTTATTCAAGGTTATAATTGGATTTTCTGTTTTGTTGCCTATTACTCTACTAGCAATTCCTAGCATTTAATATGTCTGTCCTTTTTTTTTCTTTTTTTTTTTTTAACCATGTTTGAGAAGTTTTACTGCAAGTCTTCATTCTAACCTCTAAGTCTTACTTTGAGTGGTAATGGCCAACAAAATGGTTGGCTCCTTAC
This sequence comes from Cnemophilus loriae, assembly GCA_013397755.1. Taxonomy (NCBI): domain Eukaryota; kingdom Metazoa; phylum Chordata; class Aves; order Passeriformes; family Corvidae; genus Cnemophilus; species Cnemophilus loriae. The sequence continues at coordinate 1,501,350 of VZTF01008251.1, forward strand.
CTTAGGAATGGGCCATACAGTTGCACTGAAAATGATTGAAGGCAACATAATAAATAAAGCAATTGTACAGAGGAATACTTCTGCTCACAAGAAAGTCGAGGTGAGTCAAAAGTGTAGAGGAGGAATAGTTCAGGTATCTATAGCTGAGGTATAGTTCAGTATCTATTGCTAGAAAGTATCTGCCATTTCTAATACATGTCAAGTGATATACAGTTTTAAACTGTATTATCTTAGCAAGATAAAAACATGTCATAAAATGCACTTTTTCAAATGAGAAACTTCTCTCCTGTGCTGCTTTGATTATTTCTGTCTTACACATTTTCCAGAATCATCAAATTCTTTGCGGCTAAGGAACCCCTCATGACCTGGATCTTTACAGTGATGCTTGCTGGTATTATCTTGAAAAGTTTAAGTTTCGTCTAGCAGAAGTCAGACCCTTTTCTCTGAAAGACACAAAATGAGAAGGTAGTCACTTACAATTAACTCCTTCACTGTCTCCTGATTCCTCGCAGGTCAGAGATGTATCTAAGCCATGAAGGGGGATGTGGGCATAAATGGCTTAAGTTCACATTTCAAACTTGTTTCTTTCTTCCCCAATAGACAGTTTTAGTGCAGAGGTGCTCAGCAGCACTTCTTGAAAAAGAAAATTGATGTTCTAGCATCAAAGATGCAAAGCTGAAGGGTATCACCTCAGTCGTGAAGTCAGGTCGATCTTTTCATTACCTCACAGGCAGTGCTGTGTATGCACTAAAACTGTGAAGTGCTCAACTTCTGTAACAGTAGAGAGTGGAGATGCTGCATAAACAGATATGCAAAAGAGACTTGATTCCATAGTAAGAATTCTTTTTACAAATAATCTTTGAATCTTATTCTATTTTCTTTTGTATGGCAGTAACAGTATGAAGTCCTGAATTTCAGTCTTGTAGAGATAAACCTACTTTAAAGTTTTGTCTCAGAGAAAGAAAGTCTCTGAAGCCTATTTTACTTTAACATGTAGTTGAAAATTTGGTTTTCTTGATAAGTACTTTGGGATACATGTTCAGCTAGCTATGTGGAGAATTAGCAGTGCAAGTCCCATTAGTGCTAAAGCTACTACTAATTCCCTGCACATCATACTGAATATTTACATCTTTGTTTAGTATTTAGATGAGCCATGATAATACTGCTTTCTCCCTGCTGCAGTTTTCTGTAATACTAAAAGAGAAAACATAACCATGTGATAAAGACCATTTTTAGTTAAAGATGTTTGATTCTATTTAAAAGACAGTATAATTACAGTTTGAATTAAACCCTAAATTGTGACTAAAATGGTTTCATTTCCTAACTCGGAAATAGTAGATTGGATTAAAGTTCTATGGGCACTGTGAATGTAGCTTATTTCTTTGTTTGCAAAAGCGCTGAGTTTCAGAGAAGCTGAAGAGGGGCATTAGCTTAATGCTCAGGTGGCATAAAGGATAAGTTATATTAGCAGTTTTATATCTTGTGGCAAATACTGTCCAGAGGATGGATTTCAATCATTTATCAATAGTTGTCCTCTACATCAGCTGCAGACAGGTAAAACACTGGGAAAACAGAAGAACTGTAATTGTTGTGTGACTGTGTTGGCAATATTGCACATTGATTGCAGTTTGAGGAACATGATTGGATCTTCTTTTTGATCTATCTGACTGCTCCGTGGTGAAGGTCATCTCTGAGCTGGACGGCAGTCCCAAAGTGAACACGATGGAGGTGATGAACACAAAATAGCTTTTATGAGCCCCAGTCCTCAAAATAAACCAAGACAACACTTCTATGGAGCCAAGTGCAAGTTATCTTTCTTTTGCAGGTAGTTTCTTGGGTTTCTCAGATGGTCCTCTCAAATGTAATTTTTAATGTGACTGTCATTATCTTATGGTTTTATTGTGAGTTTTACTGCTCCACTGCTATACTTATTACTGACTTGTCCAGTCTCTTGCTATGTCTAGAACAGAACTATGGCTTGACAGAAATAGTTGTCATCATTTTCCCAAGCAAGACACCAAAAATTTGGAGGGAGAGAGGATCCAGCACCTCAGGAGATCATCACTGTTATTTTTCTTGATTTCTCTTGTGAAAAATAATCAGGTTCCCTTCACTAGTCCTCTTCACTCCTGAACATCAGGCCTTGGAAGCAAATGGGGAATCTGCCAATACTTTCACTTCTAGTATTGGAAAATTTAGAGGTAAGGCCAGGACAAACTTGACGTGGAGGGTATCTAGGTATGGGGGCTGACAAGAAGCAGGCCAGAAGTGATGAAGTTCCTGGATGAGAGCAGAAGACACCTGACCTGCGTGGCAAAAGGACTACAGTGAAGGTAGGAGTGAGTTCAGATTCAGTTTGTTTGTCTGGGAAGTCTAGCAGACATGTGGGAGGAAAGTAGTTCAAGAACTAAGCTAGAGTGAGCATTAAAATTTTACACTGATGTGTTTTTAACCTAATGCTATGTGGGTTAAACTTCTGGTTTGGGGCTGTGACTCAGGGTTTTGTCAAATTAGAGTTTGTCTCTCCTAAAGATGATTCTTAGCTCTTTAGTGAATCAGATGAAAGTTTGCCAGGAATTTAAAAATGCCTTGTGATTCTCAGGACTATTTCAGAGCTGATCACTAAAGAGATTTCCTGGGACTACCTGAACCTTAGTCTTAGTGTTCAGGTTAATGGACTCACAGCAGAACTTGATGTTCAGATGCAATAAACAAGATTCCTGTAGACTGCTTTAGGGTCAAATTACTCTGTAAGATTTATGTTAACACACACGTTTCTGCTGTTTCAGGAGTACCTTCAAAATATATTTCAGAACAAGTTAGTCTTTCATGAACTCCCTTACTGTAACCCTCTGTCCTCTATGACTTTCTTTCCAGGATTGCAAGAATGGAGCATGAAAAGCTGTCCCACCAATTGATGCTCTTCATGCAACACTGAGCTCTTTACCAGAGGTGGCTCTTAGGAAAAAGGCTGCAGGCAGATACAAGTGGAGGAGCAGTGAAGTGACTTGTGTTTCCTGTGGAAGTCTCTCTTCACAGGTAGTTCTGCAAAGAAAGAACATAAGTGGGATGGTAGTTTGGCTCTGCATCCTTTGGAAAAGGAAGGAGGTTTTCAGGGAGCAGTAGGATGAGCTTGCTGATGGGAATGCTGGGATCTGCCATCTTCCAGCCCACACCCTACATGTGTTTCTTGTTATTAATAGCCTTGTTCTTTACATTGCCACCCTCAGAGTACTCTGCCACTAGTCTTTTCTCTCTGTCCTGCTTGTTCCTTCTCCAGCTCTGTTACCCTACGTATGACTCATCCCAAAAGCTTTTCCTTCTTTTCCACTGTCCCAGTGCCCTGGGTCTATACTGCTCTACAGCAGACCTAGAAGCACTACAGCAGTGCTAAAAGCATTCATAACAATACATAACAAGGACAGTACTGTAAGGACAGGAAAAGGTGCCAAAGATACACTTTTGCCACCACTCTTAGCAAGATGCAGTCTTCAGTAGTTTTATTCTATCCACTCAGTTGTTGAAGCAACTTCCAAAGACCAGGCAAGCTGAAAGATATAGTAACATTTCAGAAGAAAATAGTATGAAAAGTTAAAATTTTATTGTCAAACATTAGATTGGTGTAATTGTAGAAAAGTATTCATTTTTTATTTGTTTTATTCTTTTATGGGTTTGTATGTTATAAAACAAGCTGGAAACAATAGAAATTCAAACTATATAAAACTGTTTGACTCTTTAACAATACATCATTTATTAGCATAAGGCATGAAGAATGCAGATGTTATGCTTTAAAACTCATATTTTTCGATTTAAATTTCTCACATAATGGTCACATTTTATCACAGGAAGTGGGAATCTTGCCATTGATTTTAGTCACCAGTATTTGACTCATTTAAGAATAAAAATTGTCCTATTTCAATGTTGACATACTAGAACTCAAGCAAAAGATCTTATCATGATTATAAAGCATAGATGTGTACTTCAGAATTTTAGTTGGGTTGGATTTTTTTTTTTTNCACTGCAGGTGGGCACTGTAGTTTTTGTAGTGTTTCTGCCCTAGATTGATGTCCAGTCTCTCAGCAAGCCTTCAATAGACATTTTCTGCTAAGGCAGGGTGTTATTTGTCACTGGGTGCATGTGGATACAAACTGAATCATCAAATCAGGACTTAAAAAAGCAAGAGAGAGGGAGAGAAAATAAAAGTGATTGCTCTGTGTGAGACAATTAACACTGGGACCTTTACAAAATGGGAAAATGGTGATTCCTAGTAGATAAGTTGGATATTCATAGACACAAGCAGATTAGCTGCTGTTAAAGATAGTGCCAAACTGAAAGGTTTTGTAGTTTTTCACTGCCTGCTACTTCATTTAGTCATTTGCAGCAATCAGGAGTGACAGTAAAGGCACATACAGGAAAATCAATGTGATAATGTGTATATACATATTGCACGGCATCCGTGAATACACCAGAGGTTACCCACCATCTATTGCTACACTTCTGTCTTACAGGAGAAACTGGAAGCAGAGTTTGAATAAAAAGAACAGTGGGAATCAATCAATTTCCTGCCAATGTGCAGACATCTCTATTGACACTCTTTAGCAAAATTACAATATGTTGTCCAAGATCTGTGTTTGGTAGAAATGGCTGATGAAGCCTCAGGTAGTGTGCTGATTTTTTTGTAGCTAATCTTTTCTTTTTCTCTGACATAGGCATTGTTGCTACAGTCTTAGCTACACTGAAGGTTCTCAGAGACTGGGCAGTTGTTGGAAACATTGACTGAAAGGTGACTAGAAAGAAGGGGAATTTTATCACCTAATACTGAAATTGCCCTGACATGCCGTGTGTGTAGAATTTTTACCGCAGGTTTCCGGGCTGCAAGCCTAAATAGCACAGCCCAGACATTCAGCTCAGAGGGGGAGTTTTGATGACAAACTGAGTGTGCAAGGTGAGGAAGAACTATAGAGCCAAAACATGACCAGCCAGACAAAAGCAAGAGGCTGAGGCCAGTGGGAGTACCAAGGGAAAGAAGAAAAGAGTGAAACCAGACTTCTGGATGTAAGTCTCGTAGTGTAATCCCCATCACCCCAGGCTATAAGGTAATACACTCAGAGCATTTTTGGAGTCAAAAAAATGCTCCAATTTTCAAAAAAAAAGCAGATTTTAAAAAAACCCCAGATGCTCAGAAAAGAGAGGCGAAGTGAAGGGTGCAGCAGGGATGTGGGTGGCCCTGGTGCAGCAGGAGAAGTGAAGGCAGGTTTCCTGAGGTGCAGGACCTCAGGGCTGTGCCACCTGAATTCCAGCAGCAGAGCAGGGTTCACCTTCAGCCTTTGCTTTGATGAAGGCATTTATAGGGCTTTCACTTTTCCCTGTTTGTCCTGAAACTTGGAAAGGTTTTTCTTTTTTCAAACCTCTACTTTTCCATTGTATTTGGTTGAGCCCACCCAGTGGGATCTGAGGGACAAATCATAGCATAAAATTTGTTTGCCTAGAAAACTAGGCCAGAGGGGACATTAAATAATATTATAGATGTCCATGGCACAGGTGACTGAGGTAGAACAATTTGAAGAGAAAAAGGTGTTCTTGGGCTTAAAGAAGATGAATTCATGTGGCAAAAAGGCATATTTTCATGTAATTGTGGACTATATCAGAATGCTTATACAGGAATGGGGAGAAAAAAGTTTCTTTAAGCACAGAAGATTCTTCTTCACTCTTATTTCCTAACTTTTAAATGCTTGACTACAGCTACATAACTTTTTTAACAACTTTTTTCTGAGTGTGTGAAATACATGTATAGAGTACAGCAACTGTTCAAGTGTGAATTTATTTTTAAATAGAATTGACTCCTTGTATTAGTATAGGTGCTATGGAAGTAGAAACATTTCTATATTATCACCATCTATCTTTTTAGAAAGAGATAGATATTTTTACCTTGGCAATTCTGGTAGCAAGGTGGAGGCAGTTTTACAATAATCTGAATATATTTAAGGTGTGCAGTTCATTTTCGTACCTAATGAATAGCTGTGTGCCCGAGTGGGTGGATGGAAAATAAGAAGCTTTTGGATTAGACAGAAAAGGTGAAACATGTTACATTTATGCACGTAACATAGATATTTCAGTACATTTGATAAAGTCACTGTTAAATACAATTTTTAATGCATGTGATGGCAATCAGTTTCCTTTGAAAACTGTGATTCCAGGAAGGAGCGGGGTGGGGGGGGAATGTCTGTACCTTTCCGAAATGAATACAAGTGTTTCATTTAATTAAAGCAGAAATCGCATTATTTTGCAGTCAGATTTCTCCTATGGCCCCTGCGGTGCTGTAGGAAGCGATGGAACAGAAGCTGGCACAGGCTGGAAGGACTGCCAGCAGAGTGGGAGCTCGCTGACGGGGCGGCACTCGGGTTCTCCCGCACCCACTGGAGTCCGGCGCCTTTGCTCTGCAGCTGCCCCGAGCAGCTACGAAAGACAGGCTACCAAATGCTTTGCTCACACACATTTGGTAATTAATAGTGAAATGATGACTAGGAACGCTGAGACCAATTAAGAAGCACGTTATCGAGAGAGTGCTGTGGAAATGGTCCAACAGTCTGCACCAGGGAGGCTCAGGCGCAGAACAGAAGGAGACCTGCAGAGATGTCTGAGGTTGCACGTAAGAGTCTTCTGCCCCATTCCCGTGCAAAAGGATGGACAGTCCAAAAGCACCTGTCAGTCCTGCTGGCAGGAGTGTGCCTGGGAGGTCTCAGCTCGGTGCTGCCCCTGTCACCCAGCTAACCAGCGACTACAACTAAGAAGCTAACCAGCTGGAGTTTGCGGAACTAGAGGCTCCCTAGTTACTCAAAAGGCATCTTTTGGGAGGACTACAGAGCTTTACTTCTTTCAGGCAGCCCCATTCATGACCTGGTGTGATGAAATCTTCTGTGTTCTTTAGCATTTCCTTGGTAAAACCAGCAAAAATGGCTCCTTTATCTGTAAGGAACATTATGTGTTGATATAGAAGAAGTAAACATCCCTTGGGAATTACCTGTGATGGCTGCTGTTCCATTATTTTCTCTAGCCCTTCCTTTGGCAACAGAAAGGGGTCCTTCATTTGTCAGGAACATTTTAGGTTGATATAGATTATCCGGCAGAAAAAGAAACGTCACATACAACAATCAGAGCGGCATTGATTAAGTTGTGCTTTCTTTTTTCCTGTGTGATTTTGATATAAAATATGAAATATGATTCCAGTAAATCACTTCTGAAAGACCCTGTGGCCTCAGAGCTTATAGTCTTTCTGTGCGCTGTGCCTTTTACAGCAATTTCATCCAGCCTTTGTATCAGCTTCCACTGAATGTCTTAGAAATGTTAAAATCATCTAATTCAGTGTTACTTGATTGCTGCATATCAATACAGAAAACAGTGCATTGCAACATTCTCATCCTTTGTGCAAAAAAGGAAAGCAACATTATTAATGAGAAAGGAAAAAAGGAAGTATGACAATAAATTCAAGAGGCTGTTCATTTAAACAGCTTCTAAATGAAACATTTGCACTTTGTGAATAAATCTACATCTTGATGCCTGATATCTGGAGCAAGTCTTGACACACCTTGGGTATCTTCATGCTTGGGAGATAGATCCAGGTATAAGGGTAAATCTACCACCTTCCACATGTTTGGCTCTCAGTACTCTCTTCTCAACATGATTGCATCGTAAATTCTGTGCTCAGTAGTTCATGTTTCTGGAATGAACAAATCCTGGGAAGGAGACACAGCAGAGGGAAAACAGATATGCTGTTTCTTGGCTTCCGGGTCCCATGTGAGCTATTAATTACAAAGCAACATTAAGAAAGAACGCTGATATCCACGTATAGCCCCCTTACCAAAATAAACTTTCTCCAGAATACACACACACCATTAAAATTCAGAAATAATTTCAACATATTGAAATATTAATTTTAAATGCATTGCCCTAGGATAGTATAACTAGGGTGAGGCATGGGAAAGGGAAGAGAAGTACCGGGGGAAAAGTGCATGACAGAGATGGATTGCTCTATGGAAGACTTGCCTGTTTTTCTGGTGGTTTGGAAGACACTCTCTCCCATGGAATAGATGCCTCGGCCACAGCAAGTGGGAGAGCTGCTGCCCAAGCTCAATACACCCATAATCTGTGCAAAACAGCTAAATCCCATTCTCAGAGGGTACCAGCAATTTTTAACCAGAGCTAGATTTGGCATTTTCAAGTCTTCAGATAATTTCCCTTTTATCTCAGACAGAGCTGTGGTCAAGTCATTGTGTAGAAAACATTACTTAAGGTTTAGGGAGGGACTGGTGAACTGATGTTTGTAGAGGAATTATTCTAAATTTTGAGATGTGTGCGTGAGAAGGAGAGAGAAGCTTTTAGGTCATCCTTGCTTCCCCTGACTGATAACCAGCTACCACCATTTTGAAACCTGGTGGTTAGTTTATTTATGTTTTCAAGGTTGCCTATGCAAAAAGAAAATAGGGACAGAAATTTGATTTTAAAATGACATATCTCCAAAATTGATGGTATTTAGGATGCCTGTCACTGAAAAGGCAGCGCTTGAAATAAATTGCAAGTGTGATGCATATCAGGGTAAACCTCAGAATTTTCCCAGATATTCTGAAAAGTCTGGAAAAAGAGATGGGTGCCTGGGGCCCTGCTTAGGCATCTGTTTGCCATATGTTTTCACTAAGGAAATGAAATAAAATGTCAGAAAATCTGCAAGAGGTAAAATGTAGGAGGTACCAAACTAAAAATAGCAAGGCTTACATGGAGACTGGGCAGCTGGGTCTTCATGGGCTCAAAATGGAGTACAGCTAATGCAGTTTTTACCAAGTGCTTCTGAAGCACAGTGGTGCTGGTCCTCACAGAAGCCATAGCTGATCCATGGATCTCCCCCAGCCCCAGAACAGGGAGGAAGACTAGACTGATTGCCCACAGTTGGATACAGGATAGATTAGAACAGCGAGTTAAGAAGTTACGCGTGTACGAGGTGCAGGTGTCGGACATGAAGAGAAACTCATCAAGACACAGGGTGCAGGCTATCGTGGGATCACCCCAGGAGAGAGAAATGTCAGTGTGTACTAACTGGTACAGACCACTGGCAGTGAAATAAAGCAAAATGCTGAGGGCTCAGCTACATGGGACACCACTGGAAAGACAAAGTAGCACAGGGAAAAATTGCTGAGGAGAACCTTATGGGAAGAAGACAAGAGAAAACTTGGAGCAACAAGTGGGAAACAGCACAGAAATCGGAACATAAATATGTACAGTAAGGTGCATAACTGTATACAAAAGCTGTACACAAAATCCATGAAACCTATTAAAAGCTAATATGCTTGTGTCCTTCAGAAAACAGACAATCTGTAATATTTTATTGCTACCATGGCTATCAATGTTATTTCTCAACTCTAGATTTGGAGCTGGTGAAACTGGAATAGCTCTGTCAAAACTGATAGAGACGGCAGCTTGCACCAGCAGGGGAACTGGGTCTTGTCTGTTTGCACAGAACCTTTGTCAAGGTGGTGTGTGATGAGATTGCTCTGCTGTTTCCTAAAAATAGAATAACTGGCTGTGTCAGTGATGCAGTGTCAGCATGGATGTTACTAGGACTGGATGAACCATTTAGCCTTTTTGTTGTTATCCACAAATCATTCACTAATTAATCTTCATTCCTCAGGATAGATTCATTTTTCAAAGACTTCACCTGAAGATTTAGAAGGACAATATTGTCAATGCTTGTGAGTTGTTAACTTTGACTGTTTGCTGCTTGTGACGTATAATTTGTCACTTCAATTGCATTGCAGTTTTTATGCTCCATGATGGGACACATGAATTATTATGCAAATTTAATCAGTGGAAACTGTAGCAATGACAAAATAATTCACTAATAGATGGATAGGAACCAATTCCCAAGTTACATCCTTTTAGTTCCACATAATGTGATGTTTAAAATCCATGGTTAAATGATTTGAAGTACAGACACGTGAATATACTGTATGAGGACAGCTGTCATTGTCAACCGGAGCAACAGCTGTGAACCAAAATAAAGTTGTAAAAGATAAAACAGAGAAGGTTTGTTTTACAAGACCTGCATTCCATGTAATCATATTGATTATTGTTAAATGCACCTGAAGCGTTCAATTCCATGTTGTGGGCTTCTAAATGAAACTTCTCATTATGTGTCCAGGTTCAGCATACGAATAACACATCCATATTTTCCTGTATTATCTCTCTGCTCTTTTAAAATATTTGGAATACACTGGCAATTCAGAGGTCTTGGAGGTTTTTCCTGTTTTCCATGCTGTTTCCCCCCATTTCCATTCCTGTTTTCCCTCTAAGCTGCTTGATTTGTATGTCTGTAATAGCAGCTGACTCTGCATCATATTTTTCTTCATTCTAGATGCCAGGTTTTCTGGTCCATCTATGGTGTTTTATTGGGCAGATTTATCCTCCTGCTTCCTTCTGAAGTCAGAAGAGAAATAATGATGAACACATATGTCTTTTCTGAGCCTCTGTTCAAAATTGTAATACCTGTTTCTAGCAATGGACCAATATCTGGTGCAGAAATTTTTTACTCTGTTGCTTGTATGTTCCTTCTAACTATGTTGCCCATTGGTTTTTTCTGATATAAGTGTTTTTAGCAGGGTACATTTTTTTAAATTTGCAGTTTACGGCTATTATCCTTTTTCTGCATTCTCTATATTTTTACTGCTAATATTTCACTAGAACTTCTGCATCTTCTATATGTCACAAATTTTCTCTTCCCCAGAATGAATTCTTTTCTACTTGCAAATTTGTGGCTTTTTTTTTTTTTTAATACCCAGTAGAATGTTCTTGAACAATTTCCAGTTCCTATTAATATTTCCCACATTAAATTGATGTTCCTAGCATGTTAAAGCAACAGGGTTTCTTAAGCTTGGACAAATTGTCCCTTTCTGTTTCTGAGCGGTATCTCATTCAATGTGCATGAAGCAGATGACAGAGGGTCGTGATTATAGGTAGCCAAATAGTCAGGTCTTTAACATCTTAAAGGGTCTGTATTGGCTGCAAAATGCCTCTGAAGGCAATGGTCCAGTGGGATGCGGGAAAAATATAGAACTTCACTAGTATAGGTACGCAGTTTATAAATAAATAAATATATGTATGTAGTTTATACATAAATATGTGCATATTGGGGGTGCATGCACAAAAATTTCTTAGTGATAGGGGCTCACAAAAACAAAGGTTTAGAGACCTTGGTGAGTAGGTACACTGTTTTTCAGTGATCTCTAAGTCATGATCAGCCTGCACAGCCCATTTCTGGTTTGTCCTGGCCACTCTTAGGATGCTGGGCTAGATGGACCTTCCCTTGGAACTATCATGACTCCTTATATAGTCTTAATCCATAAAATTAAAACCTTCTGCAATTATGGATCATCTGCAGCTTTCTGACATTATATGGGTTTTGATTTAAACTTTTTTTCTCCCTCTTCTCTCCCTACTGAATTACCATCTTTTAAATGATCCAGTCATAAACCACCCTTCTAATAGTCATTAAAAAGAAAACCTGTTATATGATATTTTCTTTTTTTTTTTATGGCCTAGTCTGATTGTAATAAATATACAGTTACAGTGACATCCTTTGCTTGATATGTTACGACATGCATGTTTCTGTGACTGGTTTGGATTCCACTGGCTTGATGGCGACAGCTCTTCACAATGTGGGTGGGACTACAATTTGAGATTCAAATTAGTAGTCCACTTCCAAAGAGTTCCTATGGTCTAGAAAGTTATAGGTTTAAAACCAATATTGAACCAATAACTAGGCTGTTATTTTAGGGCAGCCTGTTACAAATGCTGTCCTTCGCAACTTCATCTCTCTCTCTTTCTCTCTAAGTGCAGAAAATTTTGAGAGGATTTACTTTTTAGGCCATCTTAACATGCCTCCTAGCCCTGAAAACCTGATGGGTTTTGCAGTCCTGTCTGAGTCTGATTGAAGCTGACATCTGTGGGCTTCTGTGAGGGATGTGGGAAGAACGTACTAAATATGTCAAGTTAGAGTCTCCCCAAGCAATCTGACAATTGTTAGCCTGAAAGCATCGCTTTGGAAAAGTATGCTGACTCATGGCATGAGAGAGGAAGGATTTATTTTTTAAAGCAATGGGCTAGTATGGTTGGATCTGAATTAACTTCTCAACTTTTCCAAAGTTCCCATGCGACAGAACCAATTTCTAAATGCCTCTGTCCATAAAAGTTCTCTCCATACAGAACTATAATATTTTTTCCTATGTCTCTTTTCATTTATTGTAAATGTCTTTGGACCTGGAGGTGTCTGTGAATGTCTCCAATTATGTAAGTGAAGAGAACTTGGCACAATGGGCCCCTTACTTCAAATGGGAATTCTGCAGGCTACTCCTGTGCAAATAATATATGGCAATAAGATTCCAAAAAGTACCCATGGCTATTCTTGCTTCTGTTTGCTGCTATGGGTATGCAGCAGGTCTAAAAATTTGGCCAGAGTATCCTGACAGGAAATGTGTAAATAAGTGTCTATTAATAGCACTGCAAGGAAAGGGCAGGAATCGCAAAACCACAGAATGACTTGGAGTTGGATGGGACCTTTAAAGATCATCCAGTCCCACATCCCTGTAATGAGCAGGGACACCTTCCACTAGAGCAGGCTGCTCAAAGCCACATCCAGCCTGGCCTTGAACACTTCCAGGGATGGGAAATGGTCTTTTTTCTAAGCCTTCTTTCTACATTGAAAGTCTGCAATCAGGTGTCCCTGGAGCTTTCTCTTCTCCAGGCTGAACAACCCCAGCTCTCTCAGCCTCTCTTCATAGAAGAGATGCTGCATTCCTTTGATCATTTTCATGGCTCTCCTCTAAACCCTCTCGTGCAGGTCCATGTCCTTCTTACACCAGGGACCCCATAACTGGACAGGTGAGGTCTCATGGGAGTACAGACATGACCTCAACCTGAGAAAACCAGGTTAGTTTTAAGCCAGATGAGTTTCTTGCTGTTTCTCCTCCCATCAACAAGATCCCTGCCCTGGCCCAAGGAAAGGAAGGCACTGCAGAGAGAAGAAGTGAGCGTGGTGTGTTGGTGTCCCTGCTGCTGACAGAAGTTCTGCCGTGCACCTGCTGGTCGCATCTGCAAAGCTGCAGCCTAAATGACACAGCAGCCCAGACAGAACCAGGCCTTTCCTTGAGCTGCAAGAGTAGTGCAGTATGGAAAAGTGGAAAATGCCAACACCAAATAGCATTTCCCACCATATTTATTAGATTTCTGGGATTTTTTTCCTGCCCCTGAGAGTCCAGCAGCATGATTCTGAAGTCTTTTAATGCTGTGTTAACAACTCCATCTCATGGGAAGAGAGGCTGATTTGGAGGCCTGGAGTAAAACAAGCTTTTTTTTAAAAGTCTCATGTTTCATAAGAGAATTTGAAGATTTCAGTTAAGTCCGTGACATATATTTTTACGTATATATTATCTATATTTATCTATATTTTTAGTTTCTCATGTTCAGCCGTCCTTGTTAACTTACCTTGAAAAGTCTTTCACTGAAAGCTATCACTTAGGTCCAAAGTGGGTGTAATTCTGCATCTGAATGTGCGTTGGATCCTGATTCTCTCTCCAAAAGACTGAACTGTGTCAGCTTGCCCAGTGGATGGAAATACTTTCCACTGTGCTTCCCTCAAGAGATCAGTTTAAAACAGAGCATCGTTGCTTCTGTAAAATTTGAAACCAGAGCCCTCCAGCTTTGGCATTTTATTTTCATGATTTAAATTTGTTCCCCAACTCCTTAATTTCAAAGGGGCAGCAGTCTACCAGAGTTTCCTTTAGCAATCAGACAAAAAGCAGATGTTCATGCTGAATATTGCACAGCTCTGTACAGCAGGCAGGAAACTTCATGTAATGAAATTACTCAGTGTGGAAATTCTTGACTGTGGCCCAGTTCACAAAGCTTGCAAAAAGCCCTGCCATGAGTTTGACCATGCCCTTTGAAATTAAGGATACGAGGAACAAAGTTAAGTCATGAAAATACAGTCCCAAAGGCTGAAGGGCTCTGGGTTCAAATTTCTCAAAAGCATTAGGACTGGGTTTTAAAACTGATCTTTGCAGTGAACTGCAGCAGGAGGCATTGTCAAAAACTGGGCAAGCTGGCACAGTCCAGTCTTTCCTCAAAAAACAGGGAGGCAAAACATAAACTTCTGAGGCAAAAGGCTTTTTTTTCAGTTAAAGGCTTTCTTTAGATGTTAATGTCAGCTTCCTCAGTGTCTGTTGGAATACAGAGCTCCTTCCAACAGTTCACTTTTGACTTGAATGTCCAATCTAAATATTTTGTTTGGTTTTTTAACACACCATACTGTTTATTTCAATAAGATCTCCTTATAAAATATAGTAATTCTTCCCTGGTTTCAACTGTAATCTCCTAAAAAGATTCAGTAATTTACCATCAAGACCAACTCTCAATTCCTTCATACCTTATGAGACATTTTTCCACAATTTAAAGGTTTTTTACCTCCTCATCACATAGAGAAAAAAGATGGTGATCAGACTCAGAATTTACTCTTCACATACTAATTTTCCATTAATAATGTACAAAATCCTTTCTGTATTAAAAAACCAAATTATATCATTTCATCTGTAACAAAGATGATTCAGGTGGTTCCATTATTTTTCTCCTTCTGTCTAGTCATTTGTAGTGTCTTGGAGTATAAATATACTCTAACCAATTTGATTTATCATCTTCCTTTCCAAATTAGAGTTTCTCTCCTCGGTTTTCTTTGGATGTCTTCTTTATTAGGAAGCCAGTTTGACAACCAGCTGGGACTTGTTCTCAAGTGAGCTGCTGAATGGGAATCTTTTAATTTGCATGGTAGACACTTCTCTTTCTTATCCTGAGCATGCACGATGAAATAAAACCTCTCTTCTTGCTGGTGATGCCATCATAAATTTACCTTCTTCTTTTGTTAACAAATTAATACATTTTTCTTTTTGAGAGGCTCAAAAGTCCACTACTAACACAGGGCTTGATAAGACTTTTGAGATAAGACTCTTGGGCTCTAACTCAGTTGGATAACCATAACACATAGAGCCATAGAATGGCTGGGGTTGGAAGGGACGTTAAAGATCATCCAGTTCAAAACCCCCTGCAATGGGCAGAGACACCTTCCATTAGACCAGATTGCTCAAAGCCCCATCCAACGTGGCCTTGAATAGTTCCAGGGATGGGACATCCACAGCTTCTCTGGGCAACCTGTTCTAGTGTCACACAACCTTCAGAGTAAGGAATTTCTTCCTAATGTCTGATATAAATTTATCCTCTATCAGTTTAAAACCATTGTCCCTTATCCTATGACTACACTCCCTGGTAAGGAGTCCCTCCCCATCTTTTCTCTAGGCCTCCCTAAAGTACTGGAAGGCCACAACAAGGTCTCTCAAGGCCTTCTCTCTTCAATCTGAACAACCTGGGTTCTCTCAGCCTGTACTCATAGGGAAGTGTTCCAGCCCCCAGTCATCTTTCTGGGCCTCTTCTGGATGCACTCAAGCAGGGCCACGTCCTTCTTATGTTGGGGGCCCTAACCTGAACATGATATTCCAGGTTGGGTCTCACTAGAGCGGAGTAGAAGGATCACCTCTCTTAACCTGCTGGCCATTCTTCTTTTGATGCATCCCAGGATACAATTGTCTTTCTGGGCTGTGAGCACACACTGCAGGCTCATATTCAGATTTCCACCTGCCAGTCCTGCTGGGTCTTTCTCCACAGGGCTGCTCTCAGTGGGCTGATCACCCAGCCTGTATCCATGCTTGGGATTGACCCAGGCACCAGACTTTGCACTTGGCCTTGTTAAACTTCATGAGGCTCATGTGGGCACAGCTCTCTATATTATTACATAATAAATCAAGTGTCCATAAATGCTTTTGATATGCTTGAATTAATATACTAAATATGATTTTTGGACGTTCACAGAACTTAGGCTTCTGTGAACAGAAGGCTTGTAGTCTGCATTGAGCAAGATTTAGCATCTACCTTTAAAAGTAGCTTGGAAGATACAGCTAAGCCTCCATAGCTTTCCTTACTACTTTTGCACATGCTGGTATAGAAGCCAGCTGGTTGTACTGAAACTTAGGCTAATTTGAAGTGTACGAAATGGAGCTTAACACAAATGCAGGTAGGACTGCAGCTGCTTCTTAACTGGGTGTGGGAGAACGTGTAGGAAAGGTGGTTGCAAATCAGAG
The DNA here is from genome assembly GCA_013397755.1 of Cnemophilus loriae. Classification (NCBI taxonomy): domain Eukaryota; kingdom Metazoa; phylum Chordata; class Aves; order Passeriformes; family Corvidae; genus Cnemophilus; species Cnemophilus loriae. The sequence continues at coordinate 1,517,576 of VZTF01008251.1, forward strand.
GAGGTATTAACTGAATCCTGAGGTCATGCAGGAAAAAGCCTGTACACAGACTGAAGAAGTCAATCGTTAAAATAAGGTATAATGAGAAATGGATAAAAGAGGGAAAATTATATGGGACCATACTGAAAACATTCCGAGTTGCCAACCCTAATTAGTGTTTGTGAAATCCCTGACTGTTGCCATGGCAATAAATGTGATACTACAAATGCAGCATTCTTACTTCTTCACAGGATCAAGTAAAGTTGGAAAGGAGCAAATCCCTATGTAAACATCAATATCGTTAATTAATTAGGAAACACAGCAAGATAAATAATAAGAACCCATGAAAGGTAAATTAATTTCTGTTTTCTGCCTGCTATATTTGAAAGTTTCCCCAGTATCAAGCATTTCTGTAATTCACTTTTATTCTATGGTAATGTTTTATCACAGACCACAGTGGACGTTGTCATGAAGAGAGTTTTTCAATATGTTATGTAGCAAGTTAGAGACTTTGGCTTATTTGAGCTATTTCAGCTACTTAAATCCATTTCTTTCTTTAAATGTCACTTAGCATGTTTATTTATTTATTTGTTTGTTTAAGACGAAATTCCACCTAAATAAGCCGAGAGTTCTCTGTTTCTTTAAGAAAAACTGATAAACAGTCTAAAATGGAGCAGAGCATCCTGAGTGCCAGCACGTGGCATGTACAGAACAACCAGGGCATCAGGTCCAGACAACATGGGTTTATAAAAGGCATGTCCTGCTTGACCAAAGGCCTGATCTCCTCCTTTTACAAGGTGACCTGCTTAAGTTAATGAGGCAAAGGCTGTGGATATGTCTACCTGAACTTCAATTAAGCATTTGACACCATTTCCCATGACATTCTCCTGGAGAAACTGGCTTCCCATGTCTTGGATGGGTGTATTCTTTGCTGGGTAAAAAGCTGTCTGTATGGCCAGGCCCAGAGAGTTGTGGTGAATAGAATAACATCCAGCTGGTGGCTGGTCACAAGTGGTGTTCCCCAGGGCTCAGTGGTGGGGCCAGTCCTGCTTAATATTTTTATCAATGATCTGGATGAGGAGATCGAGTGCACCCTCAGTAAGTTTGCAGGCTCTCACCAAGTTGGGTGGGAATATCAGTCTACTGGGTGGGAATACTGATCTATGGAAAGGCTCTGCAGAGGGATCTGGACAGGCCAAGAGGAGGGACCATCCCTCTGTACTCGGCACTGGTGAGGCCTCACCTCAAATCCCGAGTTCAATTTCAGGTTCCTCAGAACAAGAAGGACATTGAGGTGCTGGAACAAGTCCAGAGGAGGGCAATGGAGCTGGTGAAGCGTCTGGATGGGAAGTGCTGTGAGCAGCAGCTGAGGGAGCTGGGGTTGTCTGGGGAGAAAAGGAGGCTCAGGGGTGACCTTATCAGTCTCTACAACTATCTGAAAGGAGGGTGTAGCCAGGCAGGGATCCGTCTCTTCTCCCTGGTAGGAAGTGACAGGACAAAAGGAAATGGCCTCAAGTTGTGCCAGGGAAGGTACAGATTGGATATTAGGAAAAATTTATCCACTGAAAGGATTGTCAAGCACTTGAATGTGCTGCCCAGAGAAGTGATGGAGTCACCGTCTCTGGGGTATTTAAAAGGCATATAGATGTGGCACTTGGGAGCATGGCTTTTTCATGGACTTGGCAGGGCTAGGTTAACTGTTGGACTCAATGATCTTAGAGGTCTATTACAACTTAAATGTTTCAATGATTCTATGAAAATATTAAACAATGTGAAAAAAATGCCTTTCTTTTTCCCATGGTCTTGTCTCTTGCATGACTCCAGACCTTGTACTACTTGAGTAGTTTCACTATACACACCTAAGGATCTTGCCATATGCAGAACATTATTTACATCTGTGCCATGGTTCAAACCCAGCAGGCAACTCAGCCCCATGCAGCCACTTGCTCACTCCCTGCTGGTGGACTGGGAGACAGAATCAGAAGAGTAAAAGGGAGAAAACTCTTGGGCTGAGATAAAGACAGGTTAATAGAGAAAGCAAAAGCTGCGCATGCAAGCAAAACAAAACAAGGAATTCATTCATCCCTTCCCATGGGCAGGCAGGTGTTCAGCCATCCCCAGGAGAGCAGGGCTCTATCAAGCTTAACAGTGACTTGGGAAGACAAATGCCACCACTCCGAATGTCCCCACCTGCCTTCTTCTTTCCCCAGTTTTTATTGCTGAGCATGATGCATATGGTATGGAAAATCCCTTGGGTCAGTTGGAGACAACTGTCTTGGCTGTGTCCCTTCCCAGCTTCTTCTGTATCCCCAGCTTTTACCGCTGGCAGAGTGGGGAGCAAAAAGAGCCTTGGCTCTGTGTAAGCTCTGCTCAGCAGTAATGAAAACATCCCTGTGTTACCAACACTGCTCCCAGTACAAACCCAAAACACAGCCCCATACCAGCTACTGTGATGAAAATTAACTCTATCTCAACCAAACCCAGCATAAGGTGGAATCCCACACTTCTTCACAAAAAAAATCCTTGGTTTTGTGGGGTTAAGTCAGACTCTTTATCTCGTTTGACTTTCACAGCCATATAACAATTTCAAGTGTTTAAACTCCTTCTGTATTCAAATGCAGCCAGAACATTCCATATTATGAGTAAAAACATAAAGGTGTCTAATGCTAAAAAAGAAAACAGAATAAAATTTGCTATAAGTGTTTCCATTTGATAAACAAGTTCCTTTTACTTTTATTTGACAAATCACCGCATTGGTATTACTCACAAACGCAGGTCTGGAATACAATTCTCAAATATGTCATCTGCTGCTAAGAATTTGATTAATTGGCACCCCATTTATTCAATTACATCAATGGTTTGGCATTTTTAAAAGTTAATCTTTTTTGTCCATTAGTAATTATTGTTTAATCCATATCTTGCAATATTCCTAATGGTTGGCTTCATTAATTTAATAAAGAACAGTTAAGTATTTATTTTCTAAATACTATCTAGTTTGGTTCACAAAACATGTGATTGACCACGATTTTGAATAGTCTCATAGATGACTTCATAAGCAGGCTAAGAAAGGTCAGTTTGAATACCTGGGTTATTTTGAATTTTTCAATGCTTTTATCATGTTTTTATAATTCAATACAGTGACAGCATAATGGAAAGAAAAGGAAAACGAAATAAGAGCATTCACTGGACACTACCTCAGTAAACAGAAGGTTTTATTCCCATCTCTATGACTGAGATGCTGTATGCCCTTGGGTTGGCATTCTCCTATTTCTTTTTCTTTTGTCTGTTTGGACTGGAGATTTTCCTGGGTAGGTACTGGAGGTGCTAATTAGGGTAGGTAGCAAAATGGGGTCCTGATCTCTGTTGTGGCCTCTAGGTGTTGCTATAATACAAATAATTAATCAAAAGACGTTTCGGTGTCCACAGAGGGTGTTGCCAATTTTTTTCCAGAACCGTGCTTAATTTTATACAGTTAAACCCCTCTCTCCCTCTCCTCTCTACAGTATAACTGAAATTTTACCTTTGTATATTGGGCAAATGAACCTGAATGTGAAAAGTAAAAGTAGGAAAGCTGTAGAAAGATATTTGACTCACCTCTAGTCAAAATTCCTCATTTTTGGATGCCTTTGTGACAGTCTCTTGTCCAAGGATGGTCTCTAGTAGAGGAACCTGCTATTATATTCCTGACTCAGCCCAACCTTCCGCTGACAAAATCAACCATTGGGTGTCACACCCCTTAGCAAGGCCTCTGCTGCTGATGTGGTTTAGGGGTATAAGCACACAAGGCACACATAAAGACACAAGTGCTGGTGACTTAGATCAGGACATAGACCTGTTCTCGTGTCTAAGGACACGAGGCCCTAAAATAATTAAAAACTGAGATACTTGTAAGTTTAGTAAGGATAAACTTTGTCTTGTAGGGTGAAAGTTCAGACCCTGGTGTGGCTTGATCTCAAGGTCTGCATATTTTGCTCAGCAGGGAACTAATACGCAAAACTCGTCATTATCATTAACAATTTTAAGAGTTGTAATTTAAATTTTAAAAATGCGGCATAGAAAAAAAAAACAAACCAGAAAATAATTTGGAAGCGTTAGCACAATCTTTTGTTTTGTCACATTTCCAAGGAAGGGGCTGCCAATCCTGCAGCCTACCACAGCACATCATTCGATGTAACCTCCAGCCAAGCAGCTCCTGCAGAACAGCCCTCGCGGAGGTGTGCCGGAGCCATCGGCACTCATGGCGATGCCCGGAATAGTGGCAGATGCCTCTCGAAACCGCGTTTGTTGGAAATGCATTTGTAGCCAAACAGTTTTGTCTGTCAGGGGATAAGCAATCCCTCCTGCAAAGCAACAGCACAGTAAGGAAAGGAGGTGGATGCACATTTGAAGAAAATGATGCAGGTGCCTGCTGGAGCGATGTCTTAGCAGGATTTACTGACGCAAAGGGGCTGAAGATGGGATGAGAGCTCTGTCCTCCTTCTGGCCAGACATAGGTGCTATGAGCCCTGCAGCCATCCACTCCCCTCCCTGTGGCCTCATCAGCTCTTGGTTAAATATAATCCCTTTTTGTCATGGAGGAGAAACACAGTGAGGGGTGAATAGTCTCTCTGCTGTGGTCCATACGTAGTTCAACCTCTGGGACAACCACGGTTCAGCTCTCAATATCTAACTGAGATTGCATAACCAGATACTGCAGGCATGTATTTATATAAAAGCTATTTTAATCAAAAGACTAGCCATTAAATTGCCAGTGTTCTTAAGCATGCTTCACCAATTTTTCCACTTTTAAGACTCAAGTAGACAATTTTTTTAATGTTTTATAAATGATAAAAAATTCACATCAGATTTTAACAGAATTAAGCATACTTATTCAACACACATGGGGCCTCTGAAAAAAATGTTATTCAATTTAATAATTTTAATTTACATTGTATATGTACATGAGCATTTCTTTCAACCCACAGGTTAACACCACAAAAAAAAAAAAAAGAAAAAGAAATAAAAAAGAAAAAAAGTACTGTGGTTAGCTGAGTGAAGAAACTCTTGAGACACTGTTGTCTGAAATAAAAGCAAGGCACTCTCCCTTAACACCTGATATATTCCTGAATTCTGCCTAGACAAAGGCATGTTCACACCGAGAGAGCTCTAAGAATAGTAGTAGATTTATTCTGCATTAACTCTTTTTTTTACCACTGTGACAGGTCACCGGCTGTACTCTAGGATGAATCAGTGTATTGAAGTTGACATGAAGGACAATTCCACAGATGATGGGATTTGGGAGAGTATCACAGCTAAGACTATCTATGGAAGACTGGAGGACACAGACTACGTGAAATCTCACACAGGGCTCTCAACCTGCTTCCTCCCACTCACATTCCACTTAATAAATAAACCTTGCTCAACAAAAAAGCAATTTTACTGTACTATGCTGATTTGTTTGAAAATCCTTGGTAAGGGCCCGCTTGCAAAAAGCTGCTGCAAGCCCTTGTCTTGCTGGTGCTCAGCACCTGGCAGGACTTGTCCCTAGATAAAAGTAATTTCTCAAGGGACCTTGTGTCTTACACAAGGAGACAAAAGCAAACATATTTTTTTTGGGTTTTATGTCTGTATGTTTCTGTATGCGCACATGTGTGTGAGTGTATATATATATATATATGTATATATATATATTTAGTATATACAAAAGCAAATTCAGTCAAAATATATTTGTCTTGCTGGTCAGGCTTGTTACAGCAACCTACAAGAAACATTAGCTTCTCTGATATTTAATTATGCTATTATGTTTGCACATAAGCTTAAAAGTCAATACAAAAAGCAATACTTTTCCAAATATTATCTGCAGGTAAACCAGAAATATTAACTATAGTGATTAGAAGTCTGTTTCCCTATTGACACTACTATAAATCTTGATATAAGAATAATTTTTTCATAAAAGCACATCCAAACATAGTAAGTGATAAAATACCAGATTACTATTTGAAAACCATACAGTGACTCGATATCTGGGTTATCCTTTGCAGCAATTAGGCAATTCATTTGGCATCTGTTTGATTGTATAATTTAATTTCCATATAAACAGCATAGTTTAAAAAAAGACAAAAGCTAGAATGTTTAAAGCTAACAAAAGATACAGTGACATCAGGTTGACATTCAAAAATTTCTTTAGCAAAATGACCAACAAAATTTTGACTTAATACAGTGCATATAAAGTTTTTTAGAACTGAACTTTTTAAATATTATTTGAATTTAGCAAAACATGAGCAAGATTTTAATATCAAAGTGCTAAACAGTACTGCCTTAGAAGTCACTGCAAATAAACTGTAAAGTAACTCTGCTTGTGATTTGACAGATATTTTATATACAAATGGTTAATAAAAAGACACGCGCACACACACGCACACAAATATAGGTATATACATATATATACATACACATTATATATATGTATATAGTTTTCCAACTGGTGTATCTGAGTCAGTGTGAACACCCCATTTAGTTATCATGTGTAACAGGGCTCCCATGAGCTGGCAGTCATTGCAATAAATACAGGCAAAGCCATTACAATATACCATGCATACAAACATTTATACAAATAAAGACACTATGCAACAAATTATCTCATATTAATATGGCATCAACAGTATAAACATACAAAAAGGAGTACGAACACGGAATGTTTAAACGCAGCCCACTATATCCTTCCTAGCACTTACATTCATACTATTTTACAAGACTTGCTTGTTCTTGAAAACCATCTTCTGTCTGTTTACTAACTAGTTGTAACTTGTGTTAGAAGTCTAGAACTGAACTATCCCTGATACTGACCCTGTATGCTCCAATCACTACTTACTCGGGTTTCCTTAGCTAAGGAACAACTGAGCCACAATTGCTCCCGTGTCTTCCACATACATTTGTCAATAGGTCACGCTACATGGAATCAAGTTTGGAAAACTCTGTCAGGTAAGTTAGTGCATGTAATTTTCTCCCTTGATTTCTTCTGTTTGTTTTCCTAGTAAAATAAATTAGTTAATAAACGAGACTTAGTAAGACAGCACTTTAAAAAATTGCACTTGAACATGGGAGCTAACAGCCATTGTCATTTTGCTATATTTGATTTGTATGAAATGTTTAATTGAATGTACTTTGCTAAAAAAGTGAATTTTCATTTAGATTGTGCTGATGTATGTGCCCTTGATGCAGGAAGTATGCTAAAGGTATCCTCACAAAACACATACTACCCTGGCAAACAACAATTTGCTGTTCTTTCAAACACAGCTTCTACAATTTTACTCCTCATAGACCATGAGGTGTTAAACAACAGATTTAAAACAGTCATGTTAACCTTTTACTGCTGCTGGGAAAGCATTGTCCAAAAGTGCCATATTAGCCATTTAAAAAACCCAAATCACACAAAAGAAAACAAAGAACACAACCCCAAACCAGTAAGCCAGTAAGTTTCAGGCCTCAGGTTGTAAGGACAAAGCGCCAGAAAAGACCTCATGTTAGACTCGGAGCGGCTTTTCTGTTAAGTGAGGGCAGAAATGTTAGCTGTAAGTCACGATCCGTTTGCCTGCTCTGGTGGGCGTTTGCCTCTCAGGAGGGTAGTTTGACTCAGAAGGGTAAGGTGTCCAGAAACAGCCTGTCGATGATGGAAGGGGCTGGCACCAAATCTTCCAGTTTCAGGTAAAAGATGCGCTGCAGTCCCAGTGTGCAGAGAGAACGCAAGTCAGCCAGAACACCCAGTACCTTCGGCTCTGCAGACTCGAGCGGTTGTCCTTTGTTTTGGCAACTGAAAGTTAAGTGATCTTTCAAACTGCTTGTGATCTTGTTGCATAGCTCTTCCACTTTCTTTGGTTCTTTTAATCCATGTCGTTCTGCAAAGCCAGAGGAAAAAAAACACGTCAGCATCCCTATCACAAACGCAGAGAATGCATTTTCTTAGGCGTAACCCAGGTCCATACTCTGGAACTCAGAGCAAAAAGTGCTTTGAAAGTGTAGATTTCTCAAAACAGCTGGGGTTATATGGTGTCAGTTAACCTTTTTGCCACACAAAATAAGAGAAGACAAGTGCCCTTTTCTCTTTATCTGCTAAAACAGGCGACAGAGATGCTCAGTTATGACTGAAATTCTGGTACAAGGAATCTAAGCATCCTGTGTATCTGACATAATTTTCATGATATGAGACAGAATTAATTGGGTGATTTTCCAGCAAAACTATCACAGGAGGTGTTTTGGAGATTTCCGTGCTTCCCCACCAGTTGTGAATGCTCAATAACTATGGCAACCATTATTTATTCAGTGAATTCAAGTGGCGATCAATATCCTTAGCTAGCTCCATCAGCACCCGGCCTAGAATTCCACCAGGAATTTGCAGACACTCTTACAAGAAACTAAAGGCACCTTACTACCCTTTGTTATTTTGATCAGCTGCTGCTTTTTAGTTTATTCATCTTTAAGAGCTCTAAGATAAAAGAAGCCTGGAAGTTAACTATTTTGCTTTGAGTGAGCAATGCCTGAACAGCTGCTATGTTATCCATCACAAAAACCTCAGCACTCCTAAAAGGAAGGGGAGCTGGGGTTCGTTCCCCTTCAAATACCTTTTTTAAAATACTACAATGATGTTAAATGCATTCACAGTTCTTTAAGCATAAGTAGAATGAATCAGATTTGTGATTCATTAAAAGCAGGCTTTTTACAGGGGAAAGAATTCTGTGTTGTTTGCTATCAAGGCTTAGTGGATGAACTGAAATAACAGAACAAAAAAAAAAGTTCAGAACAAAAATCTCAAATTTGTCATGCATTCATTTGCCTCTGACTTTGAAATACACAGGTAAGTAAGAACTGGCTTCACAGCAAGGCCATAATAATTTACACGTGAAATAGAATTGTGCCAGATACGGTAATCGAAGAAAATACAGGTTATTTTAAGTCAAATAAAATATAAAAACATATAAAACGGTGACAGCAGTGGATAAGGAATAATTGTGGCAGTTCTTGTGTTTGATGCTTTTGAAGTCATCTCCCTCGCTGGGCCTCTCTCCCATCCCTGGCAGTCAGCAGCCACATAGTGCCCATTGTCCCCAAGTCTTGTTCCTCCATGCCAGGAGGAGCAAGCAATAGACATGCTTTCTGTTTCCCCTGATGAACAGTGGAAAGAGTACAGTTCTCTTTACTTCCAGAAGCAGGAGCAATGCCTGCACCAGGCGCAGTGGTGCCTTGCCCAGGCCTGTGTATCTAAACTCCTTGCTCACCACCTGTTTTGGCTTAGATACTCTTTACAAACCAATAAAACAGACAGGATTCAATGAGGGCAGTCATAAATGCAAAGGTCTGGTTTTCCACTGATATTCACTCATTTTACACTTTTTTTTTCAACTGTATTTACTTAGGCACAGTTAGCTCCTGAATAATACTGGTTTGGGATCAGAATCAGAGATGTGCAGACATGGACATCTCTGTCCAGAAGGTACTGTGCTCTGTCATTTAAGTACCATCAATCTGCCCTGTTGTTTCAAAGCAACACTTATCCAGCCAGTGACATCTGCTTCAGACATCTTTTTCACCTTGCAGGAATTAAAAACCCTAGGTATTCTAAGTGCCTTGTTTACATTAAAACATGAGAAGTCAATGAATATTTAAAGCCTTTCCAGTAAATGGTGTATAGTGTAATTATGTAAGCCTTAACTATACAGGTCATTGAGAATAAATACTTAGGCAGATTCTGCCATTAAAAATCTTGGCAGATAAATATTTTATACAGGTTGGAAAAGCTGAGGGCTTTTTTTTTTTTTACCACTAGCCTACTGAGAGAATCTGCAGGACATTAAATTAATCTTGCAATCTTTGAAGAGTTCCAATCTTCTAATCTGTTTTGTTTCCTAGCTGGGTAAATGAAGGTATTTTTATAGATGTAGGGAGCTGCAATACTAGAATGGATCCAAAACGTGACTACAATTTAGCTGAGCACATTTTCAAACCACTGCCTCAGTAGGTGTGTACCTCGCTGCAGAGTATGGAAAATTATCTCTGGCTCTGGAGCATGCAGCAACTTTGTAAGCATTTCCAGCCAGAACTAAACAGCTTGTCTCCCACTGACAAGTTCAGAAGGTTTCATGAAAAAATCATGTCTTTGGTGAATAGCCATGAAATGTACCAATGCAAAACACTTTGTGTGCAAAGATTATCATATTAGTAGCCTTACTTCACATAACAAAATCATGGAAATTCAGAATTAAGAGATACTCTGTCCTTAAACTCTGGTGCTACATTAGTAAAGCAGCCCCTGATAAACCAAATTTTCCTCCCCTGAGTGAATTGACATACAGTGGCCTTCTGTACTTGCAAATCTCCATAAGGGTTAACTCCTCATGCCTGGAACTGCTTCTAGGGTTTTCAGTCTTAAATTCCTAGGGCATCCATAGCAAGTCAAAGACATCTACGTGGAAGCCCTTCTGCTAGGGAAAGACACCGCATGCACTGGCACTGGCACTGCAGTCTCTGGTGTTAGAACACAACTACTTTCTGAAGAACACACTCATCTAAGAACAGGCTCCTCTCCTTGGTAGGCTTGAGGCGTCTAAGGCCTAATTTGCTCAACGATTTAGATTTAACAGGGTTCAAATAACAGGAAACACATTTTCTTGCCTTCTTCACACGCCCAGTCCTGTTTGCACAACGAAAGACCCAGAGCCTTTCTTACACAACCTAGAGGGAGCAGCACGAGGCCCCTGTGGTAAGGGTGTGCGGTGGCACTGAAGCCAAGGGCCTCTAACCGTTCGCTGTCTTCCACAGGATGTTCTTATCCACATGGGAATGATAAAGCCAAGATTTATCCCAAGAAGTACAGCTGGTCAAAATTGATAGATTTTCTCTAACTGATTGAGGAGATGTGTAAATATTATCGTAGTGAGACTTTTTATAATGACAAAGACACACGTAAAGTGAATATAGGATTTCTCAGCCTGTAACAAACCAAGATTGTGTTTTAGGATATCATTGATTTTTGCAAGAAAAATGGTGATTTATGGCAAAGATGCTGTCAAAATGACTCATCAAAAGTCTTGCCTCTAAAGCTCTGCAAACTTAGCTCATCCTGGTAAACTGAACACAGCAAGTTTTTTACACCTTTCTCCTTTTCCTGGGAAGCTGAATGTGATTTTGTGCTATCATTACACTGATCAGCAAAAACTCGACAGGAAGAAAGCAAAGAAATCCATCACCAGCTGTGCTAGTCCCTCTTTCCCTAACCTCTGTCCCAAGGTAGATCAAGGCAGGGTCAGGCAGACTGAGCACTACCTTTACAGAAAATAACTCTCAGAGAGCGTGAGTACCTCAAAGACCCTGGGCTCTGCACTCTGTGTCACATGGGATCACTTTTAGTCTCAATTAATTCTGAGGTGTCCAGAAACGCAACAGATGAACACTGCAGACTTAAAATAGGCTTCTTGATTGTCTCGGTTTCAATGTAGTTATATGATTTTCTCTTCCCCCTTCACATTCCTCTTCCCCTTCTATAAGTCAAATAAGCACAAGGCTCAGTTGCCTACAGCTTTCTCGTGCATGCACTGTTACACAGGAACATTGCAACTCGGGCAGATCCAAGAGTCTCCTTTCGTGTTGCAGTCTGGCCCATATTATCCTGCCTAACTCTCAAGATGCTTCACAAGGGTCCCTAGCCTTGGTGCACAGACTTCTCAAACTCCTCCTAACATCAGTGTAAGGATGGGCATTTTTAGAAGATTATTACAATTTTAGGTGGATGAATCATGTTCTGGAGGTGCCCTTTATTCTCCATCAGCTGTGCAAGGTACACTCAAGTCAGGTGACATGAGTGACCACACAGAACACCATAGTTTGCTCTCTCTTTTAAGAAAACCACAATATAACACGGAGACGGCTGGTTGCTGTAGAAGCAAAGAGTTCTTGCCTCAACAAAGAGGTGGGAGTGAAAAAGGAGGAGTGAGTACTTTACTTTGACGCTGACAGTATTTCCCTCAGCTAAGTGGTGGGGGGAAGGCAGACAATGCAATCTGGAGGGGTTTTTTTTTATAACTAGCTCTCCTACACTCCTCCAGTCTGCCACCTGCTTGTATGTAGACCCAGCACACGAAGCACCCACTCCAGAGGATATCCTGGCAAGAGGACTGAAGGATATCTGCTGCTGAAGAGTAGGTAAGTCTCCCTTCCATTGGGAGGTTGGATAAACTCATGTTCAGAAGAAACTACAGCAGTCATACTCTTTTTAACCAGACTGGTCTCATTACTGTTTCTTGGTATGACTGATGGTGCTAAAAATTGTGTTTGTAAACTGGAATGGAAAGCCCAACAGCAGGAAGACAAACACAAACTCGTAATTAATTGAAACCTCACAATATTCTTCAGAGGTCTGGTGCCAGTCTAACAAAGCATTAGGAGTGTGAATAAGCCAAATATATACAGTGGTTCTGGGCTGGTCTGTAACACACTTAAAATAAAACATATGCTAAAAGAGCTTGGCTGAATGAGGGCTAGCATGCTCTGTACTCGGCAGCATCCCACTGAGAGTGTCAAGTGGGCAAAACAATAATGGTTTGATGTGGATAGAGAAAGGAAGAGGCAGAGGGGAAAAGCTAATCAACAAGGAGAAAGAGAGAGAGAGAAAACATCAGCAGTTCTAAAGCAGGGAGAAATTTGAGGCTAAGTTAGAATGTGCCCTTGAGATGATCTGCACTGGACTCTCAGTCTTTGTATTTTCACACTGTTAGAAAAAAACTAACAAATGGTCATCTGGGAAGTTTAGGAAGCATTTTTAAGCACAGGCTGAGTTAGTATCTAGTCTACTGTGCAAAGCTTCATCTTCAACACTATCTAGTCCATCACAGAGTGACTGTGCAGGAACAGTCCATGAACACACTAAACTGATAGAAATCATCCGTGTGGAATTAACAACAGAACTTGTCCCAAGACGACCAGTATCTCCTTTCCATGTTGGTGCTCTTCTTTAGCTCATTAGATCCTACATCCCAACAGAGTAAGTGACCCAAAGGAGAAAGATCTAATTTTTTTACTTTCATAGGCATGCGAGGTGAGTGTCATGTGTTGTTTCCTACCTACTTTCTTCTGGGTGATGCTTAGAGCAACACTTGTGCTGTGGAGGAAGTTGTGTCCAGCCTTTCTAAACCAACTAAAGGAAGTAAAAAAAGAGAAGAGAGACAGAGAGAGGAAGATCCTAAAGGAGCACCTTACAGTAAAAAGATGTGTTTTGGCATGACAGAGCTCTAAGTTAACTGTTTGCAAGCCTCCACAGTAAACCATATGCCACTTCTTTCATTCTGGGTGCTCTTTTAAGCTGATGTCTTATCTGAGATGACCTGAAAATTCATCAGCGATCTGAAATAATGCTTTTCCTTCTAGGCAATATACCACAGATTTCCAGGAAACATAAAATATATAGAAAAAGCACAAATATATGGACTTTCTAATGGAATATATAATGCAAAATATTGTATATACCTTTAGTTTTACTCAAAGCATGCAATGTAGTGAATTAGTGAGTAGTGTGATACCCAATAGGTCTCTTGTCGTTCTCTTTGCAATTACTAAAAGGAACAAATGACCCTACATGCCTGTAACTATGGATCCTATGTCATCTGCAGCTGTGGTTGGGATAGGACATGGAGCTTTGTGGCTCCAAACAAGCCGGCAGGGTTAATTGAAGGTCACTGGAACTACTAGGGCTGTTACTGGGGAGACAATTTGACATCCCAAAATGAAGGAACAGCCTTCAGTATATCTTAGGACACTGGGACCAGTGGAATGTGTTTTAGTCTCCAACACTGAATTTTACATTTATTCCTTCTTCCTTCGCTGGGAAGGAGGATTTTAGTTCTCTCTGTCACTCTTGAAGAACACAAAGAGAATATGTGAAAGAGAGTAGTGGCAGCTCTTACTCTTCTACCTCAGCAAAACTGCCAAAGATTAGCAGTATACAAGAGGGTTTGCTTTCTAATAGCACATCTTCATTTGGGCTAAGGACAGCACTCGTGAAATCAAGAAGAATGAACAGGTTATTATTCCCAGAAGAAATTTTTCTTTACCTGGAAAGACAATTCTTGAATTTGATGCTACCTAAGATGCTGTACAGTGTTAAAACAGGCTATGATTCCTATAGATCACAGGGTTGTTGTCTTTTCCTTTTTTTTGGTTAAGCCATCAAGTCATGAGCAATTTGCATAATAATCAATAAAATTTTGCTCAAGGCAGCATTCTGGTTTTGCACTGTTGTTACTAAAGGCAAACAACTAGATTCACAAAAGAAAGCTTTCCTGCTCCTTGTTATCTTGAAGCCTAATGGCATGGATATCCACTGGAACATGTGAGAACCGCAGTCAGATTCCCGTCCTATTGGAATCAGACCAGAGATAGGGCCTTGGGCGTCCCTCTGACCACCAGCTTGTCTGCAAATCATCAGACACAACAGCTATTCTGTGGCCCGTGAAATATATCAAGCTGTCTTAAGACAGAAGACAGTGATACTCAATAGTTGGATATCCTATGTTCCTGGGAAAAGTTGCTCTCCTTTTGTCTGACTCACAAAAAGGGCTTGAAGCAGGGTTTGCCAACTACCCATTGCCTCCAACAGTCCATTATAGGAGAAAAGGGTGCCTTCTCCGGAGATAAAGAATGGCACCTAAAACACCCATCTAAACCTAAGCCAAGCCTCAAAACAATGCTTAAAAATGTTCAACATTTCAGACTTCTTCAGGTTTCATATTTCCAAATTTTCTCTTTGGTATTTTTTCTCTTTTGGTGTGACTAGCTGAAAACCAGCACATGGCTTGTCATACTCAAACTGCAGGAAGGAGACAAGAAGCCATTTCTTGTGGGATGCCACATCAGAGGCAAATCTCAAGGTTTTCCTGAATAAAAAAATTCAATACACTAGCTAGAATCACCTGATTTCTTCTTACAAGTCTTATTTTTAATATTGTTCATCATTATACAATGCTATCTGTTTTCAGGTGACCAAATTTCTGGCTGAGTCCCCGAGTTAGCTAACTGTCCTTGGACATCTGAAACCTGTGAATATAAGTCACTAGAGCTTTGGTCTAATTTAGATCACATGAAAATACATGTTGTCCTTAAGACGAAATCAGCAGAGATATACCAGCCTCATGAAATAAAAGAATAAGCAGAAAACAACATTAATTTTAAACACCATCTCACAGAGGTGAGAAAATCAAGAGAAGCTTGACAAACAGAGAAAATCTTAAAGCTTTATGGACAGAAGTTGTCTCCTTTTAAAGGCAACAATTGCTTCCATTTGTTTAGAAACTTTGGGAAGACCAGCACAATGTACCAAACTCCTGGAAGTGTTGTGATCATGGAAAGGAAGAAACGTGGGATGTATCCAATTATAACTTATTTCTAATTATCCTAGGATGAACTGAGCCAGCCACTGGACAACTTTCACTCCTTCTGAAAGGGCAAGCAAGCAGTGCTTAACTGAACAAATTACCATGTTAAAATGGGACATGGGTTTGTAAGGAGAACAAGTTTTTTTCCTATATGTTAGCTTTTGCTATATTCACTTAGCTTGCTGGGAATCCTGTTCATCAACCCACCTACTCTCGGTCTCCAGGAGGATAATCAAGAACATACCACCTATGGCTACCTAAAAAAGACATATCTCATATACAGTAAATAATCTAAATCATTCAGATGTGCTACATAAATATATATATATATGAGCATATATGCCTGTATGTAAATATATATAGAGAGAGACAGCACCTATCCTTGATTTAGAGGTATCTAAATGCATATACATACATAAATACACTATGTATGTATGTAAGTATGCACACACATATGCGTATATATACGCATATATGTAGGTGCTTATAGTACACAGTAGGTGTGAATATATGCCAATGGATATTTATACACAGGAGAAAAAAAATAAATTTGGAACGTTCTTTCTGACTTTAACATACCGCTAATTTCGGAAATATTTTTATACAGAGTAAAGAAGCTCCAATGAGTTATTCCTGGTCTTAAATGTTTTATCAAAGAAACCAGAATCTGGACCTTAAAGTACCCTTTCCGACTGCAGAAGAAATGAACAGAAATTAATAAAAAACCTGAAAATACTTAAGAAACAAAAGAGCTACACACATACACGAACCCTTCATCAAAATGCAGGAAGGCAGCGTACCGTGCAAACTCTGAAAGCAAAATCTTGGCCCCACAAATATCAGTAGGAATTGGCCAATTTTATTTTTTATATCTGTCATCCAGTGTTTTATCTCACGGTTGTCCTGACACCATCTCATCCCGGGTAAAATGAAGCCTACAGCTTGTATTGTTGAGGCTACTGCCTGCAAAGTAGTGGATGCCTGAAAGGCAGAAGGAAATCAATATCTATCCCAGTGGAGCTTATAAGCATCCTTGGGAAGATCCAGCTCAGGGCACACTGAAGCCCTGTCTCACACTGATGACACAGTTGCACTGTTAAACTACCCGTTTTTCTGATATGAGTGTGAGGCTCTCTGTGGAGATGACTTCTGCTCCAAATTCTGCTGTGTGGTTGTCAGACACCCTTTCTCCCAACTCCTCCTGCTGCCATCAGCCATGACTCTTCCGTTGCAAGATACCCAAGGTATGCAGTGACTTTATTGTTCTAGGAACGCAAAAATTACACTTTAAAAGGTTATGTTCCCCTGTTTTGTACTTACTGGACAGATTTGGCAGATTCTGACATTAGTTTCCTGCTGTTCACCCCACCAAGCAGAAGGGGTCATATGGTCACGTGCACACCCAAAAGCTTTTGTACAACTGTGGAATGTGACTTTTTTCTCATTATTCTCTGATTTTCCTCTCTCAGAAAAGCAGTACATGGAATACCTAGGCTAGCCTGGCTCCTAAAAGCAGCCTGCCTGCCGTCATGGAGCACCCTTTCTGGTCCAGCTGTCTTGCTGAGAGATGAGCTATGCTAGCTGTACGGCTTCTAGGTCTCAAGCTGCCTTGATATTAGTATTCCTACACATAAGACCTAGCTCTGGTAATTTCATTAAGCTTTTCTGGGACTTCAGCAAGTATCTTGAATATTTTTGTAGGAGCTACCCAATTTGCTTGGAACCAGTTTGCTTTGTAGAGACTATTCCAAGAAAAGAATGAAGCTGCAAAGGAATAGTTAGATTACATTTTAATAGGGGTGTCTGATTGCCTAATGTTAATCCACAATTTCAATATGGTCATGCCAGTGCTTAAAAATCATAATCACTTTACCCTGAATATAGCTAAATGAACTGAAATTGCTTGAATCTTCAATAAAGCAAAGCACTAGAGTCTGAAGCTTTCCATTAACAAAGTAGCACTTACCTGTAATCATAGTTAGAGCTGATAGACTTGCTAAGGCTGGGATATCAAGGTTAAGGCTCTTTAAGTTTAAGGAAAAGTCTTTAATAGAGTCGAGCCACTCCCCAAATCCACGAAGGCACTGAAGTCTATGAAGCACGAGTCCATTGCAGAATACAAACTTATCCTCAGCAGTATCAGACCTCAAATAAAAACAATTGAAAAAATTATAAATGCATCTTCTACTTTACAGCAAAATGCATAACCAGTATTGAAGCATCTGTCATTTAAAATCTAAGGCATATTATCCTGAGACATATGTGGGCATTCACATTTGACAATATGTTTCTCCCTTGGGGCCAAAGTACAACAAACAAGCTTCTATGATTGCTTACTTGGTAGAGTTATAAGCCTGAGGTTAGCTGTAGCATGTGGTGTAGACTGTCTAATTAGTTAAGATTTTGGTCCTGCCCAAAGGCATAAACAGAGAAGACATTTTGCATTAAATACTGTATGTTTGAACCAAAAGAATACTAAGTGAGTGCATTTTGAAATACAAAACTAATAAAAAGATAGGTTCTGCAACTCTCAACATTTACTTAGTATCATCTGCGTTTTTCAGATTGTAAAAATTGGCGAGGGAAAAAACAATGGAGAACGCATGCAGTAATGCAGCACAATATGCATAACTGCATAAACTCTTTTATATGAAAACCTGTATGCAAGAGAGAAATTACAGCCAAGCTCTCCTCTTCTTCCCTCTCCACTACCAATATTTTTGTTAAAAAAACACATGCAAAGGTCATTTTCAACCTAAATAAACAAGGACATAACTGAAATCACCAGGCTGCAATTTTGCCAGTTCCTGAAAGTGGATTTGGTAAAGTGTCTTAAACAGTGCTAGACTGACAAATAGCATCTCACTCTATTAAATGACTTGGTATTAAGAAGAAAACCAATCTGAAAAAGATTTTAAATCTCCTTCATCCCTTTCAAAAACAGATGACAAAGGGAAAAGAAAAAAACTTTCATACTTGAAGTGCTTTTCTGTATTTCATACTTATGAGTACGAAGCAGACTTGCTCAAATAGTACCTGAGGATTAATTTTGATTACTATGTAGGAAGAAGATGGGACAGATAAAATAAAAGAAGCACATTAGAGACACCTCTGATCTCTTTTTAAATCACCTTCTTGGTTTTTCCTGCAGTGTAAAACAAATTAAACACCATATCATTTGTTTGTAGACATTGCTGATTTTTTTTGTGCTTTTTTTTTGGTAAAATTGACAACGTTCAAAGATAGCACCATATTTATTCCTTAAAAATATTCAGATGGATGATTTTTCACATCATCTTAAGAGGAAATGAAATAAATAGTTACCTGATGGAGAGTCTTAGTACAAACAGCTCCAAAAAAGCTGATTCTATGAGTAATGTCTGATCTTCTTTTGGGAGGTCAGTAAATCCTGGGATTTTTTCTGCCCAGCCTCTAGTTATGTCAATGGAGGCAGTCAGAAGATTATAGAACTGTTGTACATGTTCTGCATCTGTGCCTGCAGCAGCCTGATCAGTGGAACAGTACTAAAATGAAAGCCACAGAAAGTAAGGTTATATGCATTTAAGGGCATTCTGTGAAACATACAGCATTATTTGCCCGACAACATTTCCTTCTGTGGCAAAGCTGGTATTATTAACAAAGACATAAAAAGTAGGTCTACATCTATCTACCTATTTGGTTACCTACAGGCATTTTGCTATTCAGATAGATATTGCAAAAATATTTCCATATGTATAGAAGTAATTTCAAATTTACAACTAAAATATAATATCACGTTTTACAAGTACCTATATGCTGTTAGTAAACAGAAGTAGAAACCTGGTGGGTAGGATAATTTGCATCACTCTAGAACAGGAACATTATTTGGCTTACTACAATGAAACACTTTTCCCATTGATGAATTTGTCTCAGTGTGTCGGAAATGCAGATTTCTTCCAAAACCTCACAAAGTGCATTTTATCTGACAGTGATAGAGACACATAAGATAAATCACGTTTTATCTGACACATGCAGCATTGCTTCATTTGAATACAGAATTGGTTCAAAGTAAACCAGCTGCCCCATATCACCTCTTATCCTTCAAATTGAAGCATTTGAGGTTCAGCAGAACCTATTATCCTGCTTATGTGGCCATAACTCTTCCAGGCAACCATTTGACAGTCTCAGCTTGCCCAGCTTCCCTGTGACCCTCTGACAGCTCCCTCCCCACTATCTCCTACTTCATCACCAGTGGATCCCTGTCACTCCTTTGACACTGCTCTCTCTCGCTCGGCAGAAAATACAAGAGGAGCTTTTGTGGCTTAGTCCAAGTCTGTGCTTGGAAAGTGCTGCTGGTTTTCTGAGCAGGTACTGAATAACGTGTCATTTATTGTAGTAACATCCTCATCCATCAGACATCTGCTGGGTTATTTCTGGGAGAGACTTTATACCCACTCTCTCTCATGGATTCAGCCAAGGAAAGGCTGAGGTAGTCTCCATGGCTAAAAGAAGACTGCATACCCTTTGGAAACAACTTCCCACATGCAGTTAGGCTTGAGTCCATCAGCCTGAAGGCCACTCTAACAACTCTCCAAGCCAGAGTGCAAGCAGAAAAAAACTCTTTCCTAATCAGTAACAGTGGACTGGCAGCCTGGGAGGACCATATTACAGCCATGCCACGTGGGCTGCAGGTATCACCCACGTTGCTAACTGCAACCCAAAAGTCACCTCTGTGCAGGACAGAGAGGTGAGGCAGCAAGCAGAACTTCTCAGGTAGCTGTCCTGTACTCTGCCTCTCCTAGCTGGAGGTGGTTGCTGTTGGCAGGTAAGGGATGAAGGACACAATGTCAGAGTTGCTGAGTGATGGGAGAACCACAGCAATGTTAGAAACCTCTGTCTGTATCTGGGGTACTGGTATTAGCTCTTAGTGACTCTGTTCTGCTTACCCAACACTAACTGCATGAGTTTCTCATAGTAAGTCCTAGCTGACATCCCTAATCAGCTGGCGAAACATGTGCAATCCTTCTTATAAAGTTGATTTGGAGACAAATCCTGCCTCAGCTACTCCAAAGAATTCTGTGACAGTGAGGCAGGTAGAGGCCACAATACAGAGAAAATGAGGAGCAGCAGTAGAAAAATCTGTATGCTGCATCATTTATGTGTTCAGACCCCCACTTGAATGGAGCAGTTGAGGATGCTCAAGCAGCTTGAATCAACTACTCCTGGCACTGGACTGCAGTAAGATTCACCCAGGTAATTAATGGGTGGAAAAAGGCAATTTGCTTTTTCAGAGACCCTGCATGTTCTGGACCCTCTAGAAGTGAAGCTGCAGAGCAAGCCACAAGTCGTCTGCATTTTGGCTGGGAGATGTGCTTTGCTACACAAGGGCTGACCTGTGACTCTTTCTTACTACATAGGGAAACTAAACAGGCTGATGGAAACTCCTGCCTCACAACAGGTATTGCTAAGCCAAGACATATTCTTGATCCTTTGAGCAGTAAAGAAGATAGAAAAGAAAAGGAAAAGAAAAAAGATATTACCCATTCTGAATGGGTTCATTCTAAATATAACTCATCACAACTCAGCGTAATTATGCCAGGTGTTAATTTGTTCCTAATATTTATAAAACATTCCTTTGGCAAAAGTAAGGCAAAGTTTTAACATTTTCTAATGAAGCTGAATGCTGCATTATGTCATGTAACTGTGAATGCTACAGTGTGGTATACCCCACGCTGGGCACTGAATCAAATTAAATGCATCTAAAAAAATTACAACTTGTATTTTTTATTATAGTCTATCCCACGAGAGCAATTTTAGAAGAAAGGTAAAAGATTATAGGAATTGTGTAATGTTCAGCTGCTGCAATATGTCACTGCTCGCTACAAAGAGGTAGCACTTACAAAGAATTGTTAAAATAAAATATTATTTACTTGTAACAGACTTAGGAGGATGTAAGTAACCATAAACAATATGTATGTTTCTGTTTCAGGTACCACAATTGCGGTTTTTTTCCATGATTATTTCATGGAGAAGAAGTGATATTTGACCTAACTTGTGACCAAGACAGCTGGCAATCCTGCCCTTGGTCAGGAGGCCACAGGACAGAAGGGCTCCCTCTGATCTGCATTTCTAAACCTGCCCTATGCAAACTGGAGGCAAACCAGGAGAAAGACGAAAGACAAAGCTCTGCCCCTCTCCCTTCCTCTGAGCTCCTTTGGGAATTAAATGAAATCTGACTGTTACTTAAGGAGGGGGTTGCATGTGTAGCAAGCAACATTAACTTGTATGTTATATCTGAAGAGATTTGGAAAGCCTGAGGTTGGGAAGCCCGATAGCACAACTTAGCTCTGCCCTTTGCCTGCTTTCATCAGTCCTTCATCGACGGCTACAGCTGCAAAAGCCTAACAATAACTTCTCTGCACGGAGGAAAGCCTACGCTTGTTTTTCCAAAAGCCACGATATGTGCTTAATTTTGTGGCCCAGGAAGGGGGGGATTATTGCCTAAATGCTGCATTCCCCCTCTAAAAAGGCAACATTTCTATTTAAGATGGTGCCTACTCTGCATGAATAAGGATGGCAACATATAGTGTCTGTTTCTCATCTCACCTCCTTAAAAGTGTAAACTCAGGGAATTGTACCAGTAAACACGTGTGAGACCAGACTACGGCCCTTGGCAATTGCCTTTTGAAACCAAGTACCTAAATATACCACTGTTGTGGACTGGTAAGTTAAAACCAGTGCTGAGATCAAAAGCAGCCATGTTCTGAACAGAACTGTTTCCAGTGTTTTGGTGTAAAGTTTGTAGCTTATGTAGTTTATTTTTGTTTTTTACTTCTCCTGGGTTTCTCTGTGTGTGTGTGTGTGTGTCTGTCTACAGGTTTTTTGAAGGGAAGAGATACATATTTTTCTCTGAAACTTTTATCAGGATTTTTAAGACAGTCAAGATATTACAGCTTGTAAACATGAAGACCATGCTAAACGTTAAGGTCATATCTGCAGAAGTGTCAGGACTGACTCCAAAGCCAGGTTTCCAGATCTGCCCATTTGTGGTGCTCAGCAGGGTCACAGCCTAGCTGAACATGCCATAAATTAGTCTTTACAGGTACAGGATTATTCTTCATGGGAATATTTTAGCATTGCAGTGTGTTTATGGCATGTTTCATTATATTCATTAAATTCAGTTAATCTTGCTTTTTACACAGCATTTGTTTCTGACCTCCCCTAACTTTTCAAAACAGTTATAAGGGTGTATGAAAAACATAAGAATCTACTAATTTCTTGTAGAATATTTTTGTCTTTTCAGTACCGCTGGGCATAACAGACTTACATATTTTACTGTAAAGAAAAACTTAGATATTAATTTGTTCTAACAGACAATCATACTTAATCTTTTAGCTACCAAGACTAAATTAATTTACTATCAATTGTATGCTCCCTGTAATGTCCAACAGAATTGTTCAACAATTAAATCTGTGGGTTGTTTTCATTAAAAGAGTAATAATTACTGCAGGACAAAGAAAAAAGTCACATAAAAGCACATAATTTTTGTTCAGTTTTCTGTAAATGCAAAAGAACTTTATATTAATAAATAAATACAAACTACAGCCCCTGGACTCCTGTAATTCTGTGGAACCCAGCAAATTTCCATCAAAGAGCAGAGCTCATCACACACCTTGGTATTTGCAGGATGATCCCTGAGACATTCTGGGTGAGTTAAGGTACATGCAGATACGGCTAATGCATTCTACCCATAGCAGGTTGTCAGACACTGAACAGCTAAATTCTTGGTAATAACTTGAAAAATTATATGATTTAATACTTACAGATTAGCTTGAAGAAAATATGTTACAGCATGCTTTAAATTGCTAAATTATATATATAAGTGTAGTCTAAAATAGCATAATGTAATTTTTATATAATTGCAGTAAATATGCTTTAGGATTAAATATTACTTAGCAACAAGTGATAAATGGCCAACGGAGTTATTGTCTGAGTACAGCTGCTATTTTTTACAGTCTCAAATTCAATCATATTTCTTTAAGGTGGAAGAATTTGATCTTGTTTTTCCATAGCTGCAGTTTTTTCTTATCCTATATCAACCTGCCTAAAAATTGTATTTAACAAGCCATTTCAATGCTGCATTTTAATAACCACAGAACATTTTTTTCAGCTTTCAGAATATTCTATGAATATTTAAATTGCAACTACGATACATTAAAGAACAAGGTTACAAAAATATATAATCTTTGGTAAAGCCTTGCTGATTTTTCAGAATTTTAATTTTAAAAGGCCTGTTTTAAAAATGTGAGTTTTACTGAAGGAATATTCATGCTGGGGTATCCAAAGCTAACCCTGGTCCTATTTAAATAATGGCAAAATTCCTTTTGATTTCAACAGGAATGGTCCTATCCATCCAGTGTCAGACTCTGCAACCTTTCTATCTGAATATTAGGGAAGTGCTATCAAATTTTAGCCTTCAGAAGACGGAAGTTAAGATATTGGACATACAAGTACTGCTCCTGGTTAATTGATGACATCATAATTGATCATGTTTTGGCACAGCCTTCTTGCAAGAAGAATGCTCTATTTATCCATGCATTTTTGCTTTCACTCAGCCATGGAATATACTGCAGATTGTTAGATTATTTTGTGATTGAGATCCTCACAATGAATAGTTACTAACACTAATATCTACTGCACTTCCTTTCCTCTCATTGTCCACCTATCACGAAAAGACAACGGCTGGCTGGACCAATTTCTACCCTCATCCAAATTTCACACTTAATTTCATTTTGGCAAACCAGCTGGTAAGGAGAAATGCAGCTTGCTGATCATTTCTGTGTGGAAAGCAAATAGGGAAAGAAAAGTGAGACATACTCTTGAATAGTCCAGCTCCCTGGGCGTGGAGTCAGTTAAAGCTCGAACGAGGGCATTCATCATGCTGATGGGAGGAGAGGGCGGGGAGGGCTGAGAGGGTTCTTGCTGTAAGGGGCTCTTTGGTTTGGAAGGCAGCCGACCTCTTCTCCCTTTCAGGCTGTCGGTACGGACAACTAGGTGAAAAAAATCCCAAGGGAATCAGTTGTGAAGGTACCAGAAAACGATGGATCAGAATGAACACTCTGCTTTTGTTACGGTGGCCAGACCAGCAAAAATAAGAGTGCTCTCCAGTTTCAGCACATGCTCTTGATGCCTTTGGTTGCACAGGAACACAAATGGCACCAGAACTGTGTCAGACCTACGATCGTAAGCAGCAACGTAGCTGCTTACTGAGAGCCCAGCTGTGTTTCTCGTGTCCATGCTTTGTTTGCAGCACGTCTGTGTGCCCGTGTACATGTGCCCGTGACACTCCACTGCTGAAAATAATCTGAACGTGAAACACAGATTTTAGTGTTTCTACTACCAGTGTCTCTTTTAAATGGCAGAGGCGTTCATTCAAAGTAATTTTAGCTTTCTTGAAGCATTTGAAAAAATACGGTCACACTATATAGGTTATATTATCCATGTCAGTATTTGCAATGGGACTGCTCACACAATATTACTAACATGCTTAAATATTTGCAGAATTGGGACTAATGAGTTGATCCTGTTTCCATTTAAATTAATTGCAAATTTACAATCAGCTTATGGGAATGAAACAAGATCCTATGTCAAAATGCTCACAATCCAGTGCAGCCCCTGGTGAGATAACAAGGGGAAGGCAACAGCATTATCGAGCAATGTTCAAAGTTAATAAAGGAGACATTTTGGCCACTGTCAAATTATCCTCTTGTGACCTTGGTGTTCTTGAACTCTGGGGTCTATAGTCTAAATATGATAATAGGGGTGAAAAGCACAAAATCAATACATTATTACATAAATGCACTTATTTTGGGTTAAGTTATGAATCTCATCACTGTCAAATTTATTGTAGAGACATCCATGTTGACACACACACACACACACACACACACAGATTAATTAAACATAATATTTTAGTTTTCTGGGATCATAAATAGCCAGAGTCCTTACCTTCTTTAACCATGCCGACACTGAGACACTTCTGGAACCGGCAGTATTGGCATCTGTTACGACGTCTCTTGTCCACTGGGCAGTTTTTGTTTGCCAGACAAACATATTTTGCATTTTTCTGAACTGTTCTCTGCAAAAATGCAACACAAAAATAGTAAACTGATCGTTTCTTGAGCAACTTATAACCTGACAAAATGTGTTTTAATTACAACATGAAAAGTGACAGTGCAATTCATATAATTAGATAAAATTAATTTCCTAACACACTAGCCTGCAGGAAAAACAATTTTATTAGTGCTAGCTGCTGACAATGAAAATCATCTAGGATTGTTCTGAAGCAAGTCTCTGGAGACAGGCAACTTTGAATGATAAAATCATATCTGAAATTACCAGGTCATCACATCTACCTTTGGGGATTAGATTATCTCCGCTTTTAATATCCCTTTGGGAACAATTTTCTACTTGGTTCATTCCCTTGATTATTGCTGACCTTATTAAAATAAAATCAAAATGATCTGCAATGTACTTCTCTTGCTATCACTATTGTTAGTCAAATACCACAATAACTGGTTTGGTTAGCCATTAAAATCATCAGGGAGAAAAATAAAAATACCAGAAACCCCTACAAAATATGTTTGGCTAAATACTCTGGGAAAGTTAACCTGACCTGAGGAAAAAAGACAGAATGATGACATAGTTATGTAAATTTAATTAACTCTAAAGTCATATTGAAAAAAATATAACAAAATTAAAATTTGTAGAAACCTGGTAAGCTTTGGAAGAATGTAACAAATATTAATGCAAAAAAGCATCATGCTGCCATACTTAAAATCAAAGATACATCAATAAATAACATCCAAAAAGATATTACTAGAAAAGACACCAGAAACAAATTTATCAACTCAACATTCAATATTAAATCTTTCACTGCAATTAAATTAATGGATAAATTTTATTCCATAATTTGTGTTTGTTATCAAATAACAGCTTCAATGTACTAGATATAAGAGATACAGCAAATATTGTTAATTGTGATTTGGAGCTGAAAACAGTTTAATTTTGCAGAATAAGGTACTTCTACAAATCAAGGATATGCTATTGGTTTCCACAGGGGCAGGTTTGGGATAATTAGGGCTGCTATTTCCATGTTATTTGTGTTCTCTTTTCTAGTTATATTTAAATAACAAATTAGTTTTGTAAGAGATGTGTATGCTACCATGTGATCAAAAGATTATTATTAAGTAACGGTGACCACTCCACCTACAATAAAAAAAATTTGTAAGCCCTCCCCCCGAATATTTTGGGACTGTTTTTGTTCCCATTGTATCTTTTACCAGAACAGGGGCATGACTGCTATCTTAGCAAGAAGAAATATACCAAATCAACCCCAAATGTTTCAAATCTTAAACTTGCTGCCCAGAACCATCCTACCAAAAGTCTATCGCAAGCTCTTCACTTAAACAAGCTATTTCTGAAATTAATACTGGAATTTGGACTCAGTCTGCTGAAAGGAAATTAAAAAGCACCCAAATCTAAGATCAAAAGAGCATATTCGACTCTTGAAAATACAAGCACAAAGTTTCCACTGAGAAACTGCTGTGTGTAAGTTATTTGTGTTGCTATTCAGCTGCAAAGCTGCCTTCATTGCAGAGCAGGCACCAGGACCCTGTGCAGTGCTTAGTCACTGCTCTGCAGGCAGCTTTCCCCTGGTGAAGACTCCCCGGGCTCCTGAGCTGAAGGGTAATGACATGGCAGCAACCAAATGCAACTAGAAGTACTGGGGTTTGTCCTATGGGTGAAACCAGTTTCTTCCTGGTGCTGACCACCCTGCATTCCTCCTCACGCCAACTGCCCCTGGACAACAAACGGCACCGCTGCCACCACCTAAAATATTAAGTTGACTTTATGATTTCAGGGTTTCTTTTCTCACATAAAACTAAAGTATAATTGGAATGGGTGACTGAGTAAAACCTAGGCTGAATGTACTCCGGGTGAGTTACACTACAGAATAAATGCAGTTTATAGCTTAAACTGGGGTGACCATTGAGAAATGCTGGCAGACCAGAGATGTGGTTATCCCACATAGCTGCCATGGCCTCTTCTCAGCAGAGACTGGCTGATCCTTTTATCCTATGGAGGGCTTTCCTTGACCTCCTTCAAAAACTTTGGGTGTCCCTCCCACCCTGCTGGGGGGGCCCGAGTTTTAACACACGATGTCCCTGAACCCCCGGGTCAGGACCAGGAGCAAGCGGGGACAGAAGGGGTGGGAAGTGAGGTGGGGGCAAGCAGGGAGGGGAGCAAAATGCAGAGCTCTCACCTTGAAAAAGCCCTTGCAGCCCTCACATGTCCGCACCCCGTAGTGCTGGCAGGCGGCATTATCTCCACAGACAGCGCAGGTGCCTTCCCCAGACGAAGAGCTCCTGCTGGGCGGAGAGGGCAGGCCGCTGCTGCCGCTCCCGCTGCTCTCCCCCATCAGGCTGGAGGTGGCTGCGTTGAGGCCGAGCGGTGAGAAGGCTAAGGTGGCTGGTCTTTTGGCCAGGTGAAGCCCGTAGGAATGGCCCTCCATGGGAGCCTGGCTGGCGGCGGGCCTGTCGGAGCCCAGGGGCAGGCTCAGGGAGGCAGGGTCGTAGCACATGTGGGCGGCCGCGGACGGCGTGTGCGGAGGCGAGTGTTTGAAGTGGAAGAGAGGGAAGCGCGGAGGCACGGTCTTCATGGGGGTGGCGTCCATCAGGTGGCCGGGAGGCAGGCAGGTCTGCGTGGGCTGCAGCGGGGGCTCATCCCACAGGCCCTGGTGAGCAGGGAAGCCAGGCGTGGTAGGCGTGGAGGGTGGAGATTGCTTGAAGTACATGGAAGTGCTGGGCATCCCCTCATCTGTAGATGGGGGCAGTGACGGCTGGTATGGGGACAGCCGGGTGTCTTCCATCTTTATGAGGGGCCTCTGGCCAGAGGAGGCAGTTTGCATTTGGTAGAGGCAGGAAGGCTTGAGCTCATAGCTGCCAGAGTAACCCTCCATGAAGGTGCTGAAGCTGGGAAGGGAGGTGGTGGCAGTGGCAGTGATTTCGGTACTGCTCAGGTCCATGGTGAGCTTGGCATAGTCAGGGTTCATGATGTCTGAGCTGTACTCCGAGCCATAGGCGTAGGTCTGAGATGCATAATTCGAACCGGGCGGTGAAGGACTATACTGCGCTTGCACACAGGGCATATCTGCAAGGGCAAAGGGGCACGTTAACAACAAGCCCAGTGCACCAGGCCGCGGCCCAGGCCCTCACAAACTTCTTTCCTAGGAGCTTTCCCACGTTTCACAGCTCAGATAGGCACCCAGCTCCCATTCGGACACTTAAATTAGCCTCCAGCCTTTTCCTTTCAACAAGAAATATGCATCAAGGACCGACTAAGCATTCGGTATTATGGGGCCTGCTCTCATCTAGTCAAGGCAGAAACTCACATTTATACCAGTGTCAGTGAGAGAAGAATCCATCTCAAGTTGCCCTACATCTGCTGCTTAATATACATAGGTGTCAATGAGAATTAGATAAGCAGAATGAGAACAGTTTATGGCTCTAAATCTCTCTCTGTATGCATGCAATCATGCTGTAAAATTTTCGTGAAGGGTAAACGAGATTATCAAATGCATATATATAAATATTAAAAATTATATTTATTTTAAAAGAAGCAGCATCTGCAGTGCATGTCAGAGGAATTCAAATCACAAGGTTTGCTACTCAGGACTTGCAAACATTAATTTTGCTTACTCAACTCTGGACCTTTGAAGAAATTTCTGGTCAGCTAATAATTTAAAGTTGCTGTCTCATTATTATTTTTAAGGCTTATTTCTGGTAGAATGTTCTCCTTAAAAAAATGGAGGGTACAACATCCCCTTAAATTTGCAAAAATGTAGGATAAAAGGTATGTAGTATTTCTGTTTTTATGGGAAAACAAGGTTAAGGCCAGTAATACAGTTGGTTTTATTCATTAGTCATGAAACTTAATGCGGTTCACTGATAGCTGGGATGGATGAAACAACACAGTGCCTGGCTAAAAAGATCTGATTGTTATTTTCTTTTACATGTCCTACTAGTTTGCCATGTAATGTGCTGGTCACAGGAAATAACAGACCCAATTCTGCAATTCCTTGAGGTTTGCCTGACTAAACACTGTGAGATTCTAGACCAATATTTGCAACTCGAACTAAAAGTGTGTGGTGTATTTTGGTTCCACAGCAGAGGAATAAAAAGCATCAATTAGTATAAATTTTCTCATAAAGAGAAAAGTAAATGTGGATAAAATGTACATCAAAATTAAATGCAGTTCATCTCTTCTTAATCATGGTAATTTATATTACAGAAGCACTTGAGAAATAATTCATGCTAAAAAACCAACAAAAACTGCCTTGAAAATAATGAGGTTTTCCTCATTATTTTAAGAACACTTTTCACTTACAATTTTAAAATATTCACTCCTACCATGCAGGAATCCAAATAATTTGTGTTACATCAACTTTTAATTCTTTCCTGCCCGCTTTGCAGATAAACATATTTAAACTAAGCACCAAATTTGAATTATCACGCTGTCACAAACCATTCACATCTTTCTTCTTCTCGAGAAAACATTAAAATCTGAGGAAAAAAAAATTAGTGCTGTTTCCTGAAATTAAGACCTTCATTGCTTTAAATCCAAAAGCTTGAAGAAAAAGGCAGAACAACCCTCCCCCAAGCCTTGCCTCCCAATGTTATTTATGTATTATTCTACTGTTCTCTTTTTTTCCCTGTCAATTTCTGTCCATGCCATTCCACGCACACACATTTCCTGGCAAGTCGTATCACTATCATTTGTTAGTTTAAGGACTGGCTGTTAAAACATAGTGATCAGTGCTTAATCAAATAAAAAGGGAAAGAAATTCTTTCCACACACCTCCACTGAGAACTGACGGAGGAACACGACAGAGTGAGTTCACAGATAATGTCACAAGTGGACGTGTTGATACACAGCTCTATGAAGGAAAAAGGCTTTTTTTGCTAGCTCAGAAAATGAGCAGGAGTTCAAGGGAACAGATCATTATGCCTTTTTTTTCTGCATTTTTCTGAGCATAATAGAGTTATGTCACTGAATTCTGCGCAAAGTGGAGTAGAAAAACAGAAGTCTAAAATAACTCTGACTGGCGGACTGAAAAAATATCCCTAACCTAAAGGTCTGGTCTCTCCTGGCTCTGTGGGACTCCTCCTACCTCGCCTTTTGCCAACACACTTGTCTAAGTCTAACCCCTACTTTTCCACTTAGGGCACCAGTATTAATTCCTCTGCAAAGTAAATAACCTGGGATTTTTTCTTCTTTATCCAACAATATTAAATCAAGAAAAGAAAAAGCCCCACAGGAGGTGCATTGAAGAGCAGCCTCTCATCAAAACCCAAATGAATGGGTAAAAGCATCAGGGCAGGGATATTGGGAGCTATTACCATGTTATTCTGCTTTCTTTGCGAGAACTTGAGGTAAAGGATGCCCAGTTTAACGCCAGGCAAGCTGGGCTCCTCACAGGGACACTAGCACCCCCGACCAGCTTCCCCTTAAATCTGGCACGTCTTTGGCGAGGGGCTCGCAACCCCGTGCGCCCAGGCACGGCATCGCCAAAAGCGCTGCGAAAGGCAGGCGCTGCTCTGATCCTTTTGGGATTTAAACGCCCCGGGACGTCGGGGGCCGATGATGCCAAAGGGATTTGGGAAGGGTTGGGGCTGCAGCAGGAGTTCCCGCACCCCCCCCC
>VZTF01008251.1:1562869-1744539 GCA_013397755.1 Cnemophilus loriae
TTCAATTTTTTTTTCTCTTTCCCCTCTCCGCCTTCTCCTGACTATAAATAGCTCGTGCGCGCCGTGCGTGTGTCACGTTCCCATTACGTGCGCCTTACGCTGACGCACGGGGGCGGTGCGCTCCGTGACGTCAGCGCGTATCCGGGCCAAGCTATAAATAACCTTCCGGCGGCCGGCGCCAGTGGCGGGCGCGCGCTGCCGCTTCTGGTGTCGGTGCCGCTTCCCTCGGGAGCCGCCGGCCCCGGCGGCCTCGCTCCCGTGGGGAGCTCCGGCCTGCGTGCGGACGAGCCCCCCGGGCCGGCAGGTCACGCCTCTGTGAGGGCCATGCTGCCCTCGGGCAGCAGGTGCTGCTGTCTCTGCCTCCCACTTTCGCCCGGCGGCGTAACGGGCCCTGAGTGGTGGCAGTGCACAGCCGTGTGTTCGAAATCGCAGAATCTTGAAGGGGTTGGAAGGGATCTTAAAGATCATCCAATTCCAACACCTCCCTGCCATGGACAGGCACATCTCCAACCAGACCATGTCGCTCAATGCCCCATCCAACCTGGCCTTGAATATGGCAGTGGATGGGGCATCCATATGCCCCCTGGGCAGCTTGTTTCAGTTCCTCACACCCTCACAGTAAAGAATTTGTTTCATGTATCTCACTCAAAATTTCCCTCTTTTCAGCTGGACCCCATTTCTCCTTGTCCTATCACTACAGCTCCTGCTAAAGATTCCTTCTCTAGCTTCCATGGAGGCCTATTTCAGGTACTGGAAGGTTGCAATGAGGTCTCCACACAACCTTCTCTTCTCCAGGCTGAACAGCTGCAATCTTAGCATGTCTTCATAGACACACGAATCATTATGTGCCCAAGTGTTTGCTGTGAGTAATTCAGGAGTCGCTCTGCAGTCAGCCTGAGTCCACGTGCAGCTGAGATGGAAGTACATAGCAGAAGCAGTAACTTCAGTGCTGCTGTTCTCCCTCTAGCCTGAGATCCCAGACAGGGTTACAGGGAATCTATGTGTATTTTAGCTGGTTATTATGAACATAGGTAATGTATTCCCAACTATACAATGGGTGTCTCAATAGGCTTAGCTGCAGCCATCTCCCAGGAGTTAGGCAATGGTTTTTTTTGGACCCCGTAAGGTCCAAGAGGGAACTGAATGTTCTCACAGCCTAGGCAAGTGCTTTAGCTGGTGGTCTGCTGTGTAGAAGTGGCTGTGATGGCTGCTCTGTGTGTGTCAGCAGGCACTGGGCCCCTCGGGGCTAGGAGTGTAGCAAGATAACTCATTTTGCAAGCAGCTGCGCTGGCTGAAGATGCAATTCTCCCCCAGCGATTTGCTGCCTTTCCTCTGCCAGAGTTACCGCCCCCACAGCTCTTGAGTTGATGTTGGATAAGCGAGCAGCTGGATGAACTGTGCTAATACTGCCTGAGGCGCCCTAAGGAGGATTCCTGCGATCTCTCTTGCTGACAGAGTTTTGGACTTGGTTGTCTATGATGGCTGCACTGCATGGCAATAATACCTATTGCAGTGATACTCGAAAGAAGATGCCTTCCTGTCACTTTAGACATTGGGACAACTTTCCCATGGGTACGTGGGTGCCTGGGGTTCAGGGTGGGTACACAAATCCTCAGGTCAGGCTGGCTGGTAACAGCTCTGGGTCTGTTCACAGCAGGGCTGTATGCCAGATAACCTCTTTGGGTGAGTGTAGGCATGGTCAGCATGTTTGGCTTTCCTGTCTCACTTGGAAATCCCAAGTGTGGGCGTCTCACTTGCATCCCAAGTGTGTAGGACTAGCTTCAAAGATAGGTCTGTCTGAACAATCTAATGGAAGACAGTTCTGTAAAAAGAAATCCAATTCTAATGGTCAGACTGTTGCTAAATAGTGTGAAAATTAAATCATTACCCAGTTTTGATTGTAAGCTTTTTGGGTACGGGAGCATCACAGTTGTCTGTCTCATACCCCTTTATTGTTAGCACCAAGGTGTGTGTTTCTTCCAGAGTCTTAGCAAAGCAGTAACAAAGAAAATGTAAATAGCAGATTCACTTAATAGAACTCTTCTAGTGCTTGGGATTTCAGGAAATCCACCCATTTCAACAGTTTGCTAGTGTGTGGTTTGTTGGGCTTTTTTGTTCTTCATTTTGTAGGTCAGCATCTAAAACTTGATTGGTTTGCTTTAATTACGAAGTACTTGATGTTACATTTTTCTTGTCTTGTGCTTTTATTTCGATGGAGTTCAGAAAAGCAACTTTTCCCACTTGGGGAATTAGCCACTTTGGTGATTTAGGGCTTCCACTGAGTTCTGTGTATTTGGGGACTTTTGGATGTGTTTTCTAGCCCTGGCAGAGTAGACAAATTCATTTCTGTCTGCAGACAAAGTGAAAATTTTACAACTAGTAGTGTGTTGAATAGTGATGCTTGTAATTTCTAATTGCTAGTCAGCTTTCTGGGGCATATTTGACATAGTAATTTCTTGCACAAGTGTGAACATTTTTAAATCTCACAGTTTTTTGGATGTATGCCCTCCTCTAAGGTACATGGTGTGTTGGAACATCATGCAGAGACTACATCAGCCTTCTACCATCATCTTTGATGCTAATATCAGCTTCAGTTCTCAGACAAAAGGGTTTACTTCAGTAATTGCGTTCATGGAGAGAAACTCAGTGGTTCTGCAGTTACTTTATCTGTAAGGAGGAGAATTTTCCTGCACTGAGCAGATGGCTGCACAGGTGAGCTGAAACTGGGAACAACTCAGTTATCTGTGACAGATTGCTTATGGTGTGTTCCACCATTGCAGTAGGAGATACTACCTATGACATCATCAGTGGGGTAGATGGTATCATTGCCATTACTTTGTCATCCTCAAATTATGAATTCCAAGCCATCGGCAGTTGTCTAGAGGCAAGGGAAAAAGGTGAAAGGATCTAGTTATCAACAAGCGCTCAACCAACCTTTCTGAAAATGGTGGAGTTGAGTCACAGCAGTGTCTTTCCCGGAAATGTTGACTTAAGATCTATGTCCTGAGAAATTTCAAAGAGAACTTGGGTGAGAGCTATTGTACAATGTGCCACTGGTGGGCGAAATGAAATCTTTAGATGTATTTGACCAAAAGCACTCTTAGCAAGCTTCCCTTAAACTCATCTTAGCGTTTTGTTTGAGATTCAAGTGTTTTACTAATTGGCCATTTAAAGGTTTTTCATAGCAAAAGCACTTAGGTGTGCAAGAAACTCTCTCTTCCTGAGGAAAGTCTAGAGTTGAGACACTTGAGAGTGGGCCAAGAAAAGCTAACTTTAACACCATGCCACTTCTTGATGGTGGGTCCCGAGGTTTCCAAGCCTTCAGTTAAGGAGGATGAAAAATGTAGAAAGTCTGAGGTGATCTTGGTGGGGCTCAGCCCAAAACAAAAAAGTAGCAACTCTCTCAGTTCATGTGCATGGACAGTAATTCTACCAGTGTAGTGATTCATTTGAATAGAAGAGAAATTTAACCAGAACAAAGATATAGCTTAGGGAAAAGCAAAGAAAGATGAATATGACACAGTCGTAATGGCTTTGTAGGGTAATAAAGCAAAAAGCTGGTCTCCTTTATAGCTGTCTCCTCTGGCTTGGATGCCTCTTAATGCTCAGTGCTGAGAGTAAACATCCCCTACAGTGATGCTGTCTGTGATCAGGCTAATCAGTAGTGTTTTTGTCATTGCAAATGGTAAACAGTAAAAATATATTTGCAGCAACAGTTGGTCACAAGAAAATCAGATATTAATGTGACAATATTGTACATTCTTTGAGTACTTCAAACGAATCTTGGGTTTTTGTTTTTTTTTTTTTTTAATATCTATTCTTTCCAAAGGGTTGTTCTCTAACTTCAGGTAGACTGCGATACTTGTCAGTGAAGTCACTTCAGTCTGTTTTACAGAATTCAACGTGTCAGATACATTTTCTAAATACGAAAAAGAAAGGCATTCTATTCCTTCTGTGATATATGTCTAGGAGCAGATTTGCAAAGTTTTATCTTGAGCAAATTCCTGTTGATTTTTTTCCAGAAATGTTTCATTTGTTGAAGTGAAGAAAATTAGTTTAGAAAAACATGTTTGGATGGAATATAACAGCATGCATGATTGTATTAAAATCCAGTTTGGTATTTGAATTACTAACAAGTGTGGCTTGGTATGGTTCTTGAGTATGATTGTAACAATACTGTATGCAAGAGTTCCATGTTCTAAAGAAGACTTAAGTGGCATTGTTTTCCTTCTTCCCTTGTTTTGCATTTAATGAGAAGCAAAAATGGGATAGAGTGGGAAGTCGTAAGCAGACAAGCACAAGATAATGTGGTTTGTTAATGTCAACCTTCAGCCTATGTCTGTGGTCACATGTTAAAATGCCCTTCTCGGTTTCTATGCTTTCTGTTCTTCTTTTCACTCTCATCTCTCTTCTGCCTTGTACCTCTAGAGTTTCCAGTCTCTGTTTTGGGTCTCCTTGCTTCCACAGTAGGCCAGTTCTGGACTTTCCTGCTTCACATATCCCTAATTGACTGATTTTTTTCTTCTATGTAGTAAAACTAAGAAGTGATTTCATGTTAGCTTTCTAGGGTTTTAAGAACTCTTATTTACCTTTTTTTTCCAAGCTCGTCTCCTTGTGGGAGAAGTGCTAATGAAACCTGCTAATGTCTGAAGCATGTGTGGCTTTTTCTTTTCTACATTCAGCTTTTTTCTAAACACTTTTTGACATTTAGATTTCATTATGCATTCTTCTACTGACTTTGTTGTTCAGAACTGACTTCAGTCATGAATCGAAACTAGTAAGCAGTTCTGCTCTGGGTTCTGGCATGTGAGGGAGACAGAGCTAGATATGTATGATGAGATCTGTGCATGCCTTTATGTATCATGGCCTTTTCTACTAGGGAGTAGATCTCC
This sequence comes from Cnemophilus loriae, assembly GCA_013397755.1. Lineage (NCBI taxonomy): Eukaryota > Metazoa > Chordata > Aves > Passeriformes > Corvidae > Cnemophilus > Cnemophilus loriae. Next base: position 1,567,762 of record VZTF01008251.1, read on the forward strand.
AATTATTTGGTCTGCAGCTTGCTCACTCTTCCATGGCAAATCCAAGACTTTTGCACTGGGAAGAAGACACAAGCCTGAGATGTGACGTTCTTAAGGCTTTTAGAGCCATAGAGCAGCAAGTAGTCATGGAGGACTGGTGGCTGCTTTCCATTTCCCGTTCCCCCAAGCTGGTTTGGAGAAAAACTAATCCCCTCTATGTGAGGAGAAGCAGTGTGATCTTTCTTTGTGTGAAGGGCACTCGTTACTATCATGCTGGCCCTTTTAATTCTGTATGTCAAAGTGATTTGATAATGTATGCGTTCTCAGTAATTTATTTACAGAAATAAGCTTGGGTAAGTTTATTACTTGCTCGGAATTAATTTGATACTTAAAAAGTGCATGAGGCACTTAATTAATTGCTTGCACTTAGTTGTGGAAGAAGTTCTACAAAAATAATGGAAGGTAGAAATAACCGGTGCAGTCATCTGCAGGTTGTTCTAATTGCATTTGAGTTACCTCAGTCAATGGTGAGAGAAAAGCTAGAAAATGGGTGATTGAGGATATAAGTGATTGTTCTTGGCTATGATCATTTGGACATTGGGCTGATTATTGGTAGAGATGGTTGGGTAGGGGAAGGGTGGATGTACAAGAGAAATTATTTGAAAATTGTTGTGGATAGAACTTGGTAGGAGTGATAAAACAGGAAGAATAGCAGGAAAGAAGTCTTGGTAATACTGGGCAAGATCTCTTAAAGTTTGTAAGGACTAGAGTAAGTACACTGGGAGAACCAGAAGAAGAATATGGGAGATGTCACACTGAAGTTCTATGACTCCAATAAGGATTTTGGTTGATTTAGAGCTTGTTTTCTGCAAAATTGTGTAATGTAGACAAAACCTGATAGTTAACCACTACTTCTGAATGATGCTTGAATTGCCCTCGTAAAATCAGTTTATGCATCCTGGTATAATAATTCTATAGATGTAAAGATTTGAGCTTCGATGTATACTTTCACATGAACAGTAAATGTTTTCTTTTTGAAAACTCTCCTAACTGTTTTTTAAAACTGAAGAAAGGAGTTAAATGCTAAGCTAAAGTAAATTCTTGGCCGAACAGTGTGTGGGATTCAGTAGATTCATGGATGCATAATTGTACTGATAGGAGGTATGCGTGTGTATGTCTTTACAAGTGACTTGAGAGCAAGGATCTGGAAGAATGGATGTGGGGGTAGATGGTGGAGGGGAGATATGTAGTAATAGGATTGGGAAGGCTGTACCTTCCTAGTACCTCAGCCAATGGAGAGAGGAGGAGGGCAACATGCAGTCAGGAGTTTAGGATAAAAGGAGGCTGTGTCCTCCGACAACTCGAGAGACCCCATGGGGTATGGCCCAGCGGACTCTCCCATTATTTGAATTGAGTTGATTTCTGCAGGACTCCTCTGTCTCCTTTATGGACACAGGCCTTTGGCAGTGTGATTTTCCACGCAGTACGGATTTATTTATATTTAAGCAGCTTCCTGAATTCAGACTGTGCCTCTTAATTGTATAAGTACTGAACCACTCCCTCCTCCCATAATTTCACAATAACTGCAGAAGCTACAAATCCTTGTGCTCGGGTTGGCTACTGAATTTTAGTAGCCAGTCATATGGTATAGATTTGCAAAGCTGACGCAAAATGGAGCCATTCATCTCCTCCCTAATACAGGCTGCTGAAAGCCTATTGCCCTGAAGTTCTGCTCATTGCACTGTAACCCTGCTGAGCACCAAGGCAAGTTCAAGGTTTGGGTTTTGGTCTTACACTTTACAATGTTTGATGGCAGTGGCCCAGGCTGCCTGAGGGAGCACCTTCTGCAGTCACAGCCCCGCTCATGACAGCTGCATTCCTCTGGAACAATGGCATTGTTGGCGAAATGGGGAATGAATGGGAGAGACAAACTGCTTCTGCAGCTAGCCCACAACTGAGGGATTGATTCCTGGAACACATCAGAGCAACTATAAACCTCTCTGTCCTCGGAATTAAGTGAAAATTCACTTGCTTCAACCTCGACTTTCCGCAATGAGCAGGGGAAAAAAATCCCTAGGGCATAGACAAGGATGATTTCCTTTTCTTTGTAACAAGCCCAAATAATAATGTATATGAAAGTATAGGGTAGAATAGGGTAAATTTCATCTGCCCTTCCTGTGCAGTTTTTGGTAGTCTACCTCGTAACTCCTGCCCTCACAAATTTCACTTTGCTGGCCAGCAGTAAAAGTGTTACTTAGGCTTGTTTTTTTTGGGTGAGGAAAAATCGCAATCAAAGAGGAGACAATAGAAAGTCAAGCAGAAAGGCAACTCAGAAGAATGTTTCTAAAAATTTTAGCTTAATTTTTTCTGCTTCCCTCTTTCCTCTGCACATCTATTCTTAATATACTTAAAATTTACAGATGTATTATATATTGTTGAAATGCAAGAGTCTTATTAATTAACCGTTAGCAGGAGTGTTACAACTGCTCTTGGGACAAGAACCTCACTGATCTGTTGCAGCTTGCATTTAAATTATAGATCAAATAGCAAGGAAAAAATACTTGCTACAATTTTTTCCAGAAAAGCATTGGACAATGTTGATAGCCCATCTGGCTGTCATAGTCCTTTTGCTCGATAGTTCAGTTTTGAGCCTGAGCCTAAAGAAACTCTGAATCAGTTCACAAATAGCTAACAAATGGCTCAGTCTTCAAAAGCGGAAGTCCACCAAATCATGGATGTCATTAGAGGGTGACTAGAGCCGGAGTGTGTGTGGTGCCAAAGGAAGCTGGTGGGTGTCACATTCAGAACAAGAGGAGGTGGTTCTTTGCACAGTGTGTCGCTAAGCTCTGACATTCCACACCCGATGACATGACAAACACTAGAAGTTTCTCTGGGTCCAAGGAGGCAGCAGTGCAGAAAACTAAGCCAAAGCTATAAACACAGCATGCAAACTCAGGAGTGGTTGAGAGTGGTAGGTGTTCCAGGGTTACTTTCTGATGCTATTGCCTAAGCATCTTTGGTTTTGGTCAGTATTGCACAGAATGCTTGGTTAGGGGGATCATTGATCTGGCACAATGCAGTCATCTATATTTTTATGTTTAAGTCTGAGAGGAGAGTGAGGGGAATGATGAAGTTCACGGAGACATCAGACCTAAAGCTGGCTGTAAAGCAGTGCAGAAAATCTTGGAGTTCTTGCACGACTGAGTGAGAAAATGGCAGAGGAAATTCAGAACTGATAAATGTAAAATAGTGCATGTGCACTAATTATATGCACACAGTGATGTGCTCTGTTTTATGTGTTACCACTCAGAAATGATCCTGGACTCACTGTGAATAGTTATGTGAAAATATCAGCTCCATACTCAGTAGGGGTCAAAAAGGCAAGCAGAACCATATTAGGAAGAGGTAGAAAGAGAAAAAAGTAAAAAAAAAAGTGAAAAAAAAAAGAAAATTCCATCAGATTGGTATATGAATCCATGGAGATCTTGAACACTGCATGCATTTTGAACCACCTTATCAAAAGGAAGGTAAAGTAGTATTTAAAAAAAATAACAACCTCAGCAAAGAAACAAGAATCATTGGAATAGTTTTCATATAAGGACAGAAAAGTTTTTCCCTTTAAATAATAGATTTCAGGGGAGAAGAGTTGATGGCTCTTTACAGAGAGATAAATAGTGGATGGGAGGACACACATCAAATAATTCCTTTCTCTATAATAAACCACAAATTAAATTTAAGTCTTCAAGATGAAAGCTTAAAAACAAGCAAGAGGAGGTACTTCTAAAGGGAAAAAAACCCCCACAAACAAAGGTGGTGATGTCACTTCTGGTTCAGAAAGACCTTAAACTGGCTCTGGCTAAAGGGGAATGGTGTTACGCTTTCCCCAAAGTAGCCAGTGTCAGCCACTGTCAGGGGTGGCAGAGTCGATAAAATTGCAGCCTGTTGTGGGGAACTCAGCCCTGACATCAGAAGAAGTTGCTGTGATGCTTCCCAGTGTGACCTGTAGTGGAGGAAGCATCTTGTTCACAGGATGTGGTGTGTGCCTGTAACGGTTGAGAAAAGGAATGCTTTGTTTCTGAATAGAAAGAAATGGAAATGTGTCAAAATCAATGTAAAGTCACACGGAAGACCATGGCCTGGTTTGTGACTTGCCACACCTTGGTTTGATGGGTGATTATAATATCAAAATGTTTATAAGCTTTCCGTAGGCTGTGGAAGATGATCGGTGGGATGGTCCAAAGCCACATAGCCTCAGGTGCGTTTTAATGTCAGTGTACCTGTTTTCATCCCTAAGCCTTTAAAAAGCAAGACAGGAATTTAAAAGTTGTTTTTATTGACCTTCTGGGTGTGTTAACTTCATGGACTCAGGAGAACCTAGCAACAAAGACAGTCTTGTGGATACATATCTGTACAGTGTGTCAGATGCATTTGCTGGACCACAGGCTAATAATAAAAAGAGAAAACAAAACTTATAAAGTTATTGTTTATTGTCTACAAGATTTAATCACTCACACTGGAAGTAACTTTACTCTTACCAATGTGTTCTTTTTCCTGTTTTTTTTTGAGAACACTGTGTATGAAGCAAATGAGATAATGCTGAAATACGTCCTTTCTAGTGCCTATCTGCTCAGCACCTGTTAGAAAATATCAAGAAGTTGTCCCCATGGAAAGTGTCTCCTGAATCAGACCAAAGGCAATAAGAGAAACTGTGGTTAAAACTTCTGCCTGCAACCAAGTTCTGAGAATTGGTGTTGCAACTCTCATCTTCAAAAAAAGCACGATAATTAGATAACGAGAAGAATAGTCCATATACAAGGAAAAAAGATGCTCCATGCAAGTATACCACTTTTTACAATTCATAGACAATGCTAAGTGGTTTTTAACTCTTAAAATAATAAAAAAAAAATCTGGTATATGTATGTTGGTTTAATTAATTTCTTTCTTCAGGTTACTGGACTGAATTTATTTTTTCTTTAAACATAATGTCACACTTGTCTCCTGTAGCTAGGTCTTTGCTGAGGCCTTTACATGTCCATTTTTGTCAGACAACTGATTTTCAGCTTTTCAGTTGGAAGGCCCAGAAAAATGTGCAGTGGTAGAAGGAAGAGGAAATTTAAACCTGTGAGATTTCTCTTGGTGATTTTGTGGTACTTGAGTCCACCAATGCTTTGAGGGTCTTTGGAATTTGAAAAAACTTATTTAGATTCTTAATGCTTATAAAATAAATAAATGAAACTTCCAAACCCCTTCTCTGCACGAACACTAATAATTTATCCCAAGGACATTGCTGACTTTGCCTATAGCTTGCTTGGCACATTTATTCATGCATTGACTAGAGATTTTCTTTCAAGTAACTTGCTGGCATATATGTGACTGGCAATGAGAGATGGTCTGGCCATGTGCAAGTCTTCCCCCCACAGACATACCTCTTCTCCCTTGTGATTGTCTGTGATGGGCAGTATGATTTGTCCTAAGACAAGATACCAGGAGGAACTCTCTGGATGCTCACGTAAGGAATACATGCACTTTTGGACAGGTGAGTAAAACTGCTAAGATATGGTCACATGTGGAGATAAAACCATAAAGTAGCTGCATAGGTGCTTTGTGATAGTGTGTTCTGCAAAACTAAAGACTGTAAACCTGTACATTTCTAGCTCAATCTGCTTATATTGTAACCCTTCAGACCTGCTTATATTCTATACTTCATTGTCAATATTTAGGTATGGTATTAGCAATAAATCTAATCACAGTCATCCACGTAATCAGTGTCATATTTCTGGTGCCTGACTGAGATAGTTCTCTTGTAGTGCTCTGTTACAATATATTCAATCAAATTTAATTATTCTGGACCAATAGAATCTGTTTAAGTTTTTCTTTTCTGCAGTACTGAGGAAGTTACGAGCTGGTAAGAAAGCTGCTGTTCTGTTCAAATATTACTCCATGAATTCTTTATTGTTGAAACAAATGACCTATGCTATTTTTCCCTTTCCTTTTCCCTTTCCTTTTCTCTTTCCTTTCCCTTTCTCTTCTTTCAGAATTTAGTCAATTACTAGAGGCCTTTACTGGTTTGGTCAGTAGATCAGACATACTGGTCTTTGGTTTCTAGGATCCCTCTTCAAGTCATTAAAAATCTTTCGTATTCAGTATCTGTCATTTCCAGAGGCTGAAACAGACTGAAGTAAAAAGTTATGTGACAGACATGATAGTTTATGATTTGGGGCAAAGTACCTTTACATCTTTAGTTTTGTTGTAACTTGTTATAATACAGGATTCAGCTGACTCCAGGTTTCTGGCCTAGTGTTCAAACTTAAAACAAACAAAACAGCCTTATAAAGAGCCGCATTCATCCCTGATAGCAGTGACTTCCGACAATGTATCTGCATTACATTGTAATTATAGTAGTGTAAAAACCCCACAACTTAAACCAACAAACAAATCCAAAAGTTAGGGAGGGCATGAGAAAAGACCCAGATTCCTTTTCCTAGAGCTCATTCTGGTAGTCAGCCTGTTGAAGAAGGAGAATGCTTGTTAACTTCACAGCATTTTGAACTTATCTGTAAAATGTTTTTTTTTTAGTAGAACTTGTCTTTCCTGGTCCATCTTAATGTAAATCTTCCACTCTTTTCACTCTTTTTTATTTCTTTTTTTTTTTTTTTTTTTTTTTTTAAATCTGAAGCACAAAGGACTATGAAGTTGCTGTGTCCTTTCTACAGGGGCAAAGGATCAAAGCTGTGATGTGGACTTGGACATTGCATCCATGTTTCTAACACTTTCTCTCTCTTTGGTCTGCTTGCTCCTTTGCTTTTTTCCTCCATTCTGAGTGAGAACCAAGAGAACAGGAGGGTAGAGGAGGAGTGTGTTCAGCAGAATTATTTTCCCCTGATATTCTCTTAAGCAGGATCTCTGGAAAAGGGGCCTTCTGCTTCAGGACTCTCACGCATTAGTAGTGTGATGTCCTGACTCTGCAGTTGGAGGATGCCCATCTGGCTTTGTGCTTTCTGCAGTGAGTTTTTGTGTGGTAACAACTTGCCTGGTGAAGTAGGCTCACCATGTGTGAAACTAAACTGGGCCAAATTGAGAAATTTTGCCAGCTAGGTGGAGCTCCCCCACTAAGTTTCTTCCTGTCTTGATTTGTACAACCTTAATCACTAGTGCTGAATCTGTAAGTTCTTTTAAAAGATGGCCAGTTTACACAGACTAAAATCAAAATGTGAGACAGGCTCTCTCCTCTTTGCCATAGATGGAGGTGAGAACACAGTAATCCAGGGATGTATGGATCTGCACTGTTGTTGAGCCTCTATCGCTCTGTGGTGTTTTCATTCAGTGCGGTCCTGGAAGTGCTGGTGACACTTTCAGTAGTTTTCTTAGTGGATAATAGAATTTTAAAAATACTTTGCAATTACTAAAACATAGCCTGTAGGTTGCTGTAAGATAAACTTACCACGTAGCTGTAACAAATACCTGCTCGTGGCAAAACTTACTCTTCCCCCAACAATCAAAAAGGGATTCTCTAAGCTTGGCATCCTTTGCTTCCATACTTGCTGGGTCTCTAGAGAGCACCAAATCAGAAGATTTCTGTCTATGTGTGACAAGGATGAGACTTCCCACTGCAGCCTGAGATCTGAGGATCAGATGAAATTCACCACATGTTTTTATTCTGTCTCAAGAGTAAAAAAATTGCAGAACATTTTAGGCATGGATCTAACCACATAATTTTTCAACAGGCCCTTAGTGGTGCTGAAGACACTTAGTCTTCAGTAATTTTCAGTAAATACATGAAGTGAAGCTCAGTACACGGTTGATAGTTCAGGAAGAAATGCAGAATCTAGACTGCTGTCTTACAGCAAATTTTTATTTTGGAAAAACATAACTGCATTGTTGGGGCTGTGAGAAGAGCACAGTGTATATCCTGATATCAACAATGTTCAAAATAATGGATCTGATTTTGTTAAAAGCACGCGTGGGGTCAGTTACTGCTGCTCAGCTGCTGAGCAGTAATTGTTATATTCCAGTAATATGTTTGTTGTTTGCTATGATATCCATATGGTGGAGTAAAAAGTTACGGTTCTGGATTTGGAATGTAATAAAATAGAGTTAGTAAGAAGCTAATTTCTTTTTCCACAGAGCTACTTTTCATAGTATGTTTGAAGTTTTAAGGACCATGTTGAAGTATAATTAAATAAAGCTTTTTGGGGAAAAAATAAAATAGTGAACAAATAACTCTGTGCCAGTAATCAAAGACATTTGTTTGAAACCAAATTTCTCCAACAGAAACCGATGTAGTCCTCTACTGTAATATGACAGTAGATCGCAGCCTTGAGTGTGATATGTGTGAAATACATTGAACCACTAGCAGTCATTGTTTCAATCCACCAAATAACCAATTAAAAGGAAAAAAACAGTATCATGTTGTAGCATTAAAATTGGCAAGTCCTTTTTTCTTTTTCCTGAGGACATACATACATTAGTGTGTGGTTAAAATTACTTCACTTCCACCCTCATTGTGTGGGAAAAGTTTAAAGAGTTTGGAGAATCCCTTTAGTTCAGATGAAGGCGGTTTCTGAGATACCTGCTGACTGATTTCCGAAAGACAGTGCTCTGGGGAGTAGCAACCTTCTATTAGTTAATGTCTCATGTTTTAATAAATAATGGTGGCACATGAACACATTTTGTCACAACTTGGGTTCCACAACATGGAAGATGAAACACCAGAAGGAGAAGGCAGGAATTTGGAGAAAATATCAGCGAGTCATTTTCACATGCCTGATTTGGAGTGGTAACAACATTTCTGAAGTTGTGGAAAGAAGGATATTTCAGTGCAATGCTAATTTAATTTTGTAAATACAGAATTGTTGTCTCATGAAACCAAAACCTATTTTTATATATTTGTCATTCCATAAGATTGGAAAAATTGTTGGCCCTAAAGCATATGCAGTTGATGAAACTTAGCAGCCTGTGGATTTACTTACAATTGCAATTCCATTCTTCCATTTATTAACTGAAGATTTTTTAACATTGTGTATAGAATGATCTCTTGTATTCTGTGCATTATGCATTATGTGCCTTCTCATCACAATGTAGACCTAAGCTGTGCAATGATGACTTTTTCTTGTTTCTATGAGCACATTTAAATTTTGGAGGAAGATGAGGGTTTGGGGCCTTGGTCTCAAGGAACAGATTCAATCTTCTCTGCAGCCTAAATGCAGTCTTTCAGCTGAAGATTTTGAGCTAAGGAGTGACCTGATGTTCACTGAGTACCATTGACTGTTGATTCAAGGCAAAAATTCAAAGCATGATCTGCATCAGTGACTCAGGGTTTATGTCAGTACCATAAGTTTTGGTTAGAACAGTTCATTCAACATCAGGATTATCACTTAAAATAAAAAAATACTTAACTTCTTAAGCAGAGCTATGCAAAAAGATCTTCATGCTCTGGACAAAGTCACCAGACTATGTCAATGCAAGTGTTCTACTTTTCATAGACTCGTGGAATCACAGAACTATAGAACAGTATGAGGTGGGAGGAACCTTTAAAGACTATCTAGTCCAACCGCCTCTCCCATAGGCAGGTATATCCTTCACTAGATGAGGTTGCTTAAAGCCCTGTCCCACCCACCTCTGAACACTTCCAAGGATGGGGCATCCACAGCTTCTCTGGGCAACCTGTCCCAGTGCCTCACCACTCTCATAATTGAAATATTTCTTTCTTACTTCCAGTTGAAATTTACCTTGTTTCAGTCACTTGCTTTGTTACTACAGGATTTGGTTAAAAGTATCTCTTTTAGCTCAAAGTATTAGGCCTTGCAGTGTAGTGTTTCACTATACTCTAAAACACTCTCAAAAGCTCTCAGTATGATTGGCCATGAATGGTAATGAGTGCCATGATATTACGTGCCTAAGGGGAGAGTCGTTAGTTTAAAAACACAATGGCAAAGATGTAAAATCAGTGTATCAGAGCAACTTATAAAAAATAAGTTTCACTTAATGAACTTCTCTACTTCTGGAGCTAACACTTCAGTGTTAGTGATTTTCTATTTCTGTAGACACACAGCAGAGAATTTAAATGACATCATATAAGCTGCTAACATTTCAAACCAAACAACAGGGCTGTACATTTGACTGGAGAAGAAGTTTGACTAAATATTTTCTGGAAACCTTGAAAACCAAGGATGATGGTAGTTTTGCCTTTAGGTAAAGGCATCGCTGATGTAATGGAATGATTTCTTATCTGTTTACATATGGCATCACTTTCCTACTGGGTTGTTGTAATCAAATGGCACAATAATGGAATAGTCAAGCTTTCACTGGCATCCTCTTACATTTCAGACCATTACCTGAGGACATGAGGGTGTGTTTCAGTCCTTCTAAGAAGACAGAGCCCCTGTTGGAGTCATAAGCCAGATTTCCATCAGTGATGCAAACAGTGATTTAAATGTATCTGTATATTTATGGCAGGGGATATTACCTATCCTTGAGGAAGTATGTACGTATGAGGTTATCAGTAGCTATCTTCAGACCTTAAAGGCTCACCTTGGAGGAGAAGCCTTGAAGGCGGAACAGGACTAAATACTGTATCCTGCCAGGCATTGTTTTCTTCTGAGTCACAGTCACTTTGTGCTGTGTTGGGAGCTGCTGACTTTACGAATAGCTGGACTGGCTGGGGATGTTAAAATACCATCTCTTCATTCATTACCCATCTTGCTGCTGAAGAATATCACCCTGGTAAATCTTGTAATAGAAATACGCCTGCTTACTTTATCCACAGTCCCATCTAGAATGTTTGATTAAAACAGCTGATAACTTGCAGACTGGACTGATGTGAGTGATGAAGGGCTCCAAAGTCTCTTTTGTTAGCGAGGCTCTGCAAATGGTAACCTGCACTTGATGGGCCATGAAGAGCAACCAGGAGTGGCAGCAACTTCATCCTGCACAGCTAGATCTGAAAGAGGATACATGCACGCAGAAGAGCTTGTTCTTACTCAGAGTGCTACTGCTTCGATTTATGTCAGTATGGGAGAACGAAAACAACTTCCGCTTCTCCGAACACAATTATTACTAGTACAATGTTATATTTTAACTATAAGTTGTGCCAGTGTAATGCCAGATTGGTATCTCTGTGCCTCCTAATAGTTTTGCTTAAAACATCACACCCTTTACTGAAATCTTTAGGTGTCTACAAAAACAAACAAGGTGAATATAGTAGTGCCAAACACAGGAAAAGGATAGGAAACTCTTATCTGTTAAGAAAAGCTAAAACTTCTTGATATTTCAAACTCCATTCAATGATTTATCTTCTCAATACATACTTTGTTCCTGGTTTTCCTAGTTTGTTAAGTTTCTAATATGTCCCTGATCATATTTTAAGAGTAGTAGGGGCAAAATTTCTAATGAGCGAGGAAGTGTAGTAGACAGCAAATCTATTCTTGGGTATGATGGTAATTCTCAGAGAAGTAGCAAAACAAATTCTAATACTAACTTGAGGAGCAGCTTTGCTTTGTTCTACTTCTAAACAAGATATACTTGGAGATATGGTCAAGGTCAGATTTAAGTGTTGTATTGAACAAGAAGACAGTAGAAGATGGTATCTTCTTCATCTGCGCATCCAGGAGAAATAACTTTAGAAAGTTATTTCTTTTAGAGATGTTAATGACATGTATTATGGAATTTGTAAAACCGAGACAGGCATCTAACTTACATCTAAATTTGATGATAGCTGTTGCACAAAAAATATAACCTCTAGTATCTCCATCTCAAAAAATACCCAGAATGAACATCAAAGATCCTATACATCCTGTCAGACAAATCTCATGGCATTTGTAATTCCATAATCACATCTTTTCTTTTGATGAGTGCATCAACTATGTAAAGACTCCCCATATTGTTTGCAGTACAGAAATGGGTAGAAAATACAGCAGCGCGTGGTAGGAAGAAATATAACCTTTATGGGAGTAGTTTTTGGGCTTGTCCATACATGAAGGCTGGGTTGAGAGCAGAGGTTAGAGTAATACTAACTGTGAAATGTACCCTCAAGCCTGAGCACCAACTGCTGAATGGCACTGCCTTTCTGTGACCTATCTGTGTCACAACTACCGGCTGATCCAAATTTGTAGAAACACTTCTTCTATCCTAAAACCACAATGAATGTGTCTTGGAAAGGCATCTTTTCTCTTTTGGTACTTGGAAGGAATAGCCATGATTAAGAGCAGTTTCTTAGGTAACAGTCCAGGCATTGCGGAAACCACAGTGTGGTTTCAAGCACAGAACATCCTGGTCACTCCTTCCATGAGGGAGCAGACTGGTAAGAGAGGGCAGGACAGACATCTGTAGCAACATTCTTTGGTGTGAGCTCCTCTTGGTTAAAGGACAGTGACATAGTCCAGCATGCTGCATAGTCAGCAGCTGGGAACACCAGCTCTTTAATTTCAAGTGCCCTCTTGTAAATGACAGGAGACTTGTAGGTGTCAAAAATCCATCATTCTCTTTCTTAACCACAGAAATCTTATGCAAGATGAAATCAGGCTATCTAGTGGCAATAGAACTAAGTAGGGAAAATGTTGGGCAATACCTGTTGACATCACTATCTCTAGGCAGCCTGTATGTGACTGCCTTCAACTGAAGTATGTAAACTACACTGAGCTATGGTGTGCTGCCAAGGCTAAGGTTAGTCATGCTGGAACCCTGGCAAAAGATCTCTTGGAGGAAGCCCACTTTGATGACTTTTGATACCCAAAAGAACTGAAAAGGCAGAGTTTTGCTCTAGGTAGGGATGCCCACGTCAGCAGGGTGGTCATCAAGCTGAGCATTGCTGTGGCTCTGGAACCTGCTGCTCCTCAGAAGAGCCAGAGCCTTGATGGAGAAGGGTAATCCTGGTAAGGGTGTGCACATGCTGGAGCTTTAAATCTGTAGAGATGTAGCAGTCAGAAGGGGTCTGAAAAAACTGCCAGGAGTAGGAGGACAGGGGGAAAAGTGATTTAGGTTGGTAGTTCCCAAGGTTTCTGATGGATGGATGCTTGTTAGCCTCATTCTTTCTCTGGTACCACCACCAGGCTGTCTCATCAAACCTTTAAAAGAGACACTGTTGAAAACAGTGTTTTCATAGACTTTTGCCAGCCAGCCTTAGAGCATTTAGCCTGGCCTGCTGCACCATACTTTGGGAATGCCTTCTTAAGGGGAATTCTAGTCAACTTATTGTAATAAAGTTCTTGATTCATTGTCAGAAGACTGAAACTCTTTTGGGGATTCTGCACTATTGTCATTTGACATGGTGACTGTCGGGGATTGTGGAGGCTTATGGGGGATATTGGCCTATCAGAGATTCCCTGGAAGCTGCTGTATGCCATGGGGGGCCTTGGAGTCTATTCTGTCTTGCAGAAGGAGCATGCTCTACCACCCCCAAGGAACAATAACTTTCAGACAAAGAACATTTTTTCCAGATCTCTTTTGCGAACACGGAGCTCAGTGTAGAACCCTTTCTGAGCTGAGAGGTAGCTGAATAATTTTGTGCATCTGCTCAGCCATGAAGCCAGGATGGATATTGGGCAGAAGCTTCTTCAGAGGGTGATGTTTTGGGACTGTCTAAGTGCAGATGATTCTTGTTACTCTAAAATCAAAAAAAGAGCTTCTGAACCCTAGACAGAAGGTTTTCCATCCTTGTTATTAAAAACAGATCCACTGAATTATGGAGTAAATGCCAAAACACCTAGAAAAGCAAAATGGAGTGCTCTGAAGCCATAGGAGGAAGTCTGATTCCTGAGTAAATAAACTACTTTTGATGGAATTCCAGGATATCTAGTGCATCACTGAGATAAATTATGGGTCTAGACCAGGTATGGAATGTGTGGGACAAAGACACAGACACATCTGCTCAAGCAGTATCTTTTTAGGGGATGAGACAGAATGAGCAGGCATACCACCTCACCACTACCAAAAAGAGGAGATACTCTACCCTTCTCTCCCTTTCTTTTTCCATCATATATTTAGTGCTTTCTCTGACAGTTGTATTTCTCCAGGAACTGATTTAATTCTCTGAAATGGAAGTCCATTTGTGCCGTCTATGTTGTGAGTAGTCTTCTGAAATTTCAGCCATGAAATGTGACAGTGGACTATGGTGGCTTTCAGAAGGGGAGGAGAAATACAGGAGCTGGGGCACTGAAAGAGAGAAGGAGGAAAAGAAGAAAAAGGCAGACAGACTTCATATTTTCAGCTGCAAGGAGACTTTTATCGGCTTTATCTACCCATCGAACTTATGCTGTGGCTTTATGCCACTTAAAAAAAAAATTCCAATTAAAATTGAAGTTTTCCTTACTAATTTTTGCAAATGCCATTTTTCCCCTTTTTTTTTTCATTTGCTTGAGGAACTGAGAGATAAACTGCGTTTTTAGCTCTTCCTATGCCTGAGTTTTTCTGAACTTGCTGAATTCCATGACCTAGATTTTGGTCTTCTCTTATTTCATGAGGTATGTTCCATGTCTTCTGTAGTTTTTTTCTTCACACAAATCACTTAATATCTAACAAAATCTCCAGCTAAGGGAAAAATAGATAAGTAGAAGTCAAACAGCAACAAAATACTGAATGTCAAGCATATGGAACTCCAATTTAAAATGTGGAGTAAGCTTCACTGCTTTACCCAGGGCTATGTTCCTGTGGACATTCGGATTCGAGCAAGAAGAGAGAGGCCATAAATACAATGGTCTTTAAAAGCAATGACTAATAGGGAAAGACAGGTCAAATATCAACCAACAATTTTAGCCTTAGACTCATGAGGGTTATATACTAACAGCTAAATATAGGATCATTCTCCTAAATTCAGACAAAATAATTAAGGACAGAGAGACTTTTATGTGGTTCAGAGCCCACTAGGAAGAGCAGAGTCAAGTCATATATTTTCATAAGTCTGAATTCTTGTTTTCAGTGAACAAACTGACTTAAATGACTGACAACTTCAACACTCAGTTGGCCAGAACAAACCTGTCCCTTTCACTGATGACTGTAGACTTTTCTTTGCCACTGAAGATTTTTCCCTCTGTAGTAGAAACTTGGGAAAAACTAGATTTTACATTTGGGGTATTAGACTACCTAGGTATTTTTTTATTTTAAAAATTATATCAGTTGAATAAAAATAAAATAGAACAACAATTAGACTTCTTTTTAGCAGTATGAGTAGTACCCTTTTTAGTGGTATAAGCATTAGCGATTCAAGGATCCTACATTTAGACTTTAGAATATCTATCAGGGAGTGGTTCTCTCTATCATGACATTAAGTAAAAAAAGAGAGATTAAAAAAAAAGAAGTGTTCAGAGTAACATATCTTTGCAGCCAGCTCAGGCCTCTGGCCATGCACCTTCACCTTGGCCCAAGGTAGTGTTTTGCAAGCAACTTTGATGTAGGTATTTCAGAGTTCCTTTTCCCCCTGCATACCAACACAAAACTGTGCTTGCTCTTTGGATGGGACTAGGCTCTGGAGTTTTTGTCTTTAAATTGTTGTTACTTATAATTACCAGTGGACACTGAAACAGCTGGCAGCAAGAAGGGATGATGGGCAGGCAGACCCACTGTCAGGGAATGGGCTAGGACACTTGGACTTGAGGGCAGTAAATGTGTGCTCTGCAAAGACCCTCGTATCAGGAGCAGGGGAACAAAGATGGGGTCACACAGAACACTGACTGGAGATGAAGAATGGGAAAGGCAGGTATAAGGTGCACATGGAAAATGAGGAGCATGAGAAAAAGGGGAGAATGGGAATGTGACATGGTACAGCAGTTATACTGCTTTAATCTGTCAGTGTGGTGTGACAGAGAATGAATGGGATCCACGTTTCTGCCGTTCCTTGCACATTTTTGTCATATTGGCTGGTTTGCAGGCATACATCAGAGAATTCATTCTAATTTTTTATTTATATCTGAAATCTGCTCTAGAGGAATTTGTAGGTCCTTTACCAAGGATGTTTTTATCCTTTGTCTTCATAAAAGCAAAGATCAACCCACAAACTTTCATATTTCTCTACTAATTTTGTATTGAGATGTTTATTACATCTTTCTTGCCTGGGGAAAATCCCATTTGTCTCGAGCACACAGTAGTTTCTTCTGTTTCCTGTGAAAAGCTGTTCTTCTCAGTAGGCTGTGCCTCAAAGATACTTGCTCTGAAAGGCAGGCTTAACAAAAGCCATGCAGTTTGCTCGATCCTATCTGCTTTAAGCAGTTGCACAGCAAGAGCTTCTCCTAATACAAACAAACAAACAAACAAACAGTGTGTTCTAAAGCCTGAGTATATTTGAAAAGGTGTTAATGGAGAAGTGTAAATGAAAAGAAATCAAGTTGAGAATATTTTTTAACCTACTTTTAAACCTTACTTTAAACTTAAACTTGGAGTAAATAGAAGGGTTGGAAACGGAGGGGGAGGAAAAGGATCTCTCCCTCTTTCTTTCTTTCTTTCTTTCTTTCTTTCTTTCTTTCTTTCTTTCTTTCTTTCTTTCTTTCTTTCTTTCTTTCTTTCTTCTTTCTCTCTTTCTCTCTTTCTCTCTTTCTCTCTTTCTTTCTCTCTTTCTTTCTCTCTTTCTTTCTCTCTTTCTCTCTTTCTTTCTCTCTTTCTCTCTTTCTCTCTTTCCAGTTTGTTTACTCTGTCCATGTGCCAGCACAGTGTGGGCATTCAGTTTCACTCTTTTCATAAGAGTTTTATACAGACATGCACTGAGTTTTTTTAATTTCTATGGTTATGGAATATGTTAGTGGGCGATGTGAAACCTGTTAAAAAAGTAGAGGTTCCATGCTACAAAGCCACAGAAAATATCCCATGGGATTTAAGGACAGATGTGGGATTTGCCCTGTTTCAAACCACCTTTAGATTGGTTAGATTTCACTGTCATGTAATCACTTTGAAGAGATGGTTGCCACAGACTGTATGTCTATGGATAGCTCTAAGGGTGACCCCAGGGCATGACAAACTACTTTTGGCTGCTACTAGGAGCAAGTTTACAACTTTTAGCTGCAGCAGCATCCTCCCCCTTCTTGTCATGTATGCTGGGTAATATATGACAAGGGAACAGTGTAATGGTTCTCTAGATATCTGATCAATCACAGGAAATAGCTGGCACACAGTCTTGCTAGTCTTTAATCTGAGATTGGCTGCATGGGGGAATTTTCTTGCTTCTTCTCTCCATGGTTATAATCTGCCCTTGAGTTTTTTTACTCTAGATAATATCTGATAAGAGATTAAGGATGCGATAAGAAGCTGTTTTATATGAAATTTAACAGGCCATTAACATTCCACTGAATTGTAAAATTGTCAAGCTAAAAACAGCTCTCCTGGCGTTCTGCACAGATGCAATAGCAAATCACTGACTCACAGGAAATGATTCAGTCAACATTTCTAAACTTTCAATGTGTGTTTTATGGAAGAAACTTGATGTAAATGTTTAGACAGTTATGGTTTTGGAGATAAATATTGCAGTTTTATGTAGTTTGGGGTTTGATGTACCAGAATTGTGGTGCACAGTTGTCAATTTACTGAACATCTAAAGCTGTTCGATCATTGTATTCAATTCCAGTGTGGGATGTATTTTCTTTGGCTAATGAAATGTGGTGTTATATTTGGGCATAACAGATTACACGTCAGAATATCAAAGAAAAATTATCTTTTAATGACCCAGGATTTCCTCTGCACTGCTGGAAGAGAACTTGCATAGGCCTCCACACAGTTCTCCTTAATTACTTGTCTCCTCATCCTGTAAATACAGTGCTTCAGTGATATGACCTCTCATGGCAGGTTATCCTCTGCCCTAAATGATCTCACTGGGTTAAACTGCTTTAGAAGGTTAAGTTAAAATATTTCCTTGCTTCTCATTTTAATTTCATTAATTAAAACAGACAGATTGATGACGATGCAAAATTCACTTTTTCTTATGTTAGTTTCTTATAGTTAAAGTGTTTAGTGTATTTTTCAAATATTTTTTGCAGTAAGATTTTTTAAATGTTTTACTTGATAAGTAAATGGACCTGTAGTGTGCTGTGCTTCAAGGACATTAAATCAGTATTATGGTTCCTGTACAAAACTCTTATCCTTAGGTATACTTCTGTGAATCTGAAGCAGCACTAATAAAGCCAGTGTAGATTATCTGCATTTACACTGATTTAACTGAGACTAATCTAGGCCTAAATATTATTTCTCACTGTTGAAATGTAAGCAGTGAGGTAGGAACTTAAAAGTGTCTCTTACTTCTTCACCTTAATTATCCTGTGGCAGGACTATTGAAGAAGGCTTGCTAGCACCAGTTCGATAGACAAATTCTGCCTTCGACCAAATAATTTCCGCGTGCCTAACTTGTCTGTACAGGAAAATAATCCCAGCAGACAGCTTCTGCAGGTGAGCAAGTGTCTGCTGGTGTGTAGGAATCAGTAGCTGGACCTGAGACAGTGGAAGAACAGGGTGTCTAGCTGTAACATGGGAACGTTTCTGGCTGTAACAGGGAAGGACAGACGTGTCAAGACTGGTAATGTCTTTATGGTTCTAGATTTCCCCCTAGAGGTGGGCTACACTGGAAAGATGGAAAAAGAGACCCTTCTGAATGACCAGGATGAGTCTGCCGCCCTATACACCGTAGGGCACCAGAGGGTGACCAAAGAGTTTGGTTCTGTCTGGGCCATGCTGTACCAGGTGTGGGTGCCCAGGTGCTGGCAGGGGGTGCTGCAGAGATCTCTGAGATAAGCAGCCAAGACTGCCCTTTGCTGGTCACGGCCTATTCCAGACGGCTCCAATGGCCCCACCGTTTTATTTTTATCTCCAGGGTGAATTTTCTTAAGTAAAAGGCAATAAACAGTAAAAAATAAAAAACAAAACAAAAACAAACACAATGCTAGTGATATGTAGCAAAAAAACCCCAACCAAACCCCCAAAGCTTTAAAAATGAAAATGTGTCCTTTGTTCAACAGCCTGTAATAGCTAGCTTTGATAATTCAATCCTGAAGCTTTTGCATTTCTTTTTAAAAAGTTTAAACTAAGTATTGATATGGCCACTTGGGATTGCATAGTCGTCTTGAAAGGACAGAGAAAATCATCCTTATAAGGCTTATACTCTGTATTTGGTTTTGTAATTTATAGCATCTCTTTTCTGAAAATTGCAATATTCTTTGTGACATTTCACAGGCAGCAGTTGGCCAGAAATAAATGATTTTTACAACAAAACAAGAAATTCCTTAAGATTCACTGATACATGCAATTAATCAAAACTTAAAGAAACTACTATTAATTAACTTGTCAAATTTGCATCCCTCACCTATAAATCCATTTCAACGTATCTGTTGCCAACTAATGTTCACTTTTCCTGCAGAGTACTTCTTACTATTAATATAAAATTGTCTTAAAGTAAACAACTTAATGATTATCATAGCTAAGGTTTAATATTGAAATTGTTGAAAGTGTATGCACATAGAAAGTACTGTGACTCATGGCTCATCAGACTAGCTCAAGAAACAAAAAGTTGGGGCTTTTTTAAGTATAATGCTTCTGTAATTCTTCTGGGTTTGTCAAAGCCAAAGTAGTTACAACAGCAAATGTAAAAATATGCATGCCAAGTGGAACACAGTGAAAAAGAAATTCTGCCTGAAAAACAGGACAGACTTCTTTATCTCTCTTTTTAATCAGATTTTACATTTATCCTGACTGATGTGATCCTTCTCTTTAAGGTAAATGGTGGTAAAATGAGTCTGCACTAGAAGAGTAAAACAGAAAGGGGGAAAATTTTAAGCTCCTATTTAAGAATCATTCATGGGATTATCTGTCATAATCAAGTTAGTAGAAATTCATCAAGGACAAATGCCAAACCCTGTGCCAGAGAAGGAGGGACCCCATGAGGACCACAGACTGGGGACAGAGTAAGCAGCTCTGTGGGAGGAGCGTGGAAGGCTCATGAATGTCGGGTTGAGCAGGATCCAGCAATCTGTCCTGGCAGCAAGGGCGGCCGGCAGCATCCTGGGCTACAGCAACAGGAGTGCAGGGAGTAGGTGGAGGGAAGTGACTATTCCCATGTACTCAACACCTATTAGACCATATTTGGATACTGTGTTCATTTTGGGGCCCTGGCAAACAAGAAGGACAGTGGTAAACTGGTGTGAGTTTAGCAGAGGACCACAGTCAGAGGCTGGAGCACTTGCCCAGTGGAGAGAGTCTGTGAGTGTAGGGTTTGTTTAGCCTGAGAAGGGGAGAGTGTGTTGGGGGCCCTTAATAGCATCATTCCCCCACCTGGGACAAGGTCATAAAGAAGACAGAACCTGGCACTTCTCAGTGGCACAATGTGGGAGAGCAACAGTCAACAAGCAGAAGTTGAAAGAAGAGAGGTTCACTGTATGGGTGAGGAGAAAACTTTTCACATCAAGGAAACTCAAGATACTGGAACATGTTTTCCAGACGAGGTTTTGTACTCCTCATCCTTGAGGATTTTGAGGTCAGATTGAATGGACCCACAAGGGTCGTCCTGCTTTAAGCAAGATATTGGACTTGAGATCTCCTCTAACTTGAATTATCCTGTGATTCTATGTGATGATAATATTATTGGAGGAGAGACTTTGCCAAGTAAGAGGGCTGGGCAATCACCAACTGTATGAAGTTCAACAAGGGAAAGTGCCTGGAGTGGGACAACCCTGGATGTACAAACTCAGGAATGAGATGCTGGAAAGTACCTGGTGAAAGGGACCTGGGGGTCCTGGTCAATGGTAAGTTGAACCTGAGTCAGCAGTGCCCTGGCAGCCAGGAGGGCCAAGCATGTCCTGGGGGCATCAGGCACAGCATCGCCAGCCGGGCAAGGGAGGGGATTGTCCTACTCTGCTCTGCACTGGGGTGGCTTAACCTCAAGTCCTGGGGGCAATTTTGGGTGCCACAAGATAAAATATGAAACTATTAGGGAGTGTCCGAAGGCAGGCAACGAAGGTGGTGAAGGGCCTTGAAGGGAAGCCGTATGACAAGTGGCTGAGGTCACTTGGTCTGTTCAGCCTGGAGACGAGGAGACTGAGGAGAGACATCATTGCAGTGTACAGTTCCTTGTGAGGGGAAGAGGAGGGGCAGGCACTGATCTCTTATCTGTGGTGACCAGGGACAGAATCTGATAAAATGCCCTGAAGTTGTGTCAGAGGAGGTTTAGATTGGATGGGTATCAGGAGGAAGGTTCTTCACCCAGAGGGTGGTTGGGCACTGGAACGAGCTCCCCAGAAAAGTGGTCACCAAGCCTGACAGAGTTCAAGAAGTGTTTGGACAATGCTCTCAGGGACGTGGTGTGGCTCTTGCGGTGTCCTGTGCATGGCCAGGACTTGGACTTGATGATCCTGATTGGTCCCTTCCTACTTGACATATTCGATCATGATGATGATGATGATAATTATATTTTAAAATTATTTTCTGTAAGATGTTGAAAGACTGTTGTTAAAAAATGTCCATTCCAGAGTTTACATTCAGTCTCATTTCAAAAGTACTCTTAAGTACTTTTCATTTGTGCTAAATGTGATTTGATATAGATGAAACAAATTGTGTCTGACACAGAAGACTTCAGAGCTTTTAATTCTATAATCTCAAGACGTTTAGATAATTACATATTTTTCCTCAAATAAAAATACTCCTCTGCTCATTTTGGCAAATATTTATTCATCTACCCTGTTTTAATTGGCAATTAAATGAATGGAGCATGACTTCTTTATCAAATAAATACTTACTTTAGAAATTAAGGGTATAATTTGAAAATAAAATGTAATCTTTGAGTTGAACAGATTGCTAATATTCAACAACTATTCATTATCTATTTTCACTTTATGTCTTGGTTGTTTAAAAGGATTTAAGAATATATTCCTAAACTCAGCATTAGATGCAGGAGCTACATTTCCTGGTTGGAAGTTCTTCAACAGACCTTACAATAGGCTCGAGTGAGCTAAAAATAAACTTCTAGCAGTTCATATTAACTGGGTAATAACAGGCAACAGCAAAAAGCAGTATCCAGCTATGATGAAAACAGGAAGCACATTATACAATCTGCCCTTTCCAGAGAGGTATGAATTCTTAAAGGCTTAACTAAAATAATAATCCCTCAAAGTTTTTAATAAAAGCAGCAAGTTTTCTATTGTTCATAGCTGAGTGGAGACGAAAAACATGCACCCCAGTACATTGTGAAAGATCTGCTGTGTCCTGGGAAACAACACTATCTCCATTTAGTTCTTAGTAACCCTGATTTCAATTTTAAGTCTCTATGGATTTGGTCCTGCAAAGGGCTGAGCATCTAAGCCTTATCCTGCAAAGCTGCATAATGCTGTTAAGCCTGTGAACGTTGTGAGATAGAAACCCAGAAGCTGACCCTGATTGACTGGGGTGAGAAGAGAGTGCTGAGCTCTTGTCATTGATGCTGAAGGTATCTGTGCTCCAGCATCAACCAGGAAACCATGTTCCCTCTCTGAAGCAGTAGCATCCTCTTCACCTTCTCTTGGCAGGCAGAGGTGGCGACAGGGTCCTTTCCTTGGAAGTGAAGAGTGGAGCACTAGCTAGATCTAGACCAGCCCAAGAGAGGTTTTGATATGGATATACTACTCATTTTATTTTTGTGGTCAGACAGGTAAGAGAAACAATCCCCCTGCTGCCAGTGCAAGGTATCTACAATAGATCTGTGTTTTCTCAGGTCTTTTTTCTGCTTGTGAGTTTCTAAAAAGTAGTCAAGTGCAGAACCAAATATCTGATGTATCCAGATTCCTGTTGTCTTAAGTCTGACACCGTTTTGAGTACCTAAGTGTTTCGGACGCAGGACCATCTTGTTTGCATTTTTTGGGGTTAACACTTTTTCTGATATGTTAATGGGACAAATTACAGCATCTTAAGGGCACAGTGTTTCAAAAGTGCCCCTTGCTTGGGTCAAGACCCAGCCAGGCTGCACTAACAGAGGGTGTTGCTTGCTCAAGAAGGGCATTCCTCAGCCTAGCTAAGGCCTTCTGTCCTGGGGTGCTGGCTGATCCCTGCTGCACTTTTGTCGCTGTTGTCCCCGCACCACTGGGATGCCTCCTCAGCGAAGCTCTTACCCACCTTTCAGGAGACCACCCTTCCACACTGTGGCTCTGCCCCTGTAACATCCCTGTAATAGGAGTATCTGTGTACATGGTAAACATGATACAACACAACTTTCTCTCACCCTGTGTGTTCAGGATGCATTTGCATGGCAAAGACATGTCACTGCGTATTTCTCCTACCAAACAAAATCATGTTAGACTTTTAGGTTTGCTCTGTTTTGGGTGTTTTTTATTTAATGCTGCCCATTTGATAAATTGACCTCTGAAATTAAGATGTTGGAAAGTCAGAATTGACTATTTCCACCCGGCGGGATGGAATGCAGCCATATTAAATAATGACAGTGTTGATTTACTGTTATCAAATTCTTCATAGAAGCTAAATACATTAAACAATCTGTGCAGATAATACTGGCATAAACTCAGACCCACGGACAAACTATTGCCATTATGGTCTTATCCTTATCATACAACTTTAGTACCTTGGTACATTGGAAAAAACTGGTACTTTGTGTATTCATTAAATGATTGTATGGTCTGCAAGTGGTCCTTATCATATTTCAGAAGTACATAGCCAAAATGATTCTTATGATATACAACAGCAGAAAGCTTCTTTGTAAACTACAGATAAGGTTTCCTGTGGAATCTCCTCAGGTTTAAAAATTGGAAGCCACGTCATTGCCTACTTAATTTGTTTATGTTTAGTCCATGGATTACAATAAGTGCTTCCATTTTTAACCACATCTTGCTCCAATGTATTTCTTTTTGCTGCTTGTTGTGGTTTGGCGCTGGCTAGATGCCAGGTGCCCAGCAAGAAGGGAGAGAGAAATAAAGCCCAAGAGAAACAAGGAATGGTGCACAATAGCATTACTCACTAACCCCTGAGCAATGCCCAGTCTGTCCCTGACAGTGACTGGTGCCTCCCAGCTAACTCTGTCACTGTCATTTGCAGTTGCAACTTTATTTCTAGGTCTCTTCTTCCAGATGTGCTCTTTCCTTGTCCCATGTAACTAGTTTATATCCCTTTGGCTAGTTTGGATCAGCAGTCCTGGCTGTGCTCCCCTCCTGCTTCTTGTGCACCTGCTCGCTGGCAGAGCATGGAACACTGAAAAGTCTCTGACTTAGGGTAAGCATGATGGGTTGAGGTAAAAACAAATCTGACTAGAATGCACTAGAACAAGTTTGTTGTATTAGTTTAATGGTCACTGGTCACAACGTTGATTCTTTTTCTCTCAAAGTTGGTCTGCTTGTTCTTAAAGTTGCATTATGTGATACCTTACTTGCAGTATGTGTTCCCCACTGTGCTGTTCCTCACCTGTGGGAACTGGGCCGAGGTTATCATGTTGTATTTTGTAACTCTTTTTATGACTCTTTTTATGATATGGTAGAATTGCTGGCTCTGAAATGAATCTGGTGTTTGTGCTCAGTCCTGTCATTGTCTCCATACTTTGGGAGAATCTATCAGAAGCTATTAATAATTGTACCTTTTACCTTTTTTTCTTGGAGACCCAATCCATGGAGGAGATACCTCCCTTCATCATCCCCTTCTCCTCCAGGCAAATTACAACAGCTCTTGAGAATTTTGAATATATTTGGGATGTTGAAACTAGCATGTTTGTATTTCTATGTGTCCTGAGTGGGTTCCAGGTTTAGTTTAAGAATAAACAACTATTTAAGAATAACACCCAGTGGTCTGCCCTGAGGCCAGATAGTTATGAATGGGGTGGGGGCAGGGTGTGGGGGATGGTATGGGCAAGAGCCTAAGATTATGGGCACTTCCAGCATTTTGAAACTTCATCACCGAACAAGTGCAGAATCTGGAAAAGCTAGTAAAATATTTGGAAAAGGTGTGCTGTCACCCTGGCAATTTCAGATAGACCAAAATCACTGCAAAGTGCTGGGCCATGGCTGAGGCCTTCCAAGCCCTGTTCAACCATACTCGTTACCCTCAAAGAGAGAAAAAGGTCTCTGGATCAGACAACAAAACAACAGCTTGCTCCAACCCCTGTGACAGGCACTGCAGCTGAACCAGAGAACCAGCCTGTGCTCCTATACACGAGGAGAAATGGAGCCATCGCTTTTAGTAAAGGAGGACTAAGCAGAGCCACCACAAGAACATGACGAAGAGGCAGAAAAGGAGGTAACCACTTGATCCCTATCCTTGAGTGAGCTGCAGGATATTCAAAGTATTTTAGCTGTCAATCAGATGAGCACGTCTGGCTGCTCTGGTGATGGGGTGATGTGGCTAGTAGCCTGGAATTAGAGAGGGAGAAAGCCAAACAGCTGGGATCATTTTCTAGGGAAGAGGGCACTGGCAAGGCACTTGGAAAAGGGATTCAAGTCCTTAGCCCCTGGAGGCAACTGCTCTCAAGGGTGAAGGAAAAGTATCCCTTCAAGGAAGATATTTATGTCACTCAGGAAAATGGACTACCATGGAGAGAAATATCCAGTACCTGAGGGGATTAGCCATGCCAGAGGTGATTTATTATGACCCTAACAATGTGCAGCCACCCACAGATCCAGAAGAATTCCAATTCACATGTCCCCTGTGGCAGAATCTGTGTGTCTATAGCAAAAGACAGGAAAGGTGATGGTGTATTGGAAAGTGTGGGACTTGAGCCTGACATAAATGGAATAGGATGAGGGGTGGGTACTGTCCTGGTTTCGTGCCTGGTACAGTGCTGTATTTTGGATTTAGTATGACAATAATGTTGATAACGTGATGATGTTTTAGTTGTTGCTAAGAAGTGCTTACCCTAAGTCAAGGACTTATCAGTTTCTCGTGCTCTCCCAACAAGGAGGTGCACAAGAAGCCTGGAGGGAACATGGCCAGGACAGTGCTATTTAGCCCAAGAGTGTATGGGGATACAGCTGCTGAAAGTTTCTTTGAAGGAGCTTTTTTGAGTCCTGAGGAAGCTGTGATGTGACTGGCAAAGGAGCTTAACTTTACTAGGTCTCTTTACCTTCATTTTGCCTTCTTGTGAAAGACTCCCTCCTAAAATTGTGGTGGGGTTTTGAAGGCTTGGAGAGTTCTCCACCATCTGCCTTCAAAAAACCATAATTAAGCTGCAAAGACTTAAGGACTGACACTAAGATGGCACAGTCTCAGTGTTTTTGACAGATGAACATGGAGAAATGCCAAATTATGAGAATTGTGGGTGAGGTCCTGTCTCTGAAGAGCTGTTTTATTGTCTCCTGCTGACAGAATACTGAGGAGGGAGAGAGGCAAGGAGACCTTTCTGACTGTAGTTGCTTGTCCTTTGCAGAGTGCCTGTTGGAAGTGCTGCTGCAGTGGATTGTGGTCAAAAAATGCCCCTCAGCTGCTGCTTGGAGGGAATGGGCAACAAAAGAAAGGTAAATGACTGAAGAAAGGCGTGGGACAAGGAAAGAGCACATCTGGAAGAAGAGACCTAGATCTAAAGTTGTAACTGCAAATGACAGTGACAGAATTTTAACATTTTAGGGTATAGGTGAAGAAGTACTTATTATTTTCCAAGATAATTTTTTAAATGCTTTAAACAATTATTTATACAGTTTTCTGTATACTCTCTATATACACTCCTTGCTATACTTTATGCCCCACTCCCCAAAATTCTTAAAATAATGCAATCTGAAATATCAACAAAGATAAAAATTTTTAATAAAATGGCAGTTTAATGAAGAAATTACCAACTTGGTTTGAAATTTTTTTTCAAAATTGCTGATCAAAACCCCTTGAAACTTCTTACCGTATTCCCTGGTTTTGCCTACTGCAGTGCAGGATCATTCCCGAATTGTTGTCAATGCTAGTGTTCATCTAATCTACTATTATGCCTATTAATTGAGTTTCAGAGACCAGTTAAAGGTTTTTCCTCCTGTTGAACTTCAATGCTCATAACTTAATTTTTCCTTGATATTTGTGTAATACTCTCTTGTATCTCTCTAAATGATTCTGCTTATGAACCAGTGTAGAGTTTGCTTATTTTAAATATTTGTTGTAGATGTAATTGTAACTTGATGTAATTTAATCAACACTATACATGTATTTTCTTTTAGTTTAGTCTCCCCTAATTATTTTTGCAGCTTTTCTTTGAACTTAATCCAATTTCTGGTAATTCTTCTCTGGTAATTACGTGCTGATAGCAGAAGAGCTTCTGGACAAATTCCACCTGTTATGTGAAGAATCATCTCCTTTTATTTCTTCAGACCTGTGTCTTAATAGCTCTCATTAATGCCCCTAATTCTTCTGTTTGGACAACCAGCGACCACTTGATTTCTAGCCACCTACCTACAGGTAGTGTGATTGTTTTGCATTCTGTAACCCCTTTATATGGTTCATTTATTTCGACCTCACAAATTTTTTGCCTTGTTATTTTTGTATAGGAAATAAGTTAGGTTTGTTATGCTCGTGGTTTCCAGAGCAGTGTGGTTTTCTTTCCTCAGCAATAGAACTGTCTCTGTTTTTCTCTAAACTTCTACTGTTTATTTAGTTATAGAGTCATTACCTAACAACTTTGGCGGTTGTTGATGCTTGACCTTTATCTATGATTATGCACACAGCTGACCTGGTAAAATAATGTTAGTGTGTCAAAGTGAAGATCTTAAAGGAAGAACAGAGTTACAGTTGCTTGGGCAATACTAATTTTGGACCTCCCTCACTTGTATGATGATTACACTCCTTTTTTTTTTTTTTCTTTTAACTAGGATTCTGTCTCACTAAATGCAAGAATGGATAACACCAAGCAACACCACAAAGTCTTACACATCTCTTCCTTAGTCTTTAGCTGTATCATCCTTATTTTCGAGACAAGGAAAATATGTGAGAAAGGACTTTTTATGAGATAACAGACTTTTGCTAACAATTAGGATAATGTCTGTCAGTGTGGAAAATCCCAGCACTGCTCCAGTGTTCAGAGTTGGCCATAAGCATGCCTAGGAATGCACACTTTAGAAAGTGTGTGGTCACATCACACCCCTGAAAGTCAGCACTTCAAGCAAGACACACCAAAACTGAGGACTGCAAAATATTTCTGTCTTGTAGGCAGGGAGGGAAATCTGGAAATTTCTGTGAAATCTAGGGAAGAGTCAGGCATGGAAGGGAATTCACCTGTCTGAATTTCTGCTTCCTAAACTTTACATCTGCTCTCACCCTGAAGTCCCTCTGCCAGCCTCCTGTAATGCATGAAGCCATGTAGAAAATGAGGCAGGGGCAGAATCAAGACTATTGGTTGCCCTGGTCTGTGTGTACATACCCTTCTTTCTGTGAGCTGTGTCAGACCCAGGAGAGTATCAAAAAAATCAGGATTTGAAGGTGTAATATAAACCAAATTGTTCTCCTTGTGGATGGGGGACATTATTCTTGCTTAGGCAAGAGTCTTAATTCTGGACTTCTGAAGGCAAGAGTGCTAGGTCCTAAAAATTATTCTTTAAATGTTAGTTTAGGGAAAGAAGGAAGGAAACAAACAAAATTCATCAGTTCATTAGAAGATGGAAATTGGGCTTCTTCTCATTGCTTTTGTGTATAATTCTAATACTGGTTTCTGGAAATCTTTTTAGTCAAACAAAGGTTGAAAGCTTCAGAATCTATCTGCTACTCTTTGTAGACCAAGCAGGGGAAGATAATGTGGCCTGTGACACACTGAAACCCTGTGATATGCACTATACAAACCCAGTAACTTTTATTGTGTTGATTCTAAGGGTCATCCTGAGGTTGTCTACAAAACCAGCTGTGGTCTCTGTTGGCAATGAGCCTGCAAGGGAGGCTTGAGGTGAGCCCAGTTTGTGCCAAGCATGATGCGCAGATCTTTGACATGATGGGTGTGTATAGCTGTGTATAGCTGTCACGTTGGACTGGCAGCATGTAATCTTTCTTTCTTTCTTTCTTTCCTTCTTTCTTTCTTTCCTTCTTTCTTTCTTTCTTTCTTTCTTTCTTTCTTTCTTTCTTTCTTTCTTTCTTTCTTTCTTTCTTTCTTTCTTTCTTTCTTCCTTCCTTCCTTCCTTCCTTCCTTCCTTCCTTCCTTCCTTCCTTCCTTCTCTCAATCTGTTTAATACGTCTTTGCCACATTAAGAAAATACCCCAAACTTTCTGCTTCTTATCAAGACAAACATTTATTGTGAGTTGGACAATGTTAGGATGTGAGATAACATTTTGTTATTTTCTTTTCCCCACCCAGACATTTCATTTCTCATGCTGCCATTTTGTGATGGTTATATGCTCAGTCTGTGCATGACTTTGCATGTGCTTACACATTTTTACAGCTCCCCCTTGCCTGTAAACCAGCTCCTGCTAAGTGCTGCATCCCCTCTTGCCTGCCTTCCTTGAGTGCCTGTAGAGCTGTGTCCAAACTGCTGGAAGGAGCTGTGCTGCAAGAGGAACAGGGAAGGGCAAAACCAGTCAGTTAGGTGAGTATCAGCCAGTGCAACAATCAAGGAGACAGTCTATGTAAATCATGTAGTTGGTTTTTTCCAGTATTTTTTCAAAAAAAGCAGACACCATAGTAGCAGAATTGACAAATTTGTAGATAAAATCTGTATTAGTTCCATGTACTGAGTAATTCCCTGAGGTCGTAGGGATTTCCTTCATCTCACAGTGGGTTATTGTATAATAGCCAATTATGTACAATTGTATACTGTATAATATTTTATCAAATGTAAGACAAGAACCTTAAAGCTTTACTCTCAGTGAAGGATTATAAAGGTTCTTGGCAAAGGGAGAAAAATTAGCAGGTGATTTGAAAGCAGTTAGAAATCAGATGTTGAGGACTGGTCTCTCACAGAGTAGTTGGACAAAGAAACAAAACCTGCAACTACTATAGACTATCATAAGCATTCTGTGTTATCATTTAAAGTGTGATAATTTAAGGAAGTATCTGAGAAAGATTATTCCTTCCAGATTGTAGCCATAGAAGAATGCCAGGACAACTGAGGAAATTTTGTATTCAATGAGGTTTGTAAAAACAAAGAAGCAAACAAGACCCTTTCTCTATTTTGTGAACGTTTCATTAACAAGTAATTGTGAACACTGGGTGTTTCTGCAGATTTTTTTTAGCAATGTAAATTTTGGCCATCCTTAACAGTTCCACTAACGTGTTTATTTGTTCATTGCTCATGGTTCTGCTCTGATGAAAGGACTTGATCTTTTGGCATCCAGTAATATTTTTGCTTTGATCCTGTAACCAAATGATGCTAGCCACAAAACTCTTCTAATTTTGCCATTATTTCACATGGTATACTTATTATTCATTTTGGTTTTGGCACGCACAGCATAGAAACTTAACCCAGATAACCAGTAAGGTCTTTGCAACAATGTCATGCAATATTTGGCAATTATTACACTGTATGTTTTAGGAAGATGTTTGACACTGACCTGATTTCAAATGGGAACAATTGCGAGTTTATGAAACCAAACATGGAAATATAAACTAAACAGCCAGTCATCTCCGGCAGGAACACAGCAATTATACTCTTCCAATAATATTTAGTTTCAACTGGAAATCAATACACAACAAGTAAGGGGTGAGTAGGAGTCCAAATAATTCCTACTAAAGAGGCTAGGAAGGTGGCTAGGCAAGACTTCGTTTTGACCTTTATATTTTGTCTTAATTCTGTTTTATGCTAGAGTACTTAACTGGATTTTACAGTACCCTTGAAGTCATTCATCCTGCTGTAGAATAATTAAAAGAATGTTGATTGATGTGTGTTGCTGTATTGGAAGCCACTGATATACTGTTTGTACAAAGAGTGTTGCAAAGGGAGTTAGATACAAACCTTGAGTTTTATATTACAATGAATTTTTTAAATCAATTTTTGATCTTGCTAAATGAAGAAAAGAGAGATTATTCCAAAACACAGCCATCTTATAAGTACAGGTGAGTCTGATAAGTAGGGTAAGAAAACAATACATTGCTTATGGAAAGAATAGTTGCTACTACCTGACTGAGGGGACAATCTAGGATAAAAAAATTATGAAGTAATATAATATCAGTCTTGATAGGACGTCTGTAATGGTTAATAATATTGACATATAAGAGGAAAGTTTGGGACAGAATCAGTTAAAGATATTTGGTAAGGAGCAATGATGGTTAGTTTATTGGTTTTAGTCTGGTTAGATTGGATTTAAAATCTCAAATCCTTATTTCATTTTAGGACTAGTTTACATGTCTTCATCAATTTTAAGAGCCAGGTAATATTATCCATTTTTTGTAGCTTAAACATAGAACTGAAAAGATTCAAAATATCAGTATCAACTAGGTGATGGGTTTTGAGTCATGAATGTGGTGGTAGATGATGGTATTACTGTTATTGTTATCATCCTCATCATCATTGCCATCATCCTCATCATTTCGGATTTTCACAAGACCTCCAGTCTAACTTGTTTAATCTGGATTTAGGTGATAATATTTTCTGCCAGCTCCTAGTGATTAAGCATAGCGGGGATAGGCACAGAAACTACATCTCAGTTGCATTTTGTCATGGATACTTGAAGCTTTATTTCACATAGGGTGGTCCCAAATCTGCCAAGATATAAGAATTGTTAAGTAATTTTCTGTTTCTCGTTGAATTCTGTGATAACCCGAGAAGAAATTGCCTGGGCTGTGTTCTTTTCATATCACTAAACCTCAGAAGTTGAGTGGCAGTTCCACAAATAAATATGCAGCTTCAACATAAAAGAAACTTTCTGAAAAATCTGAAAAACCATTTGCCAGAGATGAAGTATTAGATGGTAGAAGTGCTGCTTTGATTTTGTTGCACAAGTCCAGGTCTGTTTCAGATGCAAGAAGAGTTCAATTTTAACAGGAGAGTTCCAACCATGGAACCAAATGCTGTCTATGAATTACTGGTTAGTTTAAGATAATGTATACAATAAACTTTTATGTCTGTCCAGAGATATTTAAAATTAATTACAAATATCTGTTATTAAAAAGTTTTATGAAAGAATGTACATTTCTGGTTTGCACTGTAGAGGAAAATGCTATCATATTACCCAATAAAACCCTTACCAACCATACTGATTGCCCTAACCTCTCAGTTTTACTTGGCAAAAGGAAACATGGAATGTTGTTCCTGTTACTCTTTCACTTGCTCTTGAATCTCCACAAGAATGTCTAGCTGAGGTGGCTGCATGACATTTTGGTGTAAACAGCACCACATTTTCTCCTGCCGAATCGAGACAGTTCATATATGCAGGTGAAATGTTGCTCTCACTGATTTTTGTGATACCATTCTCAGACTGCTATCAGCCACATACATTAGGGAAGTGTGAAGAACTTGAACTGTCATTCTCAACAGATATTTATTGGTGAAACCCCCCAACATATTGATTTTCTGGCTTGCTGTGTGAAAGACACTACTTTTACTTTGACGTTTAACTCAATGCTCCAAAATTGCCACCTCTGCTTTCTAATAGATGAATCCTAAAGAGGAATTATGAACAAGTTAAAATCTATTGTCATTTCTCTCCAAGCATTCATTGTGTGCAGGAGGGATGGATAAACAATTTTCACTAATAATCTGAATCACATAATATATTCATTATAATGAATTCTTAAAAAATATTCTAGGTAGTTTTTATTCATAACTGACATTCTTTGTCATAAAAAAGCACTTTGGACATATACTTAGGGCCAATTCAGTCTTCCCTTTTCCTTAGCTCTAAAACTTGCCTTTGAATGTGGAGAAAATGCAATAGGTGGAAAATTCCTAGAAGTGCAAATTACTTCAAATTTGTTTTGCCCAGCCTTTACAATAGCTAAAATTCTTTCAGTAAAATCTACTGGTTGTTATTTAAATTGCAGACACTGAAACACACACAGTTGTATGGTGAAGGGACAAGGGAACACATGCATTGCTGGAAGTAAGGAGGCTCTGTAAGGAGTTTCCTATTTAAATATTTACTTAAATACCTACAGTTTTGAATGTTATAATTTCCATATCACAGAAGCACATTAATTATGTTAAAATACAGTAAGAGGGGTAAAACCAATCTATTTCCCCTAATTCTGAAGAGCAGAAATTGATGCCTGTCTCAGTGGCCTTTTGCTTTCTTCAGAGTATCCAGAGGATGTTGTAGTTGTTAAATGTGGGAATTGCTCATAGCAGAACTGATAAATGAAATGATTTATGAATCAAAGGCATTGCTGGACAGTGTCAACAAATGGTCTGTCACTTTTGTAAGACCTATTGTTAATTACTGTTTTGAGTTCTTAAATGGGACTTTACCTTTCAGGTAAAAAAAACCTTTTGGGATAGTCTTCTGCAGAATAGTGAATATCCTTCTCCATTTCCTCCTTAAATTTTCTAGGATTGTTTTATTTCCTCGTTCATGCTTTGGAAGGCTCAGGGTGGTGAATGCAGTATTCAGCTATTCTGACATCCGAACATTTCAAATAGTATGTCTGTGCTCAGAAAGTCTTATTTTTAAGTGAAGTGTTCTTTTATTGATACCTTGTTTTATATAGTCCTACCATTCAAATTCAACTTGATGAATATTCCAAAAATGTTTGCACAGAAACACTTCCATTTTTATCCTGTCCTGGTGAAGAAATCCTTGCATTAAGCAAATCTATTTTCTTTCAACCCTCCTCCAGTCTGCTGAAAGTCAATGGGCTGATGATGTTGCAGCAACTGCTGTTCTTGCTGCCAGGCTGAGGAAAGGTCTATCTACAAAAGCCCTCTCCTGTCTACAGTTACGTGCACGTGCTGTTGTCTCGCTTTCTCCCTGAGCCAAGAGAAGCTTCTTCAGAAAAGAGATCCATGTTGGCCACACGGCAGTCTCTAAAAATGCCCAGTGCTGAGATGTATTCAGGCTCTGTTCAGATTGATTGCTTGGATGATGTGGCTGGCCTTACTTGCAGCAGGAAGTTTTCGAATGGATTTGGTAATCCAGTCAGAGTTTGAAGCTTGGGGTGTGGAATTTATGTGTTGCTGTTCTAATTAAAATCACTGCATCAAAAAACTCCTTGTGAGCAACCACTGTTGTCTGATGAATGTTGAAATGAGGTGCTTCCTTTTTGAAAATTCTGTCATGGAATACCTGAAATAAAAGCCTCTATAGTCAAAAAGCACATATTACAGATATTTATAACTGGGCTCAGTTAAAAAAAAAAATTAAATTGCCACATTTTGAATGTAAAGATTTGGAAAAACCAAGATAAATTCCTAAATGAGGTAGATTGATTCCCTCAAGGGATTACCTGCATTGTGTTAGTTCCACTGTGGTAACTTTTAAGTGTTATTTTTATGTGCTACTCAAAATATTTTATAAAATCTTTTCCCCAGCATATTTCAACAGAAGGATCAGTTCTCTGGAAAGGTACAGGTGGGCTTCTTTTTTCAGTACTTTTGATAGGTATTTGTCATAACTCTGGGCTCTGGTACCAGTCCTAAAGAACAGAAAGGAAACATTCCATTGTTAAATGAAAGGTGTTAAAAACCAGAGCAAATATCTGTGAGCATTAGGTATCCAATTCAGCTTTTTTATATACATACTTTATGTAATTTTCAAGAACAGTTTTTGTTAGATGCTGTTATAATATTTGTCTAAGATGTGTAAGCTTGACAGACAGAACTGAAAATATCCCTTTTGTTGTGTGATAACACTTGGAGAATACTTAGAAAGATGTACACTTGCAAAACAATTGCTTCTTTGTTTCTTGCAAACTTCAGTAAACTTGAAATTCTCCAAATGTCAAATAACTAAATTATTTATTACGTAGAATTCATAATCTCCTTGCCTTCTTACACTCTTTTTTTTCTTTTTTTTTTTTTCACATGTCAAGAAATGTTAATTCACCAGGTGAGTATTAACTGACAGTTTGGAAATATTTATACAAGAGTACCTGGGTTCCATGGTCTACTAGTGATAATCAGAAAGATGGCTCTTGTGCTCAAAGATAGAGAAATGTTGTTACAGAGAAATGAAGTTGTTCTTACTAAATAATGAGATTTTACAAGACAAACAAGATGCTGAAGTTCATAGAAAATTCTTATATCTGCCAAGAGGTTTGTGATTTCATGAGATTTTAAATTATTTTTTTTAATAACCAAACAAGAAATTCTGGAATCACACCACAGTAAAAATTGTAATTACTTTTATCACATTCAAATCTCTGGTAGTAATTCTAGTTGAATGGACTGCTTAAAGGAAATTATTTTTTAAGCTGATTTCAAGGTTTTTGGAAGAGACTTCTGCTGCGGTGTAGTCTGTCCATCTGCCACTTTGACACTACTATCTTTCCTTTAAGTCATGTGAAAAATTGGGGGCTGCATGGAGGAAAGAGACTCAGATTTGTGTGCTGCTGAGGAAAGGCTAGGCAGAAAGCAAACACTCCGTATTTTACTAGGCAGCAGTGGGCAAAGTCTAACTTTGTACTATCCACATTGCATGCGCTCTCTTGGCTCATTTACAGGTTGAAGGGGACCATTTTTCATTAGTTCTACTACTCATAGAAGAGTTAATTTGACTGGCATTGCTATAGCTACCTTAGCTCCAAAAGACAGGATTTTGAAAACCAATATCATATGCTTTATTAAACTCAAGTCTTAAGTAAGGCTATATATAATCATTTTAATTTCTGAGGCTTCACAAGTAATCCTACTTAAATATATAGAGAAGATTTATCAGAAGTTGTTAGAGCCATTTTTCTTGATTATCACTTACTGAGGCTTCAAAGTACTCACTTCAAAGTGCTTAAAAGCCAAATACATTTTTTTTCCTTGCCACAGCATCCAGTAACCTAATAAAAGACAGATTATACTGATTTACTGTGAAGTATGAGGGATAACTAAAATATTAGGGTTGTTTTTGCATGTTTGCCCCATAGGTTTGTGAGTTATTCCAGTACTACAGGCAATGTAGATAATTTTATATTACAGGTACAGAACATTCATGTTTTTTAAAAATAATATTTGACTGTAGTATGACAAAGGGCATGACAGAAAGGGAGCTTTGCCTTCAGACTCGAAGCCACAGGGACTCACGGTCATTTGGCATTCCTGCGAGAGGAATCTAAAGACAGGGTCCCTGGAGAAGCACTGTCCTGCACGGCTTTTGGCAGGTGACCATGAGGATGCTGCTCTCAGAACGCAATGCTGTCTTGCAGGCAATCTGCAGCTGGCCACTCTGGTTGTGCCTGATGTGCCAGCAGGCTGCCTTAGGCCACTCTAAGCCCCTGGGCATCCTTGGATGCATGCCTGGTGTCCCCTTTGCAGTTCTTCTGTAGGGACAGACTTCTCAAGGCATCCTTCAAAAGTCAGTCTCGACCTTTTCCTTGGCTTGCCAGCATGCTTTAGGTCACTACGGAGGCTGTGGATTTCACTCTTTGAGAAGGTTTCAGCATCAAATCATTTTCCTTTAAGTGAGAATCTAGAGCCCATGAAGGGCTCTGAAAAGAAAAGCAGAGTAATTTCATTCTGGTTTGACCTGACAGTCAGTGTGATGGGTGCTGAATGACTGATGTGGCTGAAAGAGTTTGGCTGATGCACTTTGAACTTGCTGAAGCAAGCCAGGCATCAGTTAAAAATGGCAAAGCTATTCTTGCAGTGGCCAAACCTGGAAGCTACGCTCATAAGAAAGAACTTTAATTAAATCTGATCAGGATGGGTCAGGAAGTTTACCTAGTGACTGAAATGACAGGAAATACACTGCTATGTAGTATTCTGATTTCAGGAGCACAGCTGCACCATTTTGCACCCTTAAATTCTTTCTTGCTTCTTAGCAAGCATTAGAAATCACCCAGTCCTCTCAGTTGCACTGGAGTCGTGGAAATAATTATGGGATCTCAACGTACCAAAAGCAAAAACATTAATTTAGGAAAGTCATCAGCAACCAAAAATAATGTAAGAATTGTATCAGACTAGACTGATAGTACATAAGGATAATCCTCACTGTATATATATGTATATGTATGTAATATATGTAATATTTGGATTGCTGCAATGACTTAGATCCACACTCTTCAAAATACTTCATTAAATATTATGATTTTAAATACATCTGTGAGATATTATTTCTGTTATTTCTTTTATGGGCCTCTTACATTGCAATGACCCTGGAAAAACAAACAGTCTCCTCCAGTCACAGTGGGAGGAATGGGCGAATGATGAAGACACCGTGCAGTCCAGGCTATTTTTCCAAAGAAAATGATGCATAGGTAAGTTAAATAATTGCTGATGCATGTATCTGTGGCAAAATTTGGAATGATGCTCAGGTATGAGTCCTGGTTCTCACTATCGTTGCTAAGTATTACATACAGCACATTTACAGGTCTGCTGTATGGTATTACTTATAAAATGCAGTGGATAGAAGTTTGGTGGTGTTTAATAGTTCACCTCTAACACCCTGATGGTTTGGAAGGCTATGTTAAGTTTTCTGGAGCAGATCTGCAGAACTAAGTGGAAATACAATGTTTACGAACTAACCAGTGCTGGGTGGTGGATGTTGTAGTCTGCCATCAGTATCTTCTGCTGCAGTGTTTCTTCCTTGCTGTGTGACCTCACATGACTGCTAACTCCCCAGCATGTGACAAGTCCCACATGGGTGGTCCACAAGATTCCAGGAGTGGTTCAGGGCTCCAGAGAAGTTTGGGAACTTTGATTTATCCCACAGATAGAAGGGGATTATCAAAGTTTTCTACTGTTTTACTCTCCTGTTAATTGCTGACAATGTTTGTGGAAGAATAGGATCACTGTCTTTTCTGTGCGATCAAATGCTTCTGCAGCTGGCAACAAGGCTAAAGGGAGGAGAAGAATGAAACAACAGCCCCCCCTTTCCCCCCCTTTCTTTTAGCAGTGTATTTGAATTCTCAATTCACTTTTCAACTTCATAAATAAAGCTGGGATTGGATCTGTGAAAAATCTCCACA
Source organism: Cnemophilus loriae (assembly GCA_013397755.1). Classification (NCBI taxonomy): domain Eukaryota; kingdom Metazoa; phylum Chordata; class Aves; order Passeriformes; family Corvidae; genus Cnemophilus; species Cnemophilus loriae. The sequence continues at coordinate 1,605,602 of VZTF01008251.1, forward strand.
ACTTTCTTCATTTTCCTGCAAAGTTAAGATTATATCTATGCTCAGAAGAAAACTTGAGGGCTTAGTTATAGCTCAGGGTATTGTCTTCTGGTTTTATGATACTTCCTTCTCCCTGGTGATGTTGAGAAATTTGTATTAAACTTTAGGAAATAATAAATGTTCTGTTGTATGTTCTGTTAATGGACTAGACATGTTAGTCCTTGCCTTGGTGTGTTGTGGAGGGAATAATATGATGTCAACCATAGAAAATCAAAATATACTCACTTGTAGGCATTTGTAAATCTTCAAACCAAGGGCACTGTAACAAATAAGGCAAATAGCCTGGAACCGTGGACCGAAGCCCTACTTCAGAAAGTTCTTTCTTGCAAAGCCCTTTTCATCTCATACTTTCTGTATTGTGCCAGTGGGCAGTCGGCAGTGTTTCAGCAGTCAGCAGTATTTCTTTGAACACACAGCTTTGAAAGGCCTCATAGGGACTGGTTTTTTCACTGTCTTTGCAATGAATCTGTTTTACCAACATGGATTAGTGGATTAGTCTTGTGCTTGAAAACAATCAATTTTATGCAGTGAGATACAAGTGGAAGTTATGCTGAAGCTCAGTGATGGATGGTGTTTTATTTTCACTCTGCTGCTGTGACGTTTTGGTCCCTTACAAAAAGAGAGTGATGGATTCAAGCAGAGACCTGTGTAGAAAGGGGCAAGTCACTTCTGGAGATCATCTTGAGGGTGTAGGAGGAGAAAAAACCTTTTATACACATTGGTTGGGCAGAGGAGGGATGTCTGAGACTGAAAGCTGTCCAAGGAGCAGGGAAATGGCTAAGGAGAGCAGGGAGCAAACACACAGCTAGGCTGAAGTGATTCTCAGGATCAGGAGGGCACTGCACAGAGTTGAGCTCCAACCTCAAGAAAATAGGTTGTTAGGCTGCCAAAAAGCCTAGAAGAAAGGATGTACTTCAGGAGAATAAGATAATCAGAGGACCTTTTATTGCAAACCATTTTAAAATTTAATTTCAGTCTTACCTAATGACTTGATTTATATCCATTATAAAAAGTTAACTCTTCTTGCTTGCATTTTACTAGAACCTGGCTTTTCACTTGAAAAGTCTTTCAATTTTTTTAGGAGCAAGGGAAGTTCTTCCTGCAAACTTTAGGCAAATTTGCCTCACAGTTCCTATCCTTCCTATTGGAAGTTTAGTCTTGGCTCATCTGAAAAGTGATTTTCAAAAACTGCTTCTAACTTTCATTTTTCTAACCACGTGTAGACTGCATCATGACAGTGCAGGTTTAATTTGGAGGCTTAATAATGGAATACAAAAGCTGTTGGGTTTTTTTTTTTTTTTGGTGGGGGGGGGAGACGACCATCTTTTCTGTCCTTTAAAGGAGATTCCCTATTTCATTAGTTTGTCACAGGAATCAAACATTTGCAGAGTGGTGCTGAAACATATGTGGTTGATTAAACTTTGTTTTCAGTGTGGAACTTTTCCTGAAGACGTACTGGTACTGTATAGAGCCATTCATATGTGACACAAAATTTGAAACCTCCTCTCTTCCAAGATTTATTGACAAGTAATACTTCTTGGTAGAACTACAACTTTGTGTACATGATGATAATGTTTTTTCTTTCAGATGAGAAAAAAATTAATCAGTTAAGTTGGAAAAGATATATACTTTCTTTCTGGCCACAATCTCAAATTGTGAGAATATCAATGTGTCTGCTAGCTGTTCATTAACACAACTTCAAAAGGGCAAACAACCTCTGTCTATTGATTAATTAAAAAAGAAGCAGTGAAACTGTATTAGGAATAATTGCAAATGGGAAAAGTACAGTACATTAAAATTATTTGTCTTTTGAAAACGTAATAATTTATACTCATAAATCTAACACTGACTTTTCAGAAACACTGTTAGGTTCCTGATCTCCTTACACAGCAAAGTATGCTGTACATAAGTTATTACTCAGATTAAAAAGAAAAGTGCAGTCATGTTTATAGTAACCTTTCTTCAATGGCCAAAAGAGTTCCACAGTTGCAGAAGATATTTCATCAGCATTGAATAGCTGGAACTACTGATGCATAACTCCACAAAAATATTATCTGCACCCCCAATTTAAGATAAATGTGTTAACTGTGCAGTTGAAGGGATCTTGAAAAGTTTCCTCACTGTTAAAAGTTAGTTTTCTACGTTAGGCGAAGATTGCTTAATTGCAATTTCTAATTTCTTTAAGGATGAGGAGGATGGGAGTGATGATTTCAATGACTAAATAACTGCTTAAAAGGTTTTTTTAATGACACACTTAAAAATCATAACAACCTGCACTTTTGTGTGCGGAAGTTAATGATGTCATACTTTCTCTGAAGGGTAATCTAGGAAAAGAATTGACAACTGATTCATGCATCACAGTCTAATTCTTAAATACACTTCACGTCAAAGCAGAAAAAACACCAAGCATTTCATTCACCTTTCAGATACCAGAATTTGTATGAAAGCCACAACAAACAAAACGAAATTTAAACTGAGGCAGTTGCTTCTTCTGGAAAAAGCATTTTCCTTTCAGGAAATAACAGATGTTTGAGGCAGGCTGAGCTTCCAATTCTGCATAAGGAACCTTTGGCTGAAGAATTTTGTGGAGGGCAAGCATGTCAATAATACACCTGCGGCACAAGCCTTGTGTAAGGAAATTGTCTATAGCTCTATCTTTAAGCTCTTGTTCTCTCTATTTTTCTAAATTCATTGACTTTGATATACCCTCTGCTGACTTAAGTGCACACTCTGGAGAATATTTTCCTTTTAAAAACAGATCTTACAGAAATTTTTAAAATATTGCTTTTGTTAAGCCCAAGCTGTATATTAATGTTAACTTCAGCTGAACAAGTGAAAGGACTTGCAAATTGATTAAAAAAAATACCTTAAGAACTTATTTATATAAAAAGGTATTCACTAGTGGATTTATCTCGATAAATTTAATATGATAGTATAACAGTGAAGGCAACAAGAGTGATGAATGAGAGCAAATTGGAATGGAAATAGTATTTCCCTTCTCTATTATGTCTTCACTCATGAAAGATGATGAGCCAATTTCCGAGGCAATTAAAAGCTGTGTTGTCAAGAATATGGCATCCCATATGGATCTCTGGTAACTGTGTTGCTGGTCCGCCCTTTAAGCCTGAAAAAACTCATCTTTTTAAGCTGCACCTTGTATACAGGTATCCATTTTAAGTGGCAGTAGTTTCAAGCTTGTTATATTACATTTTTCCTCTTTATAAAGCCTCTACTCATAAACAAATTGCATTTATTTGTTCTGATCTTGTCTTTGTTACACTGGCATGTGCAGAGGCTTCATTTAGGTGTGCAGGGACAACAACTGAATATATCTAGATAAACTTCATAGGTTATATTTTCTAACTGATTGTTTTTTGGCTTATTTTGGGGGGATTCTTTTTCAAAATCCGCTTCTAGAGCTGTGGTACTCAAATCCAACTTCTTTATTGCAATTAAGGCCTAGTCACTGCTGTCTAGACTGCAGTAATGATATTGGTTATTTCCCTGTAATAACCCTATTGATAGGCCTCAAAATAGCACTGGTCCTTTTTTTCTGAATAGCTGATGTTTGCTGACTGTACAAATAGTGGACTGTCAGCCATTGCATGTAGTCGTTTTTTTGCCATAATGGGAAACCGCATTAAAGATAAAAATCATCCTGTAAGTAAACGGAAGGCTTTAGGTGTGAAGACGTTTTTCAGCCCTGCTTTGGGAAACTGTCATTCAAGCTCTCCATATCAGGGTTGTGTCGCTCTAGGGAGTGATGGCTCCTGTTCTTAGTCCCTCAAGGCAAAAGGGTGAAAGCAAGGGCTGGGGTCTAATGAATTGCATGCTGAGGGTAAATTCACCGTCCTGTGAAAACTGTGGTTTAATACTTTTTCAACAAATTGGACATCAGCCTGAACCTCACCATTTTATTTCTTGCTGTTTTTCAAAAAGCCATCTTAGTTAGCTGTAGCACCGAAAAGACCTATTTCTGGACACTGAGACTTATGGACCTCTGTTAAAAGTTGAACTGGTGTGATGTGAGATTGTAAGTGCCTTGTCTGGGACTTAAATGTCCGAGAAGGTAGTTCCAGAGGGTGATTTGGCATGGCAAGAATTTCTGCAGTAGCACTCCATGGTGTCAACATGTTCATACTTTTCTGCAATTTGGAAATCTCCAAATCCCTTTAGTCTGAACACTAATCTTAAGATACGGGCAGAAAAGTACAATTGAACAAAGCTGTCACAGGGGAAGCCATCCGGCATTGCTCATTGTCTTGGGGTCCATGGCGAGTATTCTTGCATGTGAATCACTCTCTCTTTTGTATAATTTTGTTATTAATGTTGTTGCTGTTACTGTTCGTTTTCTTATCTCATTGCTGTTTCCAGTAAATTGTTCTCTCAGCCCATGACCTTCACCTTTTGTGCCTCAGCTTCTCAACTCCATCCTGCTGCAGCAGAAGGAGAAAGGGAAGGGAAGGGGGAGTGAGAGGGTGATGGGTGGTTTGGGAGAGTCTCGCTGGGGGCACTGAATTGGGGAGTACCATTCTTAAACCAGGACAACTGCACAAAAATCCTTTGCACATGTATCTTTGGCTGTCAGAGAGACTTATCTTTTGTTTACTTCTTACTGTTTTTTTCCCCTATTAGTATTCATGAGTTAATAAAGCAACAGATCACAATATATATATATATCTTGAATTGCAGTACTTGTTACAGCTAAGGAATCCACACAAAATCACATGAGAGGAAGAAAGGGACATGACTAGCTTTCGTTGTGTGCTTCCCACATAACAGAAACCCACAAATATGTGCAATTGATGAACAGCTAAATCAAGTGCTTTGTTGGTGACTGTATTGGCTTCACATAAGGTGCTCTGCTTGACTGGCACTCCAGAACTTGTGCTGTAATATCTGCTAGGAGTCTGAATTTGTTTCAGACCTTCCAGGGCCCTTGGGACAGCAATCCTACAAAGAAGGAGATACCAGTCCTAGGGAATGGGACTATTGTATCAGACTGAATGAAAGCACATAGGCTTGAGCTGACTTCTGCTGGCTTGTAGGCACATCAGGCAGGGTGATAGAAATCAGTACACTCCTCCTGCCTCTGCCAATGATCTTCTGTTTCCTGGAAAATCACTTTATCTTTCCCTGTAGCTTCAAACAAGGAATAATGTTATCCTGGGGAAAAGTTTCACCTAGAAGAACCAGGAAGCTCATCATAACAGTAAGGTTTGTGCCTGTGATGTTGTTATAGAAATTACCATAAGATTTTTGCGGAAAAAAGGTTCCTTGCCTCTAAGCCATCTGTTTCCTTTATGCTGGGCCTTTCCACAGTGGTCGATCACTCATTTAAGCTGTTCAGTTTTAAAACAAGACAGGACTGAGTGGCTTCTATTAAGATGCATTGAGTCAGAGACACGAGTGTATAGAAATCGTGCACAATGCAACTGTATTTCTAGGAGTATTCTTTGTAGGATCAGTTTTTGCTATCAAAGAATCACTAAAAATAGAAGATAATGTTATTTAAATCTATTCTTATTGAAATTTGTGCAAATATAAGATTGTCGGGGGGTTTTATAAAATTGGTATTGCTCCAGGGAGAGAAATTCTGTGTAGCTGTCTTGGTAAGAAACCGACTAGGTCTTCACCTGAATTAAGGCTAACGGGAGAGAGATTACTGGGCTTCAAACTAGAAATTCCTGAACATGATGCAATAAAGCAAGGAGCTGGCAAAAGCTGCTGCTGATACCATCAGGAATGGCAGGATCACCTGGATTAGAGTATCAAGATACTTACATAACAACACTGGGGCCTGTGGGAAGAACATTAAGCAGGAGTGGTTGGTGTTTATTTAGGAGAGAATGAGAATGGTGAAACAAACGAGAGTGAGAAGGAGAAAAGGGAATATAGTAGGTAGCAAGCTGTGATTAGTGCTGTCTGGGGCTACCTGTCGAGAAGTCTTGTACTTTATCACTGTGGCCTAAACTAGGGCAATAAACCAAACTTCTTGTCCTGACCATAGCACATGCAACAAACCTGCTTCCCTAATGAGGAGGAACAGAGGGAGCAGCATGCTTTCCTTAGGCTGCCAGGGAACACCTGAGTCAGATCAGGCATCAAGATATGACTATGCCTGTGCCAGGCCTGAGGGCACTGGCATCCTGCTAAAGACTACCTGCCAACATCCACAGGTGCCAGTGTAAACCTTGCTCAATGAAACCCAGTAGCAGCTTTTGAGCCTGTTTCTTCATGGTGCTGGTAGAATGAACTTCAGGAACTATATGACATAGTGGGAAGGACCTCTGATCACTATCTATTCCTCAGTTTGCCTAAATATAATTCCCCTAAAACTAAGAAGGTTCATTAATGTGCCGTGTTTGGAAAGCACTGGTTCATCAAAAAACTCTGCAAATACTTCTGATAGGAGTGAGACTTGGAAAAATATGAGTAGAAGAATCAGCTTTGCATTGCTAGAATGAATCTATTGCTTTTTTTCTTTAACCTAGTTTAGTGTTAAGAGTGGTCTCAGAAGCCATTGCAGGAATCAGTAGGGTAGATGCAAATAAATCCTTTTGTAATCTGCAGCCTGGGCAAAATTAGTCATCCCTATGTTGTCCTCCCAACAAGCAGAAAGGCACAGTTTGAGAGACAATGGCCCCAACAAACAGAGCTGGTCTGGTGGGGGACAAATAATAGAGAGGCAGCCCTTCACTTTGGGACATTCTAGATTATCACCAGTAACTGTAAGAGATTTCTTCTCAAGCATTGTTTTAATTTTTGCTTTGTCAATGACCATGTCTTTTGGATGGGAAGCGTGTATAATGGTAGCAGGCATCCATAAACATGCAGTTGATACCTCCTGATGAACTATGCACCTGTCCAGATGGTAATTTTGAATAGTGAGACAAAACTGTCAGCTGTATATTAACTTGCCCTTTGAGAATCTCGCTGCTAACAAGACACTTTTCACTTGTCTGGAAATGATGATAAAGATGGGGTGCAGGTGTATGAAACTCATGTTTGTTACATGGCAACACTATCCTGGCAGACCCAGCTAAACTCTTGGGGAGAAAGCTGGAGGTTGTGGTGGCAGCAAGATGAAGTGAGGCAGAAACTGCTTGTGGGATCTCAAATTGTTAACATTGCCAGAGATGTCTCTGCTCTGGTTTACTCAAAACTAGACACCATAACAAGATTTTAGAGTTTGAGATGGATCATTTGAAAATTAATATTTCTTCTCTGTGGATGGAGCAGAATGATTTTTTTCCCCTCCAAATGACCTAGTTTGCTGTTATCAGACAGCCCTGTCTGCACTCACCTGTGGGTTCATAAATGCTATTTACAATCAAGTATTTACAGCCTTGTTGGCTAACAGAAATATTTTCAAGACTTGGAAGATACTGCTGTTTGCCCTCACCCACATTGACTATGCTTGCTGATATGCCTAGATGCACGGAAAATTTATCAACTTTCACCATCCGGAATTCTGCCACCTCTGGCAAAAACTTGCTGAAATTAATTTTTTAAAAAATGTTTTACATGACTTTTGATTTGTGTTTAGTTTTAACAAACTTCGTAGCTTTCCCTCTCTGCAACATTTTTAAATCAATTATAGAACTTCTCAAAATTTCACTAAGTTAAAGAACTTGACAGTTTTGTGGAGGAATTCTCCCTCCTCCTGTCTTGTTCTGTCACTGTTGTGACAGACTGTAATGGCTTGTAGGATGGTGGGAGGCAACTCGGAAGAGCAGTGAACTCAGGAATATTGTGCTTATCCTCTGTGAACTCTCAAATGATGTCCCAGTAGACTGATGGAATGCTGCTTCTTGAGAGCAAACATTTTCTCTTTTGGAGATCAGTGTATCCATAAGGCTCCACAGTGATTTGTGCAGGAGCAGGTTTTGCTGGCAAGAAGGGAGAGCTACAAACTGGTTTACGCATTTCCATCTGAGAAGAATCCACTGGTCAACAGATGGGAGCTGTGCCAGAGAATGTTTGGAGCTGCCAGCTTGGTGTTTGGGGGCTAACTGGTGGATTTAACTGTGGAGGTTTAAGGGATGGCTGGTCCCCAGCTGTATCAGTTCCCAGGGATTATTGCTTCTGCTGCAAGGGTAGCAAAGCAGGATTCACGCCAGTTCCTTAGCTGCCCCAGGTTACTATCTAGTCTTTCAGCATAAAACCCACCTAAAACAATTTATAAAACTGTGTTAGGTGGTGGACTGACAGGCAGACCCACGTACTCCACCACTGCCTGCTCTATCGGGGCAGCAATCTGTGGCAGGGAGGTGCAGAAAAGAAGCATTTGACAAGCTACAGTGATATTTTTGACTCTGCTAAATAAATCTGCCAGAGTTTGTCTGCCACTCGTCTTGGAAGGGGTAGAATCAAGGGAGAGCCTGGTAGTCAGCGGGGGCCAGCTGGAAACCACTTCTGCCTTCTCCTGTACCACTGGCACACTTCAGAGTATGAATTTCCTAAAATAGATACAGGGTGTTCTTGAACATCCCTACCACACTGACCTGCATTATCTGAAAAACTTCTGCCTGAGTTTGGTTGTTGTTATGAAGCTCTTTTTTTATGCTGGCTATACATATTGTTGTATCATAAATGCTTTTTTTACCCATGTGCATTCATTTTTTTAGGTGAGACTGTGTCACATCCCTTCAGATGAAGGCCAATCATTAGCTTCTAAATTTTGATGGTTAATGATTGAAATATAAAACATTTGAGTCAAGGATTGAAGTTTTTTAGAACAAACCATTCTGGCTGTCTTGTCTTTAAATGTGTGGGTTAAAAGAAAATTATCAGAGATAGGAAAAAAGTGCACATAAATGGGGAAACACAGGGAAAAAAAAAGATTGGAGACAGATAAGATGCTCTAATGGGCAGGTTGAGTTAGAAAAAAATAGGATGATTTGGGAGTTGTGTTTCAGAAGGATGTGATCCGATTGGAAATTCCTTGTATAGGTCCAAAAGAACGGAGCTTAAAGGAAGGCTCTGATAGGATGGTGAAAAGGAGAAAGGCCTTGTTCTTTTACAGATCCATGTATTTATTGTGGCATGAAGTAAGTGGTGGTGGAATCTTAATCTTTGTCCATAAGCCTGACTTGTTTTTTGTTTACTTAGTTCTACTGAGTACTTGTAGAGTGCTGCATGGTATAGTGGAGAGCTTGCACTTCAGAAGTTCTGGGAGATAATATATTTCAACCCTGAGGGACCAGCCTTAAATCCTGTGGGGACACAAACTGATTCCATCTTTTGGATGCCAAAGAGAGGATCCAGAAGCTGAAAACTAGAGACATCAGGTGAGTAAGTGTGCTGATCCTTCCCAAATACCAGAAGTTTGAGACTAGAGAGAGGTCACTGTCTGGATCTTGGCCTGTTTGGCCATGCACAGCTGTGTAGCAATAAAGTCTTGCTCTCTTCGATGTCCTCCTCTGAAAATGTAAGGTAGGCCTATTTCCACTAACTCATAATTATTTTATGTAAGACAATCCATGTTTATTCCTTATGGCTTTCTTTCCCACATCTTACTTGTTGTGACAAGGGCACGAGGCTGTTCCCAGGATCTCAGTAAGTTTGCATTAACAAACCTGTGATCCAGAAGAAAAGTCTTAGCTAGGGAAATGAGCTATGGATGAAGGAGGCTTGAAAGGCTACTGATAAAATGCCAAAGCATGGCCACATATTGCCTGCGTGTGTGTGTGTGCGTATAAAGTATTGGGAAGATCTAGGACAGGAGTCCTCTACTTGCCATACAGTGGAGGAAAGGACAGCTTGAACTGCGGTTGCACTGTCACAGAGCATCCAAAATAACCTGAAGTGTCAAGTGCCGGTCCTCTAAATTCCTTATCCCTCTCTGACAATACTCAGTGGTCCTTAGGATGGCTCCTGCTGGTGTCTGCAGGCATGTCCACTTAACCCTGATCTCTGAACCACAGTTTTCCAGGAACCTTCCTGCCTTTAGGTTGGTTTCCTGGGACTCGGGTGTAGTTGCATTTCCCAGAAGCAGTAGAGACCCTTCTCTGAGTGAATTGACTTCTGTGGCCTACTCATGCTCACAGAAGCATAAAACTGCAAGGAAATGGCAGTTTTGATAAAAAACCAGCAGGCTGGTGAGCACTGAGCAAAAAGGAGCTTGCTTAGGGCTCCAGGGCTGCCTCTTCAGTTGTGTAGGAGATAAAGTTAATTGTCATCTGGCCTAAGTTAAACGGATGACCTCATGAGCAATAGCGTGTTTAATCACAGAGCCACTAGAAACATCTTGACATGAGATGGAATTGCTTTGTCAGAATTTGTTCTAAAGGGCTCAGGAACAGAAGCAGTGAGGATAAAACATACCATCAGTACAGAATAAACCTTGCCGTGTCTCTCTCCTTCGTCACTGGTTTGTTGGGAAACGGTGGAACAAAAGTGCTGCCATCTGAAAGGCACAACCTGCCTTGAAAATTTAGGTCAGTCCCACAGTAGAGAAAGGGGGACCATAACAAATACTTCGTTGCAGAGCCCCACTTAATATCTGAGGTCCTGAGTGAGATTTTCAAAATATATCTGAATGAATTACTCACCACTTTTGTGGTGGCTGGAACTCTGAATTAATTGAAGAACCTAGTGATTATCTCCAGTTAAGAATAAAAAAGGGGAGGGAAGGGAAGTGAAGGGGAGGAAAAAGGAAAGGAAAAAGGAAAGGGAAAGGAAATATATCCTTGTAAAGGGTCTTCACAAATCTCTCAAAGAAACTATAATTTTCTTTCTATTACTGTTCTCTTGGAAGACCTGCTCTTGAGTGACTAAGTTAAATAACACAAGCAAAAGATGATGATTCATGCTGCTTTTCCTGATAGTTTCTAGTGTTCAAAAGCCAGTATCACAGCTGCAGCTTTGAATAAATGCGTGGGGAAAGGAATAAAATTATAGTAGGTATGTTAGCGTAATGTTCCCAATGTGCAGCCTGTGTATGTGATTACCTAATATTCCTTACCAGCTGTTTCTTAACATTAGTCATAGTGATCTAAAACAACCACCCTCTCTTCATTTATCTCAGTAAACATTGTTCTTTTTTGAAGAGGTAAGCTGTTTAGGAGCAAAAGTTGGTACCTCCTCCCCTTCAGCTTTTTCATCCGCATGTCGTAATCATCTTGAATTGGAAACAGCTATAGCTGACCATGTAAGTAATAAGCAGTGAGGAAATATTTAAATATGGTAATAGCTATATTTGAGTACCATTATGAATGTGTTTCCTAGTAGTGTCTAGAAAATGCAAGGCTCTGTTCTCATGCCAGGACAAAACTAAGATAAGAGGAGGAAATGTTTTAATTTTCTTGTTTAACGCCCCATTTCTGTCTTTCCAAATGGAATCAAGATTCTTCTGCAATTCAGTGTTTATCTTCTCATTTGAAGCTGCTTGTACTGTGCAAACATTTTGGTTTTATTTCAAATGTGCTTTGTCATAATTCACAGCCTGTTCATGCTAGCACTTTCATAAGTGTCTGTCCTACTTACTGACGGTGAGCAGTGCTTTATTCCTGCAAAACTCGCATGAAACTCAGTGGGACGTATGTTTCCAAATACACCGGGACACATTCAGTGGAGATAAGTGCTGCTCGAGGTGAAGAGAATCGGCTGAAGGTCTGACTGAAGAGGAAATGACAGGAGTGCTTGTGAGACTGAGGAGAGGCAGCAAGTGGATCTGCTCACTCTGTGGCTTCAAGTACACTCTCTAGGCAGGGTGGTGACCTTCCGTGACACAGCAAGCTGCAAACCAAGACCTCTCTGTAGCTGAAACCACAAGACTTGTTCCTTTCTCTAGAAGAAGGCCAGAGTCAAGACATGAAATGATAATGGGTCATAAGCTGATCATAAGCAACCTGGGCTGGACCATGTGATCTCTAAGAGAGCTTCTTTGTTTTTGTATTACGTCAGTGTAAGCGAGGCTGCAGTTTTTTCCAGCACTTAAAAGCAATTATTTCTCAATGGTTTGTCTAAGGAAAGACCATATTAGTCTATATTCTAGTATGTGTATGGTACTGAACTGAAAGCTGAAATTTCCTACCTGATCTTGAGCACAGAACTGATTGACAGGAATTCTTTCTCGTCAGCTATCAGCAACATGAAACGTTTGTGCTGCTCTGCAAAAATAAAGCATTCATGAAACAGGAATCACTTCTATCTGAAAAAGTTTATGAATAAGTATTTAGAAGAGGCTATTTAAAACCCTGAACAAAAAGAAACTCAAAGGACTAGCCAATGTGGAGAAATAATCAAACTGGGCATATATGGAGGGAAAAATACCCTATTTGCAAGTTTGAAAGCTAGTACAGATATCAAGGAAAAGCGTAGAGAAGGGCTCAGCTGGGGTTTGATTAAAGATCAGTGAGGAGGTCTCATTAACATGTAATGTGCAGTGCATGTGCCTCTCTGTCAACATGTATTTGGTACAAAATCAAGGTTGATTTCTGCATAAAACCCCACATTTTTTCTTTTATCTTTTTGTTAGCCTACTCAAACTGTGTCTTCTTCTTTTTCTGTCAGCACCATGTTCCTGATCAAACTGGTGGACAACACAGATGAGGAGTCTTCTAATCTCAGATTATGTTTGTTCTTTTCTTTTTTTTTTTTCCAGAAGAAAAATCAACACTAGGAGAAATCCAAGTAATTTTTTTCAGTACTTGCTGCTATGTAGTTGATAGCCAAAGCTCTTTATAGAAAGCAGTTTTGAAAATGCAGTCCCAGAGAATGAAGTGTGCCATTCACAGACAGTAAAAAAGCCTTCAAAACAGGAGCCCATTGATCAGTGCTGCACATTCTGCCCTTAAAGTTGTTTAATATATGTAGAACACCAGCATGAAGCATGTGCAGTCATTGTTTCTCTGTGTACTGCCATTTATATGTTTGCTGCAGCACCAGAAGAGATGTGTCAGCTGAAGCATATGTTGGGATACCTGACAGAGTAAAATTCCAGACACGGAATTCAACTACTGAGTTCAGGTCTTTTTGTGTAGGTAACCAGATGCTGTTTAACAAAAAGATGCCACATAATTATTCATAGGGAAAATATTTGTAGTGAACACATAAGCAATGAAAGCAGGCATTCTCGAATAGTTTGAAAACACTGTAAATGCAATTAATTTCTGAGAAAGTTTAATCCAGGGTACTGCCATACTAGCTCACACTCCTGCTGTTGCCTATACATTATGTTTATGAAAAGTAACAGCTGTAACATCTGTTATCATCACAGCATATTTTCAGCACAGCATTAACACACATTTATACCATTCATACGGTCTTTCTCTTCTCCTCACCTCTTAATCTGAGACAACTACCCATCCTTCAATATAAACATGCTGTGCTTATATAACCTGAGCCTCCAGAAACTGAAAGACATTCACAATATATCTGCATCCATTGCCAAATCCTTCTTGACTGGGAACATACAGAAGGCTCTGGCTGGGAAAACCTCAGCAATTAAAGCATTCAGGTTTCTTGAAAATTAGTACTTTCTTCATTTGAGTTTATCTGATTCAACAAGGATGTCGCCTGAAGTCAAAACATTAATATTTCTGGAGTATCAGCAAAGACAGTAACCTATCTCCTGGATTTCAACAAAACATAGTTTCTTCTTCTTAAACCAGTTGAATCAAACAAGGGATTTAAAAACTTCTTTATTTTTACTGTTTTGTTCTTCCTTTTTTTCTTGGTACTTATCAGGAAGGAACAGTAATCAGCCAGCTAACAAGTAATTCATACACTCAAATTTCATGGTCCTCTCACACTGTCTTCCATATTTATAAATCTACCGTGAAACTTACCTCTAATTTTAGTAGGGCCTTGTCTACTAGAAAGATGAAGAAATAGCAACTGTTTGTCATCAGGCAGTTACAGACGAGGAGAACCAAGTCTGATGACATATCTTTGGTCTCCTTTTTCGCTTTCTCTCATTCAGTTTGTGGGTGTTTGGTTTTCACTCAAAGCCTGACAGTCTGATTCACCAGTTACTTGAGCTTTAGCTGACCAGTGCTGTGTAATATCAACCTCTATGCAACACACAGGGTCACACCTGCACATTTAACTAGCTAGGTCAGTGTTGTTCCACATGTTCTCCCTCACCACTCAAACATAACAAGAGTTCACGATCAATACAAGCATAACACAGTTTCAAAACCATTCCAAAATAAAAGCCCCAGCATTCAATGATCTATGACTAATTGCTGATGTCTCAGGTGATTGCTTCCCTCTGTAAACTCTGGTAGAGTTTAACTCTTGATAGTCATTGACAATATTGGCAATCATCAATAGTCATCTAAGATTGCTGTCTGTATTCACCCTGTGCAGGTAATACAGCCAATTAAGAAACTCATGTTTCTTCCTTATATCATCTGAAGAGGGTATAGTTGAGATATCTGTACTGTGGGACTGCTTGAAATTGTGTTAGTGTTAAACTTGGGTCACTGGTGTTATCTGTGATCTGTCTCATTACAAATAGGTGTAGTAGCATCTTCATGAAATAATAGTAATATTCAGTACATTAAAATAAGTCTTGTTTTTACACTAATCTACACTACTAATATCTGGAAATCCCCCATGACTTTGGTAGTAATTTTCTGAATGAGAGAATAACAGGCTATTGATGATATACTTCAACCTGTATACCACTGCAAGCTGCTTACTCCTTTGTTACTAATTGGTGGCTTGCTATTAAACAATATTTTGTCAGGCACGGTGCATCTGGAGAAAGCTGTAACATGCAAACTTTCTAGAAATCATATTTCAGGGAAATCAGGGGTACACAGAGTTACAGCCCCTTTCCTATTCATCATCATTCATCATCATTCTGTGCTTAGGTTTTTCACCATAATCTCATCTACAGCAGCAGTTTCTGAAAGTCGCAATTTACATTTCATCTAATAATGAAATAAAAGGTAAATAAGGACATGAAGCTTTGTATACTTACAGATCAACATGGAAGTTTTTGCTTGAACTCATTGCCATGTACATTTCCAAACTAATCATGCTGCTGTAAGACCAAAAGCTCTTTCCTGAAGAATTTGATAAACAGTTATCCTTGTTTCCAGAGTGGATGAGGTTTAAGGGGAGAGGAGGCAGTCATGGGTTCAAGCAACATTTTAACCTGGCAATAAAAATCAATAGACATTATTGAGTGATTCTAACAAATATTGGATACACAGTTTCCGTGTAACAAAAGTAATTTGCTGGGAGGGAAAGGCAATAGAGCTAAACTGAGACCTTTGATAACATGGCCGCCCATTCGGGTAAGGGAAATGCGAAAGACTTCTTGGAAATTATTCATTTGGTGGGAAGGCATGCCTTTGCTCCCTGTGCCACAGGACCATTGTGCTACTTGGGCAAGGACAGTCAAAATGAAACAGAGTGAAGCTGTTCACTGTCTGGGAGGTGTCACATGTGGGGTCAGGCCAGAGCATGTGCACAATTGCTTCCCTGCCGTGTGTTCCAGTGCGCATGCAGAAATCTCAGCCAGGTTTCTGCAGTGCCTCCAGTGGATGGTAAACTTGTTCTAACTCAATGTGTGCCCTTCTGTCTGCATTTAAGTTGCAATTTAATAGCATGAATTATTGTTTAATCTTCTAAAGGATTTTTTATCATTTTGCAGAATGACTGCCATGTGAAATACAGGCAATAATATATTGATGGTGTTCATGCAGTAGCTGGCAGCAACACTGCTTTAGCTCAAGAAGTTGCAGGATGAAATTCTTTGTCTGGTGTTATACAAAGAGATCAGAATACATGGGCCCTGTTGGCCTGAATAACCTGTGAAACAGCTCAATAAAGGTAGCACCTTATACAGTAAAAAGACAAATCTCAAATCCAGACATTGAATTTTTTTGTCTTTGCTTAATAGCATACAAGAATAAAGAAATGAGAACAGAGATGACAAAAGTAATGACACTTTGAAAGTAGAACATATAAGAAAAAGAGACAATAAAAAGTTATGAGAACATATTAATCACACAGAGTCTCACCATCTGTTGACTCCATATATATACCCCATCCTACTACTCCATATGCTACTTGAAGATAAATACATATAATGATGGATAACAAGCAAAAAAATAGCACACAAAAGGTCTAACATACACATAGTAAATAAGCATATGGCATAATGACCCCATTTTGGTGTATCTGGTGTGACCTCCCAGAATACACAAGCAAGGAAAGGAGCTGATCAGCAATGGAACAAATGTGGCATTAAGGAGATCTAGTGACTTCAGTCACTGAAAACTCAAAAAACCTCATCCATGGAAGAAGCCTAAACTGAATAAACAGTCTAGGAACATTGAATAATAGGACATAATACCAGCACAGAGCTCTGCCTGATTCCCATCACTCCTCTTCCATCATTGTCTCTCTCCCTTCCATACACATCCAAGTATGAGTGACTTTCTTTGATCATGAATCCTATTTTGTTCTGTCAATGGGTGTCTTCAGTGATGGACTCTCACATCTAGGGAACTAGAAATCTTTGAAGATACTTTTCTGTGGACTGTGGAGCAGAGGAGAGAGGTGGAGAGTCTGTGCTTCCTCTTTTCCTGCTGGCTGTTCCCTGTGCAAGGCAGAACATCACTCAGCTAAGAGCAAGGTCCTCTTGCATCAGAGAACAAGGCTGGCCTCTGTAGAGCAAGTGGAATTGATATTGCTCTGAAGGTCCTTGGTGTTCCAGAGGAGCTGGTAACTCTCATTTTTATTACCCTCCTCTTGTTTCTCCAGCCTACCAAGTTCTGCATAGGAAAGAAGTTGAACTCTCTGCAACATGATGGTTAGCTTTGCATCCAAGTTCTGCATTGTCTTTGCAGTCCCTGCCAGAAAAGTAGGGATTTTTCCACCTGCGAACTCTGGGCACCAAGTAGAGGCATCTTCAGCATTTCCTTCAGGTTAGAGAAGCTGGGTTGACAAACACCCCATGGTCTTTTTCAGATGTTACTTTTGTGTCCTCTAGTCCCATCACTGCTTGTTTGGCCAAATGTATAGTCTCACAGTGTTTCATAATTTATTGTATGTATAATTAATGGATGGATAGGCTGTTTAACACTGTCTACATTTCCCTCTCAAATATGTAGAACCAAGGATAGAATTTGTTTTGCTATAAGTGGTAGCAGTTCCCAAATTAATTTTCATTTGAGGACCATCTCGCACATCAAGGAACTGGACTGCGCCAAACACATGCAGATCTGATAGCAGCTATCAGTTCCCAGTTCACAATAGACTTTCTGATTTGTAAGGAAGCAGGCAGCAGCCTGGTGTGCAAATCCCACTGGTAGAGAGGGCCTTTCCTTCTTTTGCACCCTCTTCCCCTCACCTCTGTTTGTGGGCTTCCATGTCATGCAGAAGAGATGAGCCTTTGGCCGTTGGTTACTGTGGTTTTCATGGCAGCTGCAAAGCTTATTTTGGAAGGCAGTTGACTCTAGCTGGGAACTTTGATCTTTATTTCTTAATGAGTTTTGCTCAGTGTACAACTATTTTTATATGTCTGCTCCTGTTACGACTCAGAGGTTTCCCTCTGCTTTTTTTGGCTGGGAATATTTTCAACCCATCAATAAGTTATGCCTGTGCCTGAAGAAAAGCCACTGCAAACTGCTAATTTAGTGGCTGTGCTGTAGGGTTGCTGGCTTGGTGTTGCTGTGAAGGGCATGTCAAGGGAGTGACCATTCTCCATTCACTTTCCTGGTCCTGTGCAAATGATAAACCTGCTGTGTGCTTAGATTCTTCTGGAATGTGGAAGAAGAAGAGTCCTACTGTAGTGCTCTACCTTTCTCTGTGAGTAGCTCCAACAGTAAGAGCAAGTCAAGTTGCTACCCTTTCACAGAAGAAGAGAAGGGATTAAACCTGGTTCACTTCCTAAGTACTTTTGTGATTAAAAACACAGAGCTCTTGTTAAGCTCTGTTTACTGTTCTCAGTTATGTTTTCTTTTCTTGCAGCTGTGTGATCCTGATGGATTCTTATAGTTGCGGATTCTCTCTTTATCACTTCTGTTGTCAGACCAGTAATATGTGTCCTGCCAGGCAAAATTTAGGGATGTCTGTCTTTTTGTGGCAGAACAGTGAGCTAAGAGAATTTTATAGGGGAGGTTCTTATGAGAATTTTCTATTTGTTGACCACAGGTAACAGACGAAAAATCCCATAAGAGCTTTCATTTCTCTCTGGAAAAGTGACTTTTTTTTTTTTAATGGATGAGTGCTTGGCTGCCTTCACAGACAACCATATTCCCTGCCTTTGCCTCGGGCTGGGTCTGGGTAGGTTCTGTTTGGTATGCTAGCTGTAAAGTCTGACAGACTCTGGCATTGGCAGGGTTGGGCAGAAGGATTTCAGTATGGACAAAGAAAAGACGCCCTCAAGAAATCCTTTGCCATTGTGTCCTATAACCATTGTGTACTCTAACTACTCCAAAAGGCGCCTATCTAGAGTAACACTCACATAGCCTCAAGAAAATAAGATTGATTTTTTTTCTCTGTGATATTTTTATTTTACTTTGCTATGTTTTTCACAAAAGGAGTTCATATGTGTCATCTGTGCTGCCCATAATGTGCCATCACAGGGTACACACTATGGACTGTTCTCCTACGTGAGGAGCTGCACTCAGACCTGGGCTGTGCAAGTGTAAATTAGTGTAAATGCATATCCTTATCACCTCTCCTAAGGCCCACAGCCCAGTCTTTTCCCCACAAATTGCCTACCTGAATGTCTGACTGAACCTAAGTTTTTCAGAAAAGAATCCACTTGTAACAGTAGTATGTATAGTGGGCAGCACAATGGCCTAGCTCTCCCATTAGACCTTTAGATTCCAAATAAAGACTACTAATACAAGCAATAAGTAAACATCCCGTGATTATAAGTGAAATTTTTTCAAATGGATCTAATGTGACACTTATTAACCAAAACCTTTGAATGACAGAAGAAGCTGGCATCAGTTCCCGATTCCTTTTCAGTTAGGAAATGTCTGTGGTCGGAGCATTTTCATCTATCATGAACCCAAGATTCTAGATTAAGAGAAGTGGCTAAAATGGATTTTTATAAATTCAGTGCAAATGCCACTGTTTTGAGGAAGCGAATTTCTGCTACAACACGCACTTGCTGTTTGCTATCCAGGTTTCCTGATCTAAATGATTTACTGTTTACTGCCTCCTGAGAGCTGAGAAATTTCATTCTTACGATGAAAACTCGCAGGGAGATGTACTTGTTTGTAGAGTGCTTCAGTTCAGATGAAGTATATGAGTGTGTATATAACAGTACCAATAACAGACCTCTTTGGCTGATTTTTTCCAATGTACACTTGTGTATTTTTTCTTTTTTAAATTTTTTTTGGGGGGAGCATAGTATCTGGGGATTATAATCTTGATTGGGACTTCCAGTTCAAAAAGGGAGCACTAATTCTTTCCTTTGTTTGACCGGGGTTTATCAGAATGGTGCTTATTTAACCTTGTGGGCGTTGTCGTGTGATACCACTTTTGGGTCTGACAGGCTCAGGAGATTTCCTCCTCTACCACCTATGACGTAGCTGTGCAAATGAAAAAGGGAACTTAGTTTACTTCAGGGAACAACTTGCTTCTAGTCTGATAAGATTTGGTGTCTTTCACCTCTAAGCTTACCCAGAGCTCCCAGAGATTAAACAGTGAGGGTAAACTGAGTTTAGATGAGCTGTGTTTTTAATCCTGCCATTTAAAAAGTAATACAAAACACTTTAGGGGTTTTGTTTGTTTGTTTGTTCCTATAGCTTTTTTGATTTGGTTATTCATTTGTTTTGTTTTGTTTTGTTTCTTTTACGAGTCATCTAGCAATCAAGGAAACTTTTGATATGAAGTGGAAATATTTCAGGCTTGGGAACTGTCCTACAGTGTGCTTTCCCCCTTTCTCCATTCCTTTTCCTCCTTCAATAGCTTCTTAGACAAGCAAAAGATTGAGGTTCCTAAAGAGGTGCAGAAATCATGAAGCTACATTAAACAGAACAAGGTTATCTGTGCTTTTATTGAGGAGTTGACTTTGCTGAGCTGGTCTCCTTCTGGATACCAGAAGGTCAAAAAGAAGAACTTTATAAAAGCCTCAGCCATGAGAAGAGCTTCATCTGCATCTCTTGCCTAATTGGATTCCAAACTCAGACAAATATAAATCTGTAGAAAATGTGAGTCTGGATTGATGGAATGTCATCATAGCCTAATGCTCTCTCAAGGCCCAGTCTCAGCTGAAGATTTTCCCTTTACTATCTCTGTGCCTGTCCTCTTTTCCCAGTCCAGATGAGTAGGAATTCATTTTCCAACCTTCAAGAACAAGGAGTAGAAATGAATAAAGAAAAAGTCCACAGGGGACCTGAAGAGAGAAGCCTGTTGCCTCATCTTCACCTCAGCTACTGTCTGGTACTGTGCTGTGGGTGAATCCCTCGGGCTTCTGAAGGAAGCCTTGTGCTAGAGTCTGTGCTGCTGGTGGTCTGCATGGCTCTGCTGTGGGACATTGACTTATGTGAGAGGTGTAAGAGCTCTGAGATGGGGATGCCTTGGACCACACAGTATCCCTGGGGCACAGACCACATCTGTTCTTCTTTAAAAGATCTTGCACGGTTTTTAGAGTTATTTTGAGAAGTGTTGAATAACTACATCTCTACTCAGTGTTCTATGTAGAGAAGAAGCATTAAGTCTCAGCTAAAGGACAGCAATGAACGTAATTTTGAGACCATATGTGACAGATAATTTCCTCTCCAGGCAGATCAGGAGCGTGTATCAGCTGTGCTGTGTAATATGCTAGACCTATATATAGGTGTCTATAGAAAGACATTCTTGCCTCTTCACTTCAAAAAGGCTGCAGGTTAAGCCCAAATTTCTGTTAACAGAAACCATACACTGGGTAATTTATAACCTCAGAAAACTCTCTGAAGTGTCTGCTATGAACAAGCTATCTTCTATTTTAACAAAGTTTCAGTGCATAACTCTTACAGCAAAGTACAAGTCTGGGAGTTACTGGCACTCTGTGGAAAAAAATAAGCCACCAAAAAATTTGTGGTACCCTTCTTGAATGCTTGGTCAGTGGGATCATGTCCATGATCTGCAGTTTATGTTAGAGCATTTTCAGAAAGGGGTACTACACACACAGTAATGTTTTCTGTCACGGTTTAAGTCCATGTTTCATAAGCAATTTGAAAATCCTGATCTCTCAGAGAGTTTCACCCTTATACACAAAAATTGCAACACTTGTTTGAAAGTGATGGCACGTAACAGTATTTTCTGTACAAGGATGGAGTTTCAGTTTTCTCTGATTTGTGATATAAACAAATGGCAAGTGGCTTTGGAATGTGCCTCTTGAGTAGGTCAGCCAAGGAGTAGAGATGGTTGCTCTTTCTGTCACATTTTCTTAGCTTTTGCAAGTTTCCTACAGTACAGGAGGCAGGGGTTCTGCTGAGGCAGGCACTGCTAGCTCCACTAATGAATGGAAAGTGATGTCTGACCATGTGATACGAGAACAGCACTTTCCATGTTTGCCTGATTCTCGAAGAGCTGGAATCAGCATTGACGAAGATAATGTGATGTCACTCTTTAATCTGGCAAGCCTGCAAAACCACTTCCTCCTTGTGTAGGCTGGAGGTCTCATGATTGCCATTTCACTCTAAAGCATTCATTGAAAGTGATGTAAGACAGAAGAGCTTTGACTCTCTTCTGTTTTTTAAATGAATGAATGCTATTGTGAAATTCCTTGCAGCTATATTGGGAAATACACTGGTTATTCAACAGAATATAATGATTATCAAACAAAAAGGAAAAAAACCTGAAAGATTAGCTTCTTTAAAAAGTTTGGATATTTTTTTTGAGCTGTAGCTTTGATTTCAATTAACATAGATTGATGGGCGAGCCGTCAAGTTAAAATTCTTGTTCTGAAACACCAGAGCCTGGGCATTGACAGGATTTAAGGAAGCTGGTCATCATAAAGATGTGAGAGAGATGGGTGTTTTATACCATGAGGATCCTGTCTGTAACTTTATCTTAATATAATTTTAATAGGTCCCCTGGATTAGAACACTTACAGATTCACTTTTCTTGAGATCTCTAGACGGACGACCTTGCAGGAGATTACTTTTGTCAGGGTTTTGTACTGCTGTGACTCATGTAGTGGGGTGCGTGCTTTTGCAAGGAGTAGTCCCAGACTACTGCTGATAGTCCGGGGTCAGCTAAGGATGACAGTGAGGCCTCTTAAGTCCTTTTACATTCCACAGTGCCACAGCTGTTGAAGTAATGCACGCTGCTACTGCAGTGTATATACATTATAATGGATATATATAATGGATGTTTTCACGTGCATTTCACTCCTAGTGGAATGCACTCATAACAGGAGCTAGCAGAAAGTCTTCTAACTGTCCCTCTCATGCTGTTTTCATTCTCCAGTCCTACTCTCTCCTGCCAGTGAGGGCTCTGGACTCCTTAGCTAGGATGGCAGCTTCTCCCAGTAGCTTCACCATAACATATAGGAAGTGAAGCTGATTTTCGGGGGGCCTTTGGAGCCTTATGCACTACAAATATTAATTTCTGTTTCCTTATAAAAATAGCTTAGTTTGCTAATTAGGGCTGAAAGTGTAAAGCAAAACAATTAATGTAAATCTTGAAATTTTGTTTGGAAAATAGATAAAAAGGATGGGAAAACCTCCAAACTATTTTTCTCAACACGTGTTTGAACTAGAGTCTTAAAAGACTGGTAAAGCAAACATTAGGTGTTGTTTGGACCAAAGGATGAGATGAAAAGTGCCATAGCAGTAGATAATAAAATTACGTAATTCGGTTTTTTATTTGTATATTTTGAGGAATGTAGTTTGAAATCATGATTTACATTCTTCAGGATTTTCTGGTGCATCATATAGTAAAACAAAGAATGAAGTGTCTCTTTAAAAGATAGCTAGAAAATATGAAATCTGTAGAGGTTAGTTGTTCTCGGGCATTGTCTTTTGGGGGAAAGAAGTATGATAGCTACTTAATATGATAGATACTCAAGAGTTGGACTAGATGATCCTTGTGGTCCCTTCCAACTCATTTTATTCTGTGGTTCTATGATACTTTGGTTGTTGAAGGAAGCAAGAGAATTGAAGCGGAAAAAACTAAATCCTGGTTAATAAGAGTATAACTTAAACTTTATTTTTTGTTTGCTTAGATTGCTGAATTAAAAAAAAAAACAATTATTGGCATAGCTCTGTTCAATTCAGGCTTCTGTGAAAGCAGGCAGCAAGAGCTTCTACTAACTGTGTGTATGTGGCAACTGTTACAGAATAGGACAATCCCTCTTAAAATTATTCTTTATTATATGTGACATGAAACACAAGCATGCCTGCACACGGACTGGGACAGAATGTGACACGGAGTCTGACGGCAAGGTATTCTGGATGCAAACACCAGAGCTGGAGGGCACGGCCGAGCCCTGTGCGGTCACATCGCGTGTGCTGCTCTTACTCTGCCAGGGCTTGACACTGGCTGAAGGGCTCTTGGAAGGACATGCTGGTTAGAAGAGTGGACAGTGATGAGGTGTTCTCCTGATGGCTCAGGGAGAAAACAGGCACATCTAGAAGGCAAGGATTTCTAGTGGTGGTTTGTTTCGAAGCTTCACCTTGTGTTCAGAGAGACTGCCCATCGGTTTTATAATCCTCAAAGTCACTGGCTTCTGTGACATCAAGATGAACCTGAGGCTAGCTTTTCTTAAAGAAAACTAAGGAGTCTGAGAAGTGTGTAAATTCTGTTACTCAAATTCCTGGCCAACACCTGTCAGGTATTTAAATTTGGATCCCTTCCCTGTCTTTAGTGTCACCAGTGGCCCAGCTGAAAGTGCCAACAGAAGCAACTTTTGAACCCCAGCCCAAGCCATTACTTGGCAATTAATCTTGTGGAGTTACACAAGGTCTGTGATGCTGAACACCTGCCAGCACGTTCCTGAGGTACTGCTGATGAGGCCCTTGAGAAAAGCTTATTCTTTCATTAGGTTGGTGCTAAAACCACAGCAATAGAATGTATGTTCAGGACATTTCAGAATGGATGTATCAGGGTCCAGGAGGAGTGGTGTGCTGCAGTGTGCCTGGCTGGTGCAGAGGAGCAGTAGTGGCCTAGACAGCTTTTTACTAAATAAAGCACATAAAGGCCTTCTTGACTTCATATATAGTACTGCGATTGTAAGAAAGAAGAATGCCTTGGGAGGTAGGATAGCTATCATATGATGCCTTTACAGGTCTAAAAGCATTAAACAAAGGTAATTTAATAACCTTTTTGCAAGTTTCTCTGATGACACAGCTTTCTTCTGCCATTCAGGCCTTGTTCAGCTTCTGGCAAAGTGCCTTATTAAAAGATACCTGTGTACCATGGAGACTTCTAATATTAGAGATCCACGTACAAGTATTCTTCCTTTTCTTCCTAAACAGCTGAACAACCTCTTCTTCTATGTCCTTCACTGTTTCTTACTGAGTGACTTCTTAGTCCACGAAACTTCTAGGTCTGGACACACAAACCAGGCAGACTTTTAATTGCACAAAAGGAGAGATGCCCATATATGACCAAGTAAATTCACTTGGCAAAGATCACGGACACCAATCTTTGTGAGCACAAAGGGAAGTCTATCTTCCTCACCCTTTGAAAGATCTGAAGAATCAGTTCAGACCATGTAAGAACTCTAAAATCAACGTGTGAGGGAGCTTCAGGTGCAGCTGCCTGGCTCTTATTCTCTTTTTTCTCCCCCCTCCCCACAGCAATGACAGCACCACTAAGTGAACCATTGAAAACTAAGCAGCAAGATGCACTGTGTGAGGAGGTCCTCCCACTGACCATAGCTGCAAATTCAGCAGTTTGGCAGTTTCTGCAGGAGACTCTTCCCCCATCCTGCCTATGGAAGTCTTGAAATTCCTCATCTTGTGCTGTTGTAACAGCAGGGAAATTTCCCCTCAACATGTTGGAAATACAAAGAGCTTTGCAATTAGCTAGTGATCAAAATTGATTTATAAATCTGTTCCTGTCCCCCCACCTTATCCCTCTACGACCTTCACTACCATGAGATGCATCACAATATGTTCTGAGTACATTTAAGACTATTGTTTTGTATCTCTTTTTGTATATCTAAACCAGCTCACTGAGATGCTTTAGATAAAAGTTTAGTATCACTCTGGAGCTTTAGAGGAAGAAAGCTAAGAATGCGGATGCTTTGGGATCTGCTCTTCTAGCACATGTCTGAATGACTCACTAAGGCTAATTTTAAATGCTAGTGGCAAACCCTGTAATGTTGGCTTATTTTAGCATTATTCCTTAACCCTGAACCTGGGGCCAGGTGTAAGGTGTATGTCCTGCTCTAGTCTGATGGTTGGTGTTAAAAGTTCACGTCACTGTGCTCTGCACCGGTTGTTTTGCTGCAAAGTCCTCTAATAAAAGTCTTCAGAGTCCCAGATAACATCAAAGCGCAGGAAGAGGTCAGATGACCAGCTTGTACATACCAATGTTGTGGTTGGCAGAGTTATGTTGATTTTTACAAGGGGACAGAATATCCAGCAACACTAAAAGTAGTAGATGTATTAATTCTTGACCTTTCCATTGAATTCGTTTGTTGTGCTCATCTTCTTTCAGAGAAATCTGAAAGGTACCTGCCCCACAACAGTTCCCAGTTTTGATCTGTTTTTGAGAAAGCCATTACAAAATGCTGCTTCTTTCCATATTTATTTTCTTTACATCTCTTCTAGGTTTCTCTTAGGGCTTCTATATGGTGATTGTCTTACAAATGTTAATGGAATAATCTTGACAATTTCCTGTGAGAAGACTTCAGCAGATATTTAGATAGCTGTCACAGAAGTCTGATTCTTTGAGTCATTGGAGTTATTCTAAATTCTTTTGTTGATTGAGAGAGCAGAATTTTTTTAATGTTTAGTATATATCCCAAAGCAGATATTTTTGCATCTCAACAGGAACCAGAATGCAGAGAGAGACATAGTGTCTTGTTCATTGTGACACAGGAAGCCAGTGGAAACACATAATTTGCAGCCAGATCTCTGTTCCGCCCTAGGACCTTTTTCCTGGCTTTTTAATACCTTGTGTCTGAAGGCCAGATGTCAGGACTCTAAGAAATGGAAAGCTGTCATGACTTATTACTATGGAACATACTTGATGAGCTGACTGACCACTGTTTCCTTCAGTCCAGGAATGGTCATCATCTTCTGTCATCTGTCAGATGTCAGTTATAGTAGCTTGACTTGCAAGACAGGAGAAGTGAGCTACGAGGCTCTCCTAAGGAGAAATGAGCTGAGAGCCTGCATGGCACTACTCTTCCAGACCCTGCCTGGTTTTAACTTGCAGTGGGGAGTGAAGTCTGTCCCATTTGGCATTTGCCACTGGCTGGGATGTGGGTCTGTGCTCTGTAGCAGGGATGTTGAGTGTCAGAGCTGTGTCTCCCAAGAAAGTATTGGGGGACACTGCCATCTACTGTCTCCCTTACCTGAAATGACAGTGTGGTTATCGACTTTAGAGAAGAGTATCTTCTCCTGCTGCCACAATTTTTTTTTTTTTTTTTACAGCTCTTTTCAGTTTTTTGAGTTTACTACTTGCACTTGAGTTTACTATCTCTCCTAAAAGTGGAGGGATCCTTTTTGAGGTGCAGTAGAGAGAACATGAAGCTGGGATTCAGAGAGAAGAGCTTCTATTTCGATCACCACTTGGCATATTGGAAGACCTTAGGCAAGTTCCTCTGCCCCTATTTCCATCCTGCTAAATGAGGAGAATGATACAGATCTGTCTTATAAACTGTATTAGTGTTTTAGCAGCAGGTCACTGTCATTATTACTCATTTAATACTTACAGATTTGGAATAGTCCAGAGGAGGAGTAACTCTAGTCTGGGAAATCCATGCACAGGTGTGAGGGAAAACATTGCCACAATATTTTCTTTTCGAGAAAAGTAGCCAGTGTGCTGTCTTTCTTTCCCCTGGTGATGAGGACTGTAGCATCACATGACACTTCTTTTTTATCCCTTCATTGGTCTCTGTACCTTGCCCTTGGACAGGGCATAGACAGAATCTCCATCCTCATCCATCCAGTGGGAGCAGCATAGGTACAGCAGTTGAGGGGAGCGCGTGGTTCCACAATCGTGATATCAAAAAGTGTTTGCAAGACAGCACAGCCACCCCAATGGTCTTAAATTAGTCATACTGCTCAGTACAAAACCAATACAAAGAACGCTGGGTTCAGTTCTAACTACCCATTCATAATTAATTCATAATTAACAGCAACAAACAGTACTGCTGTCCTACTCATTTAATGCCTTCAATATTGAAGGCTCTGAATCAAATTTTTTATGTGTTTGTCTCAAAATACACTTGTGTGAAATAGCTATAACTCAGCAACATACTCATCTTGTGGAATTGATTATCTTGGGTAGTAAAGCTAGGCATTCATGATAGGCAATAAATAAAATTGTAACTCCTTGTGGAGGGTTTATTAATTTTTGTGGGTCTAACTTCTGGACAACAGTTACCACTGGGCAGTAAATTACTTAGATCAAGCCCCAAGTACCAAAAGGTGGAAAAACTGAGAGCAAGCATTCCAAGGTGCTCTCTTCTGTTCTTTCTCCACAGGCACATGCAGCTGGTGAGAGCTGGATGCATTGCTCTTCCCTGATGATCATTCTAGATTTGCAAACCTGAGTGTTTCCAGGCAGTCAGTGCTACAAGGATGCTCTGGGCATGTACCATTGTCTGACAAAGTCTTCAAATGGCTGGGAATTATATATATATTATTGTTTTATACCTCATCTATAGCAAATAATAGGTACAAGCCACCAGGTCACAAGGGTTTCCTGGTGCTCAGATGGAAAATTTTATATTTCAGTGTGTGTCCATTGCTCTTGTCCTGTCTCTGGCCTATAGTGAGAACTATCTGGCTCCCTCATCATTCCTCTGATCAGATATTTATATGTTCGATACGATCCCCCCTGAGCCATCTCTTCTCTAGGCTTAACAATCCCAGCTGTCTCAGCTTTTCCTCCAGTCTCATAATCATCTTTTCTACCTTCTTCTGGACTTGCTATTGTGACTCTGTATCTTTTCTGTTCTGTGAAGCCCAGAGCTGGATGCAATTGTCCCGACGTGGCCTCACCAGTGCTGAGCAGAGAGGAAGGATCATCTTCCTCTTCCTGTTCCTAGTGCAGACGATTGTGTCATACAGTCCTGGGAGAGATCCCTCCAGCTGACAGCGACAAGTAATTGAGGTTGAGTGCCATCATGCTGGACACGTTTGCTTGAACTGCTTGTGTTTGGAAAAGGCAACCATGAAGATTCTTACCTTGACCATTATGGTACAACTCCTCTCCGGCTACCACTTTTGCATGGAACTGATAATCCATAGACCAAGGTTTCTTAGAACTTCAAGACAAAATTCTCATTTTTCTCATTTCTCACTTTTTCTCATCTCTCTAACCCACTTGGGCGTTTGAAGGTTACATTTGTATTTTCAGATGTATTATGGAAGAAGCAGACAAGCAATGAAAACTGTGAGGGTTCTGAATCCAATTGTTTTTCAGTGTGAGAAACATAAAAGATTTATAGAACTAGAAAAAAATAATGTCCTGCATATATTTCTCAGCTTCCTCATCCGATTATAACATTTTAACGAGTCCTGTAGGCCATCCAGAATACTACTTTTTTGCATCTCAGGGCTTCCCCTCAAACTACAGAGTGTCTCTCTCTCACCTTCCCCCTCTCTCCTTCTCTGTCCATTCTCTCCTTTGTCTTCTGTAGGCAACTTCTTCTTTTGACCATTACTAGCCTATAGATCAGTCCCATATGCTTCTTATGTTACTCTTGCTTGCTCTTTCCTTAGTTTTTAATGCTGTAATTCTTTCTGTGGACTTTCTGTTGTTCTAGAACTAAAAATCTCAAGGGAGTTAAAAAAAAAAATCCCTCAAAGACATCCTGTGTTCCTGCCTATGTTAGTGAATCGTGTTTCTTCTAGAGAAAGATCTGTAGCTACGACTCTCCTGTCTCCTCAGCACAGACCATGAAAATCACTTGTACAGCTGTCTTCCAACCACGAGCACCACTTTCTGCAGTACCAAGACCTACTGTCTGTCTTCACAGAACTACTCCCATGACCTTTGTTTCATCTCTAGTGTGATAGAGTGCATCAAAAAAGAGTTTATACAGAAGCTAATAACTGATGATCAGATACGTGAAATCAAATTGTGGTCTTAGAAAGCAGTGAAATTATTTTGGCTAACCCGTAGAGAGTGGAAGGGGGGAAAAGGGACAGATTTTATCTGTGATAGATTAACACATGTCTGTGGACACCAGCAAAATAATTTTTAACCTCTGTCAGTAAACACTGCTTTTCTGTTTATTGTGTCTTTAAGGAGAATGTCAACTGAAGATAAAACATGAGGCAGATTTACTTATTTGAGGTGAAACCATTCCTTTTCTGTTAAGACGGCAGAATTTATACTCAATAAAATGGCAGGCTACATTTTTTGCTGGGTAGCGCCACATCTGGGATCAAAAGTAGATGAGGGATGTGGTTCAGAATTCAGTTACTGAACTGGGCAATTGTGGTAACCTCTTGAGGGTCTTCCTGTATCTTGTGGAATTATCTATACAGCCAGGGAAGAAATGCTCTTCATCTCTTAAGCCTGCTGCTGTAAAACAGACCTGACTCCTTGGGAGCTTCCCTGTTTTGGTGACATAAGGTTAGAGCTCCAAGTGCTGACCAGATAGTGACAGCTACCGAGAGTATTTTATAGGATCCAGACCATTTTGAGTTGGTTGGTTTTCAGTCAGATTAAGTCTTTTACTACACTTACAAAAGAACTACAAAGTATTACGAAACTCAACTGTGCTATAAACTATGTAGCAAACTGGAAAACACTTGATAGCATACATAATAAATCCTGTGATGTTTCCATCACTATGCAAGATTACTTGAAGAATTAGTCCTCTCATCCCTTGAAGTGGTTTGCGGCATGTACCGCTGTGATGTAGGAAGTTGTTTAACCAATGAGCTGGTTATATCCTCAAGCATTTGAGTCTGAATGAACAGAGGGCAAAATCCTCCTTGCTGAGTCCAGATAATCCACCCAAGTAAAGGGCCTCAGCTGTGGAGCACGACATATTCTGATCATGAGGACTCTGACATGGCAAAGACAAGAGAGGATATATTTGGTTCAGTGTAGTTTCCTTCAGCACAAAGAGAGAAAGTGAAGTATTGCTCATAAGGTACCAAGAAAGGATTGTGCATAATGCAACTTGGACAATTAGGCACAAGGCAAAAGAGGAAGAGACCATAAAGAATAAGCTGGTCAGCATGAAAATAAAAAAGGTCACTAAAGCCTGAGGCATGGTGGGGACATAATACAGAAGACAATACTGGTCCTCAGAGCAGTTAGCACAGAAGAACTTAGCAAGTCAGTATCTATGAAGAAAGCCCTAATTGTCTTAATTCACAAGAGCAACAACAAAAAATTATTTTTAATAATCAAATAACTACTTGAGGCAGTCTTAGCATTGATCAATAGCCTTGTAACTGCTACATGAAATGCATGGTCAAATATTAGCAGTTTCTGCATAGCCTTACTGGTGGTAGCCCATGCAAATCTACTCCAATTTGCTTTTAATGGAGGATGTCCTACTGTTCAGTGCAACATTTCACAGTTTAATATAGATAAATCTCCTCCCTTTCTATCTTAGAGGTAAGCTGACCTATTGATTTGAAAAGTGCAGCCACTGAAGACTGAAATTTTTTTTCACTGTAGAGTTTGCAAGATACATGGATCGTGCTGGTAATCAGGAGTTGTCATTTTTTGTCCCCTAAGTATGAATCCTTTTCCAAAATTGCCTGTCACTGATGATTCAGGAAAAAGAAAAATGAACTATTAATGCTTTTCTAGCAAAAACCTGAGTAGTTGCAATGTAACTACAGTCACCTGGATGTCAAGAGTGACCCTTTATGACAGTGTTTTGCTCTGCAAATAAATATCCACTATGCTGACATTTTTATAACGTAGCAAGTAGTCATCCAGAAATACTGACTGCTCACTGCTTAGCCAAAGGCTCTGCAACTGCTTCTGCTGGGGATTGTCATCGTTTTAGTGCAAGGACTCTCGAGGTTAGTCTTGGGATAGCCATAGTAACAAGTGCATGTTTTAAGCCCAGTCTCTGAGTGGTTTATTGCCTGCTTTTTCATAAAAAACAAAGTTCCATAGCCAGGAAACTAACACGTCTTGGAATTTAGGTAGCTTTCTGTAGACACCAGCTCTGCTGTTTCCTACAACAGTTGGGCTCTTGTGGTTGAAGGTAAAGCTTAGTGTCTGTGCCTTCAGCTCAGCTGTGAACAGCAGTTAACTATCATTGCCTTTTCCCTTTGCTTTGCCTTCAGATACAGGCGGAATGCTCCTCACATTGACACAGATCATAGAGTCTCTGTCAGAACTGATAAGCTCAGCATCCAAACCCCTCCTGAGCTGTCAGGAATGACATACAAGCCTGTTGGTCCTGTTGGCTGATCTCTAATAATAGCTGCACCAGTGTCCCTCTTCTGCAGCCAGACTCTTATTAAAGACATGCTCAGTCATAGGAAAGATGAGTCTTTCTGAAGGGTGCATGATAGCATTTCCCCTGACAGGTCTTATTCTCTGAGCATATTTTCGATTTAATGGCTGTTCTCTATCAAACTCTGAAACATGGTATTCTGAGTTTATCTGGTGTTCTGACCTGGACTTCAGAGAGGTGTGAGTAGGAATGTTACTGTAGTCTGCTTTCATTGGGGAAAAAAGGAAGAACAGAGTATGTAGGCTACTTTGTCCTCCTTGCAACTTTTCTTCTTTAGTTATAACTCTTCTGATAAGTCTTGATTTACCACTGTAGGGACTGGGCTTATATTTGAGGAAATACTAAAGAAATATGAGCTTGAGCCTCTGTCCCCATCCCAGCAACCAAAAAAAACCCTGAGAAAATGAAATTGACCCTTCTGTTGTTCAGTGCACTATTTTTTCCTTGACATGCATGATTCAACTGAATAACAAACACCAATTTATGAAAGAATAAAGGAAACAATCAGGAAGGTAAATTGGAGGCGTGGGTTCGTGTCCCACTTCTGACACCAATAAAAATGTCGCGTTCCGGTGTGGGGAACTGCGAGGAGTTCTTTCGAAAATAGATGGTTGGGAACAAAATTAAGCCGAACGAGGCAAACATTGTATCTGAGAACCGCTTATTGCTAACGAAAACCAAATAAAAAGGAGTTACCCTACTAAAGAGGGCTAGAGAAGACAGAGCAAGAGGAAGGAAAATGGAAGGGGAGAGAGAGAGAGAGGAGACAGAGACACAAGAGGGCATTACCACTGGAGGCCAGGGAGTGCCATCAACATCCACAAGGCAGGAGTGTGCATGCTGCCTGCCTGGGCATGGCTCCCGCGGCGACGGGCGGCCGGACACGAGGTGAGGGGCGCTCGGGCAGGAGGTCCTGGAGCCCGGACGGTGTCACGGCGGCGGGTTGGCTCCGAGGCGGGCAGGGTTGGATGCAGGTGGCTCAGGCAGGGATGCAGAGATGAAGCAGGCAGGGTGGTGGTCGGGGGCACAGGGAGGCAGGACAGACGTGATGGTGAGCAAGAGCCAGTGAGGGCGGGAGAGCCAAAAGGTAGGCTGAGGCCAGGGCAAAAAGCGTAAGACTCAAAAGCCCCCCAAAAGACAAAAGCATAAATTCCAAAAGCCCCAAAAGCAAAAGGCACAAGACTCTAAAAAGCCCCAAACCAAAAGCCCACACTGAAAAAGCTAGTTTGAAAAGCCCCCAAAAAGCATAAGATCCAAAAGCCCCCGACCTCGAGGTGCAATTACTTTTTATGCCCCTGGCACCTCCCAAAGTCTGCCTGCTGACAGGGGACCACTGGCCCAGTCCAAACTTCCATGGCAGTTCACTGGTGGGGACCTTTCACCATCTGATTGGAGAGTGTATCTGGGGTACAGTGTCTTCGGTGTTCCCCTGCTGATGGCCTGAAATGGTTGAGACATGAAATGGTTGCCAGGCGAAGTCCCCCCGGAGACAAGGCTTTCCTCCATCTCCTAGCTGCCTCCTGGACGTGGCACGTGTGCAACCCCTCGCCCATGTGCCTCTGACAACCGCGGTTGAGACAGACAAATTGGCTCCTCACGCAGAGTAACATGCAGTGTCAAATGATGTTTTTCCTGAAGGCTAGCTGTTCACACTGTTCCTCTGCTTTTTTGCTTGGACTCCTGATAGGCCACCTCATGGCTTCCCGCTCGCACTGCTAGCGTGTCTCAGTATCATAACACCAGATAGAGAGGGATGGTAGAGAGGGACAACTGAGAACAAGGTGATGTGTTAACTCCTCTTTGTGGCCTGTCTTGTGTGCAGATAATAAATGGAAAAATACTGGACTCGTGAAAATTACGAAGACACTGGATCAAATCCAAATCTCGTTACACAAAGGACTGTGTATTATGAAGCCCAAAGATGGAAGCCAGTTAAATCCTTCTTCTGAAAGTTCTCAGAAGACCAGGGAATGACTATTTTGTCTTTGTTTTCCTGTTTTCCTGATCAATGACTGGCATTACCATTGGACCATTCCGGTGGTGACAGAGCCACCAGCAGAATAGACCACCTATGTGTTTGTCCCTCTTTCTCTCTGTACACAGACTATGCGTGGGTGTATCTGTCACATCCCTGCACATTAACAGAATATCAGAATTCCTTCTGTGTTCAAACCGATAAAACTCCCTATAATAAAAGTCCCTATGAAGCAGTTTCGAAACTGGTCTCTTCCAAAAAATTAGTCCGAAAATATCCTCAAAATCTTTCCTTTAGGATGATGCGCAACCTTGTGTTATCAGGAGCACAAGAGCACCCACAGAAGCCAGCTTTGCAAAATAATTCATACAAATTCCTGAAAGGCTTCCAAAAACTGAAGTAATTTGCTTAGATCTGTGCTAGGAGAGGTAAACTAGCACAGCTCATCGGAAAGCCCACCTTAATGCTGTTTATGCTTCAGTCCTTTCTAAAGTCTTAAAAATATTGTTCACACTTCTTTACTGATCATTAGAGAATTGCTAGGTAGTGAGCAGAGTTCACAGTTATTCAGGAGCTGGAATTAATCATGATTTATTAACACTGCAACATTGTCTCCTGCTGGCTACTGACAGTAGCAGAGTCAATTCTTTGGCGTGCCAAATCCACCAGATCCCACCCCATTTGTCTACATTTCAAGAACATGCTAGGAGTGTATTCCCTTGAACTCACAAAGAAAATGGAATATTCACCAACGAATACCCTCTCTTCCTTCATATCTGCATGGTGCTTTAATGATGCAGCAGTGAAAAGGAGGTAAATGGTTTTTGTGGTTTTGAGGGCCTTTGGCTATTCATATAGATCATTTTGCTTTCATGTTGAACCAGAGGACAGGAAAGAAACAAGACTTATTTTTAGCCCACTTCTTCAAACGTAATAATTGGTGGCTGTGACAAACTCCCTAGGGAGCCTTGAGTTTGAGCATCTGCTCCCCACAATCTTTTCACAGAGACGGAGNTGGTGAGCAAGAGCCAGTGAGGGCGGGAGAGCCAAAAGGTAGGCTGAGGCCAGGGCAAAAAGCGTAAGACTCAAAAGCCCCCCAAAAGACAAAAGCATAAATTCCAAAAGCCCCAAAAGCAAAAGGCACAAGACTCTAAAAAGCCCCAAACCAAAAGCCCACACTGAAAAAGCTAGTTTGAAAAGCCCCCAAAAAGCATAAGATCCAAAAGCCCCCGACCTCGAGGTGCAATTACTTTTTATGCCCCTGGCACCTCCCAAAGTCTGCCTGCTGACAGGGGACCACTGGCCCAGTCCAAACTTCCATGGCAGTTCACTGGTGGGGACCTTTCACCATCTGATTGGAGAGTGTATCTGGGGTACAGTGTCTTCGGTGTTCCCCTGCTGATGGCCTGAAATGGTTGAGACATGAAATGGTTGCCAGGCGAAGTCCCCCCGGAGACAAGGCTTTCCTCCATCTCCTAGCTGCCTCCTGGACGTGGCACGTGTGCAACCCCTCGCCCATGTGCCTCTGACAACCGCGGTTGAGACAGACAAATTGGCTCCTCACGCAGAGTAACATGCAGTGTCAAATGATGTTTTTCCTGAAGGCTAGCTGTTCACACTGTTCCTCTGCTTTTTTGCTTGGACTCCTGATAGGCCACCTCATGGCTTCCCGCTCGCACTGCTAGCGTGTCTCAGTATCATAACACCAGATAGAGAGGGATGGTAGAGAGGGACAACTGAGAACAAGGTGATGTGTTAACTCCTCTTTGTGGCCTGTCTTGTGTGCAGATAATAAATGGAAAAATACTGGACTCGTGAAAATTACGAAGACACTGGATCAAATCCAAATCTCGTTACACAAAGGACTGTGTATTATGAAGCCCAAAGATGGAAGCCAGTTAAATCCTTCTTCTGAAAGTTCTCAGAAGACCAGGGAATGACTATTTTGTCTTTGTTTTCCTGTTTTCCTGATCAATGACTGGCATTACCATTGGACCATTCCGGTGGTGACAGAGCCACCAGCAGAATAGACCACCTATGTGTTTGTCCCTCTTTCTCTCTGTACACAGACTATGCGTGGGTGTATCTGTCACATCCCTGCACATTAACAGAATATCAGAATTCCTTCTGTGTTCAAACCGATAAAACTCCCTATAATAAAAGTCCCTATGAAGCAGTTTCGAAACTGGTCTCTTCCAAAAAATTAGTCCGAAAATATCCTCAAAATCTTTCCTTTAGGATGATGCGCAACCTTGTGTTATCAGGAGCACAAGAGCACCCACAGAAGCCAGCTTTGCAAAATAATTCATACAAATTCCTGAAAGGCTTCCAAAAACTGAAGTAATTTGCTTAGATCTGTGCTAGGAGAGGTAAACTAGCACAGCTCCTCGGAAAGCCCACCTTAATGCTGTTTATGCTTCAGTCCTTTCTAAAGTCTTAAAAATATTGTTCACACTTCTTTACTGATCATTAGAGAATTGCTAGGTAGTGAGCAGAGTTCACAGTTATTCAGGAGCTGGAATTAATCATGATTTATTAACACTGCAACATTGTCTCCTGCTGGCTACTGACAGTAGCAGAGTCAATTCTTTGGCGTGCCAAATCCACCAGATCCCACCCCATTTGTCTACATTTCAAGAACATGCTAGGAGTGTATTCCCTTGAACTCACAAAGAAAATGGAATATTCACCAACGAATACCCTCTCTTCCTTCATATCTGCATGGTGCTTTAATGATGCAGCAGTGAAAAGGAGGTAAATGGTTTTTGTGGTTTTGAGGGCCTTTGGCTATTCATATAGATCATTTTGCTTTCATGTTGAACCAGAGGACAGGAAAGAAACAAGACTTATTTTTAGCCCACTTCTTCAAACGTAATAATTGGTGGCTGTGACAAACTCCCTAGGGAGCCTTGAGTTTGAGCATCTGCTCCCCACAATCTTTTCACAGAGACAGAGAGAGCCTCCTTGGTTACTGCTGTCCGCCACAAGACACTTACGCATCTCCAGACTCGTGTGGTCCAGAACTAAGATTTCTGCTTGTTTCCTTCAAAAGAAAGCCAGGAATGTCAAAACAGCCCAAAGTGCTTCAAATATTTGAGCAGAACCGCTGTTCAATTGGGGTGCCTGTGTACTACAACTTCACTTATATTCTATACACTTGAGTAATAAATGTATCGTCACTGCTTACCTAGCTTGGAATTACTCTTGACTCTTTTTTTTTAAGGTAAATGCAAACAAAAATTTTCAGAAAAGATGGTGTAATTACAAACGTTAGTGACTCTTGCTTGAGACCTCCAAGATCATAAAATAACAACAAAAGGCGCGATAACAGGATGGCTAATCCTTACTGCTTTTTTTTCTAGACATATTTGAGCAGTGAGTAAAAAAAATCTGCAACGCTTCCATGCTTTTCTTCATATCTTAGGCAAAATTGAAAAATCAGAATAAAAAGAAGATGGCTTTCTCGAGTGCTATTTTGACATTGCATTTATTCTCTGTTTCTTTCATTTCTCAGGACTGACATTGTTCAGAGCTGGGAGATCCATGCCTTGGTCTCAGAGTGACAGGTTGTATTTTATCTTTGAGTGCGTGGTGAAATTACGCAATTGTTTTAGAGAGAACATAAATGTAGGGGTAGAATAAAAGAGCCCAGAGGGCCAAATTCTACACAGACTAACACCTGTTTGCCTTAGAGTTTTAAATTAAGATAGAATTTCTTTCTTGTGCTAAATTCGTCTCTCTTATGTGCAAGAAACTTTCACTTAAGCAATTTTGAGTTATGCAGATCTAGCAAAACAAAATATGGCTTTTTGAGAAGAAGCGCCAAGTTTTATTTAATTTGAAACCCCACTGACTTCATTTGTGCTACACAAGTAAAGGAAAGCATTTTTAAACCCAGAAACTTATTGGTGAATTCATTATGATTTGGAATACTTACGCACTGTCACTTGTTCTTCCAAAGGAAGACTTCTTCAACCACTTCACCAAAAAGTAATTCAATGGGTTAAGGCTATAAACAGCTCAGCTTTAAAATCCTTCCTGCGGCTGCAAAGAATGAAATCAGAAGAGGAAACTCTATCTAAACCTGAAGTGATAGTGGACTGAGTTTTACTTGAAAAAAGTGGAAAGGACGAATTTACGTTCCTTGTTCAGAGAGTTCTCTGAACTAAAATATTTGAATGGGGCCTAGTGGGGCCTTCTCAGACATCCTTTCAAACTGACCTAAGTTGAGTAATTGCAAACAAAGGCTGCAACAAGATGTGGAATTACTGAGATTTTAAAAGAAGTCTGATCAGTGTTCAGTGTCTGTGAAGTCTAGTCTCTAATTTTTCAACATCAGTCCTATGCACTCTGGGCTTTTGCAGGAAAGCTGGATTCCCACATTTTACTGTTAAAGTTGCTGTCATCTTAAAAGCTATCAAAAAAGTTGTAGTGAGGTGCTGAAAGTAACTAATGTTCTCCTCTTTCTAAGGGTGGTTGAACTGCCAGGTACTTGAGTAACACAGGCAAAGTGCTGGTAACACACGCGCACATCTGCTGCTAGGTATACTCTTGTGGAAATTACTTGGCTTGATTAAAGAGTTTTCAACCATATTTTGACAGCTACTGAAAGTCTGGAAAGGGAAGATGACTTTCTAAGTAGTTTAAGAAGGGATTAGGCTGTGAAGGTGTGCCCATCTCCTGAAGATAGACAATAAGGTAAAATGGGTGTGAGAGAAAATGATATTCCATTATTATTTTATTTATTTATTAACTATATTAAATCTTATTCCCCAACCTGTGTGTGTTATAGGAGCTGTGAGCAGGTATTTAGTTCAGTATATACATTTGGTAGCCAGTGATTGGTGTCCTGTAGCTATTTAGGATAAATACAGTAGCTCCAGTAAGCTTTGCCTAATTGCATGTGCCTGGGACTTTTTCGAAAACAGAAGAACAGACAAACAACATCCTATAGGAGAAATATGGTCAATCTACTGAGCAATGTTTTTCATTCTGGACTCTGAACTGCAGCTCGTATCACATCAGGCTGTAATTTGCTTTCATAAACATGGTTGTCTTCTTGTCCAAATCAGCACTAGCAAGAAAGGAAGGAATGGATGTGAGTTTTACAGCCTTGATTGCAACATGCCTTCTGAAAACGAAAGTTATACACACAGTTAAACTATGCTTTCACTTCTCCAAATTCTAAACTTTGCCCAAAGCCTTAGTCATTGCTTGAGAAGCCAGCCAGACCTCTGGGCAGCATGGGAATGGCAGGTAAACTGGAAAGCTTTCCAACGAAAAAGGCAACATTCACAGTGCTCCCGATAATGTGACTGTTTCAAATCATCTAGCCTATTGTTTGAGATTCTTAAAATGGTTTGTAGAACT
Source organism: Cnemophilus loriae (assembly GCA_013397755.1). NCBI lineage: Eukaryota > Metazoa > Chordata > Aves > Passeriformes > Corvidae > Cnemophilus > Cnemophilus loriae. The sequence continues at coordinate 1,644,523 of VZTF01008251.1, forward strand.
TGTACTGAAAGAGAATTTAGGTCTGGGAGCTCAATGGAAGAGAAGTTGCTGTGCTGTAGTTTTTCCATTGCAGATCAGTTCTGAGGAAAAAAAAAAGCCTCGTAGTTGAACAACATTGCTAAAATCATTTTCTATTTTGAGCATGTGTTTAAGCTAATCCTTTTGTTCCATTCAGAGCTCATCCGGTGATGCAGTGTTCCCTTTTTTAGTTCTCAGAATTGTTGCCCATAGCTAATCTGTTCTCATATCTAAGCCTTTAGAGTTTATACCCTCTTTACACGGACACCTCTGATTTCAACCAACTGGACTGGACTTTGTGAAACTCTAAATGAATGGGGTGAACAAGGCTCTGATGACAAGACATCCCATAAGACATGCAGCTAGCAGAAAAACATGAATCATGAAAGAAAGACTATACAATCTCATCTCTGGTCTAATTTATTCTATAGCCCTGCCATGGTTTGGGCCTCTGCATAAGGATAGGCAAACCCTCAGATCTTTCTAAATTTTTCTTATACCCCTTAAAAGAACATTCTCGTCCTTTCACAGAAAGCAACTAGCATCATCCTCAAATTATTCTGATCTGGATAGACTCCTATGCCTGAAACATAAGAAGTTATTTAAGAAAAAAAAAAAAGTACTTTTTTTTGTTTTGGGCTGGATTCTTTTAGATGGCTTCAACGCCTACTCGCATTCCATGTATTATGTAAGGTCAATGCTTAAAATTACCTTTCCAAGAAATACTTTTATTTCTCAACTGCCTCATACCACCCCACTGTTCCAGGCTGTGTGGCCTTAGCTCCCAGCTACATCCTACACCATTTCACCATTTCTCCCACTTACTACACTGTCATCTAAAAATAAAAGATGGAAAAACCCTCTGGATTGTGACTGCTTTACTGTTATCTCCAGGCATTGACTTGCTTCCTATCCTGCCCTATGTGGCAGCATGCAGCAACAAAATCTCAGCTTTTAGGAACAATTAAAATAACCCTATGCTTCCAGGAAGAAAAAAGTCTGTGTTTTGAAATCACTGAAAAGATTTAATGGAAGTGAAAGAGTCCTTCTAGTTTTCTAGTCCTTGTGATTTTGCTATAATGAGCATAATACTACAGGAATCTCTGAAAGTGCAAATAATGTTATACCAGCCATCCATTATCTCACATGTTACAAATTCTCTACAACTCTTGGAATTTCCCAGTAAATCTTTAAGTCATCTGGAGCTGTTTCCAAAGTACAGCAGCCTGTCCCTTAATCAGCCCCCGTAAGTCTTGAAGACTTTTATATTTCTCCAGTTTCCAAATGTTTTTAATAGGTCATTGCAGCACATTCGTAGCACCATAAAACATCCAACCCCTGCTGGCCCGGGTGAGTGGCTTGGAGCATACCCAGGATCCACCACAGGTAGGAAGATACACTCTGTTTTAGAAGTACTGACAGCTTCAAACCTTTTGTCTCAGAAATGAGGTGCAACTCAGATAACTGAATGCACAGTCCTAGTCCATACACGATCTGTTTTGGGCTGGGACAGCCGATGGGAGCAGTGTCAGCTATTCCCATGGATGCTCTTTTGTTAGCAAAGGGCATGCTGACATTCCTCTTATTCTGTGGTGTCTTATAATACCCTAAAACGCTCTAAAGCAGTCCTCCCTGCATGGGCTTCCAAGTAGCTTGCTGTGGTCTTGTTATATCTCTTGCCAGTTGAGACCTACGTCAGTAATTTCTCTTACTGGTCCTGTCAGTTGTTACATATTTGTAACAATAGTCTTAGAAAAACTTAAAACTACTTCGTGGTTAAGGTAAGCCCTTTGGAAATGAATCCGGTTCTTGGTGATAAGGATAAGAGTAAAAAGAAGGGATCAATCCAGTCTTCCTGTCTAAAGGTTTTGTTTTTAATACTAATGCCATTTACCAAGGGATGCCTTAGGGAACATTGTACTCGTATTGTGAAAAGCAATGGCTTATGCTAGACACAGCACTTCACATGCTCATTATGACACAGCCTTTTCTGTTACTGAATGTTGTTAAAAATAAGCAAACAAATTGAGAGTACACATCTGTAACGTCATGGAAGATACAGAGGAAATGCAGTACTGAAGATTCAGATGGATTTTTATAATAGATATGTACGCAAAAAAGATGTTTTTTCTTTAATGCATAATGACAAAATGTATTTATATAATATGTACATGACAAAAAGGCTCAAAAGTGGATTTATTCCAAATCTCGTGCTTTATGAATAGATGAACTCGGAAATTTTTAAAAACTCCCTGAGAAGTTTCAACAGTGCTAACACGCAGGAGGAACACTTGAAGAAACAGAAATGATGGTTAAGTGCCTGAAAAGGATCTCTGCATGATATCCTGAAATAAGCACAGTATCTTAATGCTGCCATCTATTTGTATGCACGTAATTAGATATCTATACATGGAACTAAGAAAATAGGCACCTATATGATTGAGAAGTCACCTCTTTTTTTTTCCTTCTTATAGGTTTTAGACTGCAGTTGTATCAAATTTACTGTAAATGACTGTGAACTATTATTTAACATCCACAGACTCTGCCCATTCACCTTCTCAATCTGCTTGGGCTGATGCTATCAGCTGCCATTGCTTTTATGCCTGCTGTAGATACTACCAGGATCTTTCACTCTCCAAAAAATAGCTCTGTTTTGGATCTCTAAGAGGTAGAAAAAGGCTTTTACAACAGTTACTGACATCTGTTTCAGCATGTCCATAATATCTAGCCTCATAGAATTTTCTCTTTTACCAGTGAAGACTTTGGTTTAGAATTTCTTACTTTACTAGTGAGGACACTGTTTAAAAATATAGATAAATTTGATGAGAAGACAGCAACTTATGTTTTCCTACCACGAAGAAAATGTTCTGCACGTTTTCATCTTTTTGGAAGGTTCAATAAATTGAAGATAAATATAAATCCTAGTTTTTACCCCAGGAAAGATTCCTTCCATCTTTGAACAAAGCCAAATCAGAGTATTTTAAAAATAATAATATTCAGGGCATGTATTGACACAACCAGAAATTTGTATCATGCAAAAGCAGTTCTCAGAAAACTCATGGAGATGCTAAAACAAGATCATAAAATATTTGAACTCGAGAATGTATGAAATGATCCCTCCCTATGGTGCTGGTTGGTTTTGTTTGTTTGTTTCTATCGTTGATATTTCTTTTTGTTTTCTTCTTTTTTCTTTCAGAAAAAGTGGACAACTCCACTTGCATTCTTTTTTTTTTTCCTAGTAGAATCTGGAGACAGAAAAAATATATTCTGCATCAGAATGTTTACATGCACATCTCCTTCCTTCCTTCCTTCCTTCCTCCCTTCCTCCCTTCCTTCCTTCCTTCCTTCCTTCCTTCCTCCCTTCCTCCCTTCCTTCCTTCCTTCCTTCCTTCCTTCCTTCCTTCCTCCCTTCCTTCCTTCCTTCCTTCCTTCCTTCCTTCCTTCCTTCCTTTCTCCCCAATTCAATACATGAATTTTTGATAATTTTCTGCTGTACTGCTCATCACTGGCAGTTTTGTGAGCAGGTGAAATGTGCTCTTCTCAGGTGTGTCTGTTTCAGTCACCCTCTCCTTAGAATACACTTTAACAAACCATTTATTTTGTAGGGATAAATAGGTGGCCTAAGCAGACCCCAAAGGACAGTCCTAGGATGGAATCAATGGGAAGACTCCCACTGATTTCAATGGAAGGGAATGAAACATCACTTCAGTGAACCTCTAAGATTTAAATAGTTTAGACAGCTCTCTTCCTTCAGCTGCATCACTGCTGAGCCCTGCTCTGGATGCACCAGCAGTGGCTGCTCTCTGGCCATGCTTGGGCTTTGCATGAAGCACTTCAGAAATATGTTACTGGGACACACAGAAAAATCTCCCAACAGCTGAGCACTAAGGGCAAAAGAAAATTGTGGTTTTGAAGAGACTCAGTGTCTGAGGAAACAACTCATGGCAGGGTGTGATCCTCTTCGCCTGAAACCAATGGATCTTCTGTCATTTACTTTGAGTGATGCAGGACCAAACAGGTGGGCCATGAGTTGGAGTTTGGTCCTTGTGCTGTGGGTTTCTAACACGTGATGACTGATGGCGAGCTCCTGTCATGAAGGGAGAGGGCAGAATTGTTCTTTGTGCTCTCATAGCATCCCTTCATCTGTCTGTCTGTCCTTCTTTGCTCCACCTCTTTCTACCTGCCGTAGTCTCCCTGTGGTGGGTGTTCACGCTTTTCTTCCAAGGCTGGCCTTAATCCCTGCCTATCCACAAGTCCAGGGGTGCAGAGAGAGCACGCAGAGCTCAGTGGGATGGGTGATGCACAGCAGGCAGAGCAGGCTGTGCTGACAGCCTCCCCAGGGCCTGCTCCTCCAGTCGTGCGCTGCAGCTTCACTGGTTCTCTTGTGCAAGCACTTCCTCCTCTTTTTCATTTGGGACTGTTCTCAGCAATTGGGCTGTGAAAATGCCTGCAGATGGTATCTTGTGACAGAATAGATTGGCACGTCTTCCAGATGTAAAAGTGGTCATATTTAATAAATACATTTTAATTTCAGACTCATCCTCTAGATTAGAAAAAGATTACCGGGGTTTTTGACAACCTCCAGTACAATCTGAATTCTTATTTAGAAGAATAAAGCAGTATAAACATGCAAATGTGAATAAATGAATAGCTGTAATTTGTCCTGTCCTGTAGAAAACATTACATGTAAGTGATCATAGTGGCAAAATGTGAGTGGCTGAGTCTAGCAGCCCCTCTTTGTATTCAGTGAGATCTGTTTAGGAAGAGGTTTCAAATACTTTTTCCTCTTAGCTTGTTTAGGGCTCGGTTTTTGTTTTATTTTAATTTTTTTGGCTGGATGACGAAGATCTCAGCCACACACTTGGCTTTCTCTCGGTGCTGGTGGTATCACTGCTAATTTCAGGCTCTAGCATGGTAACGTCACTTCTGCATGGTTCCAGGAGAGCTGAAGTAAACACTCCCATGCAGTGCTCTGAGAGCCCACATACAGTGGCTCATGCTTGTTCTGCCAACAGAGCTGTTTCATCCCAGACACTATATTGTCTGCATAAATAAACTGTAACAGGAATTCATACACCAGCAATTCGTCAGAGATTTTATTTCTATTTTTGCAGCTTGCAGTAATTATTTCCTCATAGGGAAGCTGATTCCGCTTATATGGACTTCTCTTGAGATGGAGCATCTTTTCTGTACTTTTTCTTACACTTGTTATAAAGAAAGATTATTCATCTCTAAATTTATAGCATCTAGACATGTTCCCACTTGCAGCACCCAGACAGACAGTTATTCACTTAGCTCTTCTCAACACCCATTTTGAAGAAAATTAAGAACTAATATTTTCTTTTTGAAAACTACAAAAGTCTTTCATCAACAGCTTTTTGATCTTATGACATTACAAATCCATGTTTTTCTTGCCGAGTTCCAAGAGGCTTTCTGAACTTGTTTATTCTCCTGTGCAAATGCTACTATCAACGTGTTTGTGGCCGAAGTGTAATAAACTCCTAGAAAATAAAATATGCATTTAATTAGTCAAATTAATAAGTAGCTTTTAACATGAACATACATAAATGCTTGTATTTTCAATTAATAAAATCGTATAAAACTCATGAGATCAAGCTTGTCTCTGGGCTTTGCTTTCAGACTTCATAAAATTAATCCGTGCTGATAATTTCTGGGAGATAAATTGTTCTTCACTGAAAGCTGAGGCTGCAGATCTTTGAGGCATTTTCTGTGTGCGGAAGATGAAAGCTCTGAGTTGAAGGGGGAGTGTGCTAAGGTCTCATTTTCTTGTGCACTATGATTTTCCAGCTCACTATTCTGGTGGAAAGCATAAGAGATTGCTGGTAATACGTAGGGGTGTGAAAAGGCTCACGACAGTGGGAGGAAGTAAGTGAAGTAGGAGGTTCTCATTGCATCAGGTCTGACCAGGTCTAAATCTGTCCTCTGACTTGTCTGCATGTTCAGCATGTAGTACTTGCATTCGTGTTTGTGCCTGTCATCAGGGGAAAAGTGATGGCCCTCAGCTCTGCTGTCCATGTTTGCCACGGAGCCTCTTTTGCACTCCTGACATGAGGCCAGCCCAGGGTTAAATTCAGGTGGCTCTGTGTCATGCCATGAGCCTTTCTGTCACACAACTGATCTGGAGGCGGGCAGCATAATGGCACCCCTGAGGATGACCACTAAGCTCATCACCTAGGAGGGCCAGTCAGCATGCAGGGTCAGAAGGCCAGCTAAGGAAAAGCCTTCCGAGTGACACAGCTCGGGCTGCAGGAGAGGGTACTTGGGACCCCCAGCCAGGAGGGAAGGGCCAGTGGAGGTCAGTCAGAGTCAGCATGGCATGTTGGTGTGCCCAGGCCCCAGCACCTGTGTGTGGTGATCAGCTGGGGGCATGAGCTTGAGTTCTTGACCATGAAGGAGGAGCTTGTGAGATGAAAGAAGGAATACAAGTCTTGAGTTCGTGATGTCACATACCATTGACTGAAGTTTAGTCTTTGAGTCATTCGATCTCAAGTCTTTGGTATTAAGGCTATGGGTCAGTAAGGGGAAACCAAAGTTTAGTGAAACCGGGCACTCTGCCCTTGCTCAGGTCCACCGGGTCACTGGTGTACGCTAGGTTCTGCCTTGTGGTCAGCAAATCCTTCTCTTCCAGGGAGCCTGGTGCTGTCTCCACAGGCCAGCTCTGTCATCCATGGCTTTGTCAGACCCCTGGCTACCAGAACCATCCTTCTACCTAAGTCTTGACCTTCATCTTCTTCCTGCAATGACCAATCTACTGAAATGCGTGTGGAAATAAGGTGAAGGGACAGAAAAAGGAAAAAAAATAAATGAGAAAGATGAAAATGGAGAGGAAAGAAAATTATCAGGGAAACTAGGATCTCAGTTTCCTTCTGCTAGACACTAACAAAAAGCTTTTGAAGTGTTAGACCGCATATTTTCAGATGGGATCACTCTGCTAAAGCTGCTGATCACCTGCTTTTAGCTGTGAGGTTGACTCTTATGCTAAATGCCCGCTCTGCCAAATCCATCGTCAAGGCAAAATACTTCACCTGCTGTAATTAAATCTCATGATTTTTTAAGCTTGTCTCCTGATTTTTGGAGCCTGACTCATGGTTTCTGTGGAAAACTTAGGCTTGGCAAATGCTGAAAGCAGTGGGAGTATTTGCAGCTTGAAGGCACTGTTCAGCGAGAGGAAGGGTGGAAGAATCTGCCCCTCAGCAATTAGTAGACTCGCTTTCTACGAAAGGACGTGTCATTTGGTAGGTTATTTTAGCATGCTGTACAGATGCAGATTATTTTTTAGAATTTTTAATTGGTGATACCATAGCAACTTTATACAATGAAAAACAGTCCAGGCCAGATTGTGCCTGACAACCACCCGCCTGTTTGGGGGTGGCAGAAAGCTGTACCGACCCAGGAGGACTTTGAGAAGATCTTGACGCTCTGAGTCCTGGTGAGGAAGGCTGTCAGAGAGGTGAAATGGGCTCCCAACCCCACAGCTAGAGGGGACCAGTCCATGGCCTTGTCACCTTACAATCGTTTCCTCAACATTTTGGATTGAACAAGATGTTACAGCTAAATCCCCGAGGTGCCAGAGAATGATTTAAATTTCAGGACTCTGATGGATTTTTGCCCTCTGTGAATCAGAGATGGGAGAGAGTCTGAAGAAGTAGTGCAGGGCAGAAATATATGTAACAGATAGTTTAGTGTCTAGGCCTACTGATGCTGCAGCACTCAATAGTTTCTTTCAGGGAGCAGTGGGAACTAGGCTTTTCCTCCGTGCATTCATCTTAAGCGTTTCCTACCTTCTGGTGAGAAAAAATCTAGATGGGGTACGCTCAGTGCTGGCCCCTCTTCCCTTGGTGTCAGTTTAACAGTAAGGGGCAGGGAGGAGTGTCACATCACTACCTTGATGTAGGTGTTGTCTCCTTAGCCCTTTGTTGTTCTCTCCGTAGCTAAAGGACTGAATCCCATACCTCAGGTACACGTAGGTCTTGATAAAGAGATAAAGAGATACTGCACACTCAACTCTGTGCAGTATTGGACTCTCATGCACAAAGTCTTTGCCTTTCTGTCATGTCTAAGACACGATTATGTGTGTGTAGGTGTATATATGACTCTGAGATGTTTTAAAGTCACTGAAAAGAGTGGAAATGGACAGTGCTGGACTGGTTAAGTAAGCTAGGGACCGTCACGAAGAGGCTGAATGTGTGGACAGTACGGATGTAAGTGTGAGTGTGTATATGAAAGGGAGGGATCTTGACTAAAAGATGGAGAATAGGTAAATCATGAGAGCATTGTGATTCCCAGCCCACCTGAGGAAGCTGGAGAGCAGACAATGCCTTTAACTGAGAAACCCACTGCTCAGTAATGGGATAAAAGAGACTTGGGCAAGCAGAGGTGCTTTCAGAGGAAAGTAAGATGTGATGTTCAAAGCCAGGTTGGATGGGACTCTGAGCAATGTGGTCTAGTGGAAGGTGTCCATGCTCATATTAGGGTGGCTTGAGATAGATGGCCTTTAAAGGTCCATTTCAACTCAAAATATTCCATGATCCTTACCTTGTGATATGCAGCAAGGATAAAAGAAGATCAAAGCAGTGCTATGTATATAGTGTTTAATGTGGACACATATTACAGCAAAACCAGTCTCTTAGTGAATATAAAGTCTTTACCTGGAGACAAAATTCAACACAGGATTAAACTGCACCAAATATGTGGAGAATGGTGGCTTCTGGAATGGAATATAGTAACAAGAGAGACAGATATTTTACAAATTTTGCAGAAGCTTGAATGCAAAGAACTGAGACTGATCCAGGTAGTTAAGATATGAGGGAAGTCTCCAGAAAGAGACTTTTAAAACCTGACAAACACAGATTTCCCCCTTTCTGTATGGAAGGAAAATGAGAGACCTGGAAAGAAAGTAATTTACCTTGATATCATCTGGCTTCCTTCTGCAAGGACTCCCTCAGCCCTCTGTTGAACATAAATGTGTGTGTGGGAAAGGAGTTTGAAGGAAGAGCAAGTCCAGCACTTGGGAGCTGTCTGCTTCATTACCGATGTAAATTCATAGAAAAGCTAACATGGAGTATCACTGTGGTAAATACTTATGCTCAAATGTTTTCCCACCCTTGTGGCTAGCCCTATGTCCTTGGCCATTCCCTAGAGATATGCACAAATTGGCCTGAAAAATACAGCCATAGAGGAATGCTGCTGAGTATCCTTTTATTCAAACCACTTCCCATCGGATTTTTAATGGGAGAAAGCAATCTGACTGTGGGAAATGAAGCACTTTTGAAGCTACAGGCAGAATTTATCATGAGCTAATGCTATCACAGTAGAAAAACACCTGAAAATATCCCCAGAAATTTTTAAATAACAATTTCTTAGTGGATTTTAATGGATTTTTTTCTTTGAAGATGGAAGAATATGCTGTGTCTATATATATGTATGTTACTATTCATTTGTGGGAATTTAGCATTAATTAACAATTTAAAGAAATCTACCAAACAGTAATTGAATGTATTTTTATTAGTTTTGCTGCCTATGAAAATGAAGATCTACATTTAAAATAGTGGTCTATGAATCATGGAAGTGTTTATTTTTCAATTAGGAAGATATTAAATACTGATCCCGATTTTGCCACTGTGGTCAATGAATACATCCCTACTAAAATATCACAATTTAAAACATTTGTGGTGGTCACCTATTTTTCAGAATGCATTCATAATAAGAAGCTGAGTTTTTATGTCAAAATTAATTTTTTTTAATGAGATGCTAAATACAAAATGAAGCCAAAGCTTATGTATTTACTTCTTCATAATGCTGTGCTCCCCAAATCCCTTCTCTGCTTTGTTAAACCATAGATAACTGTTCCCCTTCCCAAGTAATCTCAGTTTGGTTGAAATCTTTATATCAGTTTATGATAACAGATTATGGTAACAGAATGTTACCGTTTTTTGAAGAACGGTATCACTTCATCTTTCATAAATACTAATTAAACAACTCAGGCTTACGTCAGTGCCAAGATTCATGTCAGCAGTTAGTGCAACTTGTTATTGTAAGATTAGTTCTGACACATTCCTTCCAGCACAGCAAGCAGTGGGATCCTGTGCAGCACTGGGAAGAAGTCATCTCTCTAGAGACTGCCGGTAGGTATCCAATAGGAAGGAAGACTGCTTTCTTTAACAAGATTAAAAACTCTCTGCTGACATACTCCCTAACTGAATCATCCTGAACTGTAAGTCTCACCACGCAGAAGGAACCAGCTCACTCATCACCCAGGCTTCTCCCTTTGCAGCACTCAGGCCCTTTGTATTACAATGTCTGTGCGCTGTGCCCGGTGGGACTGGCTTCAGGAGCCTTCTCTGGTCTGGTCAGGGATCATTCACAGCTGCAATAATTGGCAACGATTTCTTGACTACAAGAACATCAAGTGAGGCTTACTCCTTTGAGCAATTTCTGGCTGTGAAAGAGATGTAAGGGAGAGAAGTGACCTTATTCTGTCCAGCTGGCATGTACACTGCTGATTCAAGGGCATTCCCTGGGCTCTGCTTGAACGGGTGCTGGTGGCATTGTCACTTTCTAAATGTTACTGTTTGAGCTGAGCAACATGCAAACACTGGAATTTTAAGAGCTGTGTAATTTTAAGGCATCTCCTTAGTAGAGTCATCCTCGAGAGAATTGCTTTAATTGTTCAGATTCACAGGTGTTACAAAGCCTACTTGGTACAATTTCTTTTTAGTCCGAATGCTTGTGAAGATGTAGAGGATGGTGACAGGGAGATAGGGATAGACAGTGCTTCAATGCAATACAGAGTCTGCTTGCCCAGCAGTGCACTGTGGGGTCACAGAATACTGGTTAGTATTGTGTCTTGTTTCACAACAGGTTAAGACTCAGATTTTTGAGAATGGTGGATGCATTTGGTGGTGTGTCCAGCTGGCATATGCAGTAGCCATGACTACGTGGCAGCTGCAGTAAAATCTAAACTTAAGGAATGGAATATATATCTATTGGCCTGTGTACCTCAAGTGATTCAGTGAGTAGGGCACTCACACAAAATTGGATTTTAATCCCATTGCAATTCTGAAAACTTGGACCCTTACATGGACTGAGGCATAAACTAGCATTACTGTGTACACTAGATATTATTCTCTCTTTTTCTCTTTTCAATTTAATTTTTTCCTAATCAGATACCATTTATTTTCAAAAAGGCACTACATATCCTCAATCAGAAAGTTATTAAGTACGTAAGCCTTCCTTATCCTCCTGTTGCTGCTCTGACTTAAAGTGAGTACATGAAGCTTTGCTCTCAGTTTGGGTAGTTAAGACAAGTTCAGACCTCAGCATTAATGGGAAGAAGAAAATCATCATGACCCAAAGTGCTCTGACTGATCCAGGAACTGCATCAGATTATACCATGCCAGAAGGTGCATTTACACCCTGCAATCTGTAATCAAGTGATACTTGGAATCAAGTGTATAATTCAGAAACTGTCTTTGGCAATGTGTCTAAACACATATTGGAAAATAGGCAGTTAAGATCAAATGACAAGATATGTGTCTTTCAGGTGGTGTGTGTATGGTGCTTTTCTGAGCATGCTAGTGCATGAAAAGGAATTATAAACATGAGAGATGGCAGAACAATTTTCAATTCCTTCCTGTGTTTTATACTGAACTTCAAGGGGGAAAAACCAAAGCATCTTTACAGAAAGCAAAGCTGTGAAGTGTGATGGTACTTTTTGGCTTTGTCACATGTGCTCCATGAGTGACAGATTAATCTGAGCAGTGTCTTGTTTGAAGAACCTAAGCCTGCACAACTGCTGAGGCTGAGCAAGACTTGGCCTCAGAGAGAGATGCATGAAGGTTTTGAGGTCTCTAAACCTTGCAGACTGGAGGGTGCTTCTTAGCAACAGCTCACGAAATGAGCAGAGATACAGTGGTCCTGGCTGGGTGCATCAATCATCATCTTTGTCATTATCCATCCAAAATGGAGGGCTGTTGTGATATACTTTGATGGTTTTAAATCTGCAAGTGTGGAAGAATGTTATGCCATGAACAAGCCCTCTTGTTTTGTTTTTTTTTTCTGAAAAATGCTGAATTCCTACTCCGAAGAGAACTTTGCATTATTAAATATATTAAATAGAGAAGAAAATCTTTATTAAGTTTGTTATGAACTGCAAGGGACCACAGCTATTTAATATGACTTTTTTTAGGAAAGGTCTCAAATATTGTCATAAAGGGCATCTGAACATTTGCATTTTTAAGATAGAGAGTAATAATTTTAGTCTGTTTTAAGCTGATACTAAGACTCCAGTCAAGAACTCATACTGCATTGGCACGTGTGGGGCTGCATCTGGAAACAAAGGCAATTTGGGGCATATTTTCAAACTCTTTAAAAATTATTCTGAGATTTTAATGTGTTTGTTTCTTTGATTTATTTACTCTGAGGTCTGCATATTATAGCTTAGACAGCATGTCTTTATATGCAGAATAATATCCCAGAGACATGGGAGGGAGGGTGCTAAGAAAGGCTCTTATGCTAAAGGAAAAGGGAATGGAAAATAGAAATTAGTTACATTAATATATAGGAAAGAGGTGGCAAAATTACTGATGATGCAGACATTGCTGCAAATTTGAAGTTTGTTCCTTCAGGCATTTTTGAGTTCTGAATGTATAAACGTTTTGTGTAGAACATATGGAAGAAACAAAGCTTTACTTCTACTTGCATAACTCAAAAACTGTTGAGTTTATAGGAAAGGAAAGGAGAGGAAAGGAAAGGAAAGGAAAGGAAAGGAAAGGAAAGGAAAGGAAAGGAAAAAAGTAAGGAGAAAAGCAAATTTGGCTGAGATCAGGCATGAAAGATTTACATTCAAAAGAAATAATTTTGTTTTGTTTTGGTAGAGTATATTAGAGAGAGTTGTGAGTGACTGAGAAGGGGAATCTGAATGAGAGTCAGAATGCTACCTTGACAGATAATCAACTACACATACACCCAGATATATTTAATGTTTGTGAGTTCCTTAATTGAAATTTAAGGAGTGTGGTTTATTCTGTCCTTATGCTAAATTAACTGCATTTCTAAATGCATAATGTGCATATACGGTAATGCCAGAGATGGTAAATCAGACTGCTTTTTAAAGTGTACACCACTGTTTAGTCTGTTACTTGTATTGATACATGACAGGTATTCAGGCTGTTGAGTATTTCTGAAAGCTGACAAAATAACTGGACTTTCACCAGAAAGAAAGAATTAACTCTCTCCGCGAAGCAGAGATTGTTGTTAACTATTCCAGAACAGTAACTGTTAAAGCATTCAGTGTCAGAGCTACTCTAATGAAGACAGAAGGTTTATATAGGCTTGGCTAGTCCCCATGGAAACAGCCTTTCTACTGGGTTACCATAGGAATCGTCAAAGCCTTTGTAAGCCTCTCTTAATAGCGCAGATACGCTTTCCAGGCAGACTGGAATATCTGCTAGAGGATACACCTCCTGTTTTTAAATATAAATACAAACAGATTTTGTTTTGGAGTGGTACTCATCTCTGTTTAACTAGCTATGCTACTCTTTACGTTAGAGTTATATTAAACATTGGAGTCACCTGTGATACAGGAAAATGTGTGAAGGCTGGATGGGTTTATGAGCAAGGCGAGCCGCGTACGTTCGTGCCTAACCTGCGGGGAACCACCAGCGAGAATACCATTCCGTACAGCGCTTCTGGCATAGCCCAAAACATGTCAAAACATTACCCCTCCACATTCCTGTGGACATTGCAGAGCTTTAGTCAGTCTGAAGCTTTGCTGGACAAAAGTTGTACAACAGGAAACAAACAAGCAAGAAATGGAGCCAAAGGAAACAAACAGAACACTCTGCTGAATGAAACTAGCAGAAAGCAAGCCAGGGGGTGACTTCAGCTCTTTAAGTCTTTCAAGACAGCTGTTGTTTTGACTTCTAAATAATGTTCCTTGAAGCCATTACCTGGGCACAGGACAAGCAGTTTCTTGGATAACTAATGAGGAATTGCATTTTCACATTCTTGATCCTGAGGCTTTGTAAGAACAGGGAAGTACAGTGGGGAACTGCAGGTTGTGAGGGAACCGTGCACCTACTTGCTGGTCTTGTCATTGTGAGTTTAATTTTATTCAAAGGCCCTTTACAAAAGAAAAAAAAAATATAATTTTGGTTCTGTTTAAACTCCTGGGATTAACACAGTGTTCTCCATACAGAGGATTGACATTAATAAGACTACTTGTTAAGGAAATCTAGCCAGCATCTTCAGGGCTTGTTATTTTTCCAAACAAATGCTAGCTACAAGGCTTTCTACTGTAAAGCCTGACAGCATCATAATGCTTTTATATTCCACTTTCCAGTTGGCTAAATTTCATTATGCAGTTTGGGCATATAAATCAGTGGAGCTGAATTGAAGGACATGGTCTTTACAGGACGACACTAGCAGAGAATTTGGCCCTCCAGTTACCAAGATACCAGCTCCCATACATGTAAAGATCCCCATGGAAAGCAGCGGGACTGTTTATGTGTTTTGGTTAGGCATGGACTTCTCTGCCTTACCAGAGAAAGAATTCTGATTGGACAAAACAAAAGTTTTGGAATTAACCGAAAATGTATTTGTTTTAAAATGGATAATTGGAACTACAGATGTGAAAACTGCTATATATTGTGGTAAGTTTGCACAGATGGTATGGCAAGGCATACATCGTGTATTACTCCTTTCCAGAGCTGGTAAAAGGCAGTGTATTTTTTCCAGGAAAATATTTGAATGAAGCCAGAAATGTCTTTGATTTGCCGAGTAACTGAGGTGCCACTATTAAGGACATTTTTGGACACCCTAGCCCAAAGCTGATATCTCTAGTTACCTAAAAGTAGGCAGTGAAAATCTGAGGATTGCAGTCATCCAGAAGCAATCACTGAGACAGAGATCTATTCACAGGGAAAGGGGATAAGAAAAAAAAAAGAGATGGTTTGTGGAGGAGTTAATAAGAGATTCTTCTGTGCATTGGTGATTTAAAGGCTGCTTTAACTGTCCTCTGCCTGTTATGAATTGCTCTTACAGAGAAGTTGATCCTATATATTTGGTGCCATTTTAGGAGCTGACAGAGGTGTCCAAGATGGTATCTGGAGCAGCAAGAGAGGCAGGATTATATCAGATATGACAGTGTGAGTGCTCTCCAGTGTGCTCTCCCACTAAAAATGTAGAATGCTTACTATTTTTGGAGGTCTGACTCCCCTAGCCATGCATTGTCTTGCCAGAGACAAGGATTGTTGCAGGACTACCTGAAATGAAGGTCTAAAAATAAAGCCATGAGTAATTCATTGTATGGTTCAACAAGTCATGTGTCCACCAAATGGAACAATGCAGCTGTAATCTCAGGCATTTTGTTCTTTGACCATGAAAACAAAGAGGATGATGTGGCCCACATAAGATACCTGAACTCCCTGTTAATATACATTCCCTAAAAGGTCTTGTAAGAATTACTCTACCTGTAGACTTTCTCTAAGAAGTGCACTCAGTATATAAACTGCCCCTGTTTACCCTGCTCGTTGCCACTGAAACACCCTTACTGGTCCACCCAGAGAAGGTGTGGAAGCCCCATCTCCGGAAATGTTCAAGGCCAGGTTGGATGGGTTCTGGATCAACATGGTCTAATGGAAGGTGTCCCTGTCCATAGCAGGGGAGGTTGGACCAGATGGTCTTTGAAGTCCCTTCCAATCCAAACCATTCTATGGTTCATGTTGCAGAAACCATCACTAAAGCTTTTTGCAGGTGAGAAATCCACCTAGCTTGTGATTCGTGTTTTGAGATTGTGTGGCTGCAAGTTTTTGTCAAGTGTGTCAGGTTGTGAAGAAACTGCTGCATTCACTGCAGCCTCCCAGCAAAATAGCCATTATGTTCTGTATGTTTTTGTGTTTGCATAAGAAATTACTGACAATCAAATTGTATCCTTGAGCAAAACATGACATGTCAACAATTTGCTTGGCCTGCAGGGCATGCACCACATCTGCTCCATTACTGAAGGTGCTATAATGGGTGGGGTAGATTAAGCATATTTGGCAATTTTATGGTAAGAGGAGCTCATTCTAAAGTCCACTTGTAGTCTATCTGCTGACAGATACACCATCTTGGTGGGAAAAAAAGTGGGCATAGCATTTATCTTCTGGTGTCTGTGTCTATCTGCCCTTGGTTCCACTTGTATTCCCACTCCTTTGTCTCCTCCCCATTTTGTCTTCTCCTCCAGAGCCAAGGGTCTGGAACAGACCTTACAAAGGGCTGGAACATGCAGGCCTCTGTAGTTCTCTCTGTGGCATGGGTTTTTTTGCAGCAGACATTTCCATCTGTGGACCTTGTTTTCATTGCCTCACGATTATGGGTATACATATGCAGCACAGTGCCTTACCTTTGTCTTTCTGATCTGGAGAACCACTTCTCCCTGGGGCCATTCTCAGGAACAGATGAAAATACTTACTTACACGTACACCTCTGCTGTAAAACCTGACCAGTGAAATCACCTCAGCTAGGCACCAGAAGTACCTATAAGGAAGAAGTAGATGACGACTTCTTCAGACAACAAGGAAGAAGCCTCATGTTCACAGGCCCTGTTGCTCGCAAGGGAACTTCAGCCACCACAATAACTTCTGGAGGGACACAAATGAGAAGGGCTCAAATGATCCAGTGGTCCAGGAGGTCTATGGAGTGCACTAATGACAGTTTTCTAACCCAGGTGGTTAAGGCGATGATGAAAGGAGGCACTCCTCTGCACTTTGTGCTTACAAACAAGAAAGAACTGGTTGAGGATGGAAAGTTCAGGGAAGCTTCTTCTCAGTAGTTCCCTGTGAAAGAAGAGACAATGGGCACAAATTGTAATACAAGAAACTCTGCTTTTTTTTTTTTTTTTTTCCTGCGGAGATGGTCAAACACTTGGCAGTTGCCCAGAAAGTTTGTGGAATCTCCATCTTGGGAGGAATACAAAATCTAACTGGACAGAGCTGGGAGCAACCTGCTGTAAGTGACTCTGCTTTGAGCAGGGGGGAAGCGGTAGAAAGACTCATGTAAGAGTGAAGGAGAAAAGGAAAAATTTAGATTGTATTGGATCCAGCATAGCAGTAGAAGGAAGCACATATCAGTTTCAAAGTAAAAGCAGAAGGACAGTGAAATAGTGAAAAGCAAGAATGTCCTAGCCTACTGTCCATCTTTTCTAAGCAATAAAACATTAGATAGCACCCCTTTTCCAAAGAGGAATGTGACATACCTGGGTTGGAAGGACGTAGTGAGAAGAGGCCAGCCCAGGGACAGTACTGTTCTGCTGTCTGTGTTGTATCCTGCCAGCTGTAGATTCCTACCTTGCTCCCGACGTGGTTCCTCACACGCCATATGTGCTGGATGGACTGGTAGGAATTCATGCTTCTTCCCCGCTCCTCACCACCTCTCTCTTGCTTTGGAACTACTGTGAGCTTAGGGCTCCAAGGTAGCGTCTTCTCTCTTCATCATGACCTGACAGCGTTGTCCAGCTGGCCCCAGTCCACTGTCCACTCTGCTGGACTGCAGAGGCATGGGGCAGTCACGTGTGGTACAGCACTAGAGGAACTTGCTCCCTTTGCTTCTGCGTCTGCACATATCTCTTC
Source organism: Cnemophilus loriae (assembly GCA_013397755.1). Taxonomy (NCBI): domain Eukaryota; kingdom Metazoa; phylum Chordata; class Aves; order Passeriformes; family Corvidae; genus Cnemophilus; species Cnemophilus loriae. The sequence continues at coordinate 1,662,171 of VZTF01008251.1, forward strand.
AAACTTGTATGGCAGTGCCTTTTTGCCAACTTAAAATCTTTGTATTCTGCTGATGTTGGCGGGGTATGTCAGGCCTGAGCCGGTTTAGTGTTCATGGATACTTTTTAACTTGAGGGAGGACATGTCTTAAACAAAGAAAGCCGAAAAACAGCTGAACATGATTATATCCCTGTTTGGAAAAGCCTGGGCAACCATCCCTAGGGTAACAAGGGAAAGAGGTCACTGAAGAAATACTGCAACCTACAGCAAGAATGGGAGGAGAGTTTAGGTATCTGAAGCGTAGGAGCTGTTGACAAGGAAAACTGAAAGCTTTTTAAAGGAAAGAGAAACCGTGCCAAAGAATTCTGCCTCTTTCGTCACAGGTACCTTTCTGAAAAAACTAAAGCACTGCTACAGGAAAGGGCTCAGGGTGACACCAGCAGTGGCCACTTGTGTGCCTAGGGGAAGTGATCAGCGTTAAATGCAGTTATAGAAACTGTGTAACGTTTTTCTTGCTGCAAATGAAAAGTTAATGCCAATTATAAGGCAGTAGAAAGGCAGGAAAGTAGCTTGTTTTAAAAGATTTAACACGTGGAGAACAAGGTGAAGACTCTAACCCAGACAGCAGCCCAGAACTGAGAGTCAAAGGGAAGGGAAGTCTAAGATCTTTCAGATTTGTTTGTCTAAGATATTTCAGCAGCTCAACAGCCTGTAGAGCAGCCTTTAAGTGCAAATGTGCATAAGTCTTTACTGATTTTTCTGGAAATGTCCGCGTGAGTATACTCACTAAAGGATGCACGCTTGAAAATCATTGCTTCATTCAGTTAATGCCTATTTCTTAAAGTATTAAGAAATTACATATCAGAAATACCAAGAAACTAAAATGGATGTATGTGGTACAAGAGAAAGGACAGTTGAGGTGGAGGTCAGGGTCTAGTGTAAAGAGGCAGAGAACTGTGTGTGCCAAAGGAGCTCTTGACTGGAACTGTGCCAGGAAAGACACTGGAGAATTTACACTGTACAGGCAAAGATGATCTTTCTTTCTGCCCACAGATAGTCTGTTAACAGCTTGCAAGATCACAGTAGACATGAGGAAGAAATAATTTTAAAAGATCCCAGAAACACTGAGTTGAAAGCAAGGAAGTGAATGTTTATGAGAAACATTTATGAGAATATTAACTGTTGGCAACATAGGCATCCCTTTCAAGTTGAATATGAGGAATAGGGTTTAAAATTATAAGGAACCCCTTAAAAATTCATACCAAGATACAGCCTAATGGGAGCAACAGAGTACTGAAGAATATTCCTGAGAGTATTAGTTGCATCCTTGTTTCATGTGTGCAGGGTAAATTAAAAAAAGGTATTTAGTAGGAATGATAAAGAAGACATCGGGTGAAAAATGCACTCACACAAATCTGTCAACAGTCATTTGTTTATTATTTGTTGGTTAAATAATGAAGCCCTAGTGAAATATTTTCTCAGGTTTTATTTCCTTTATTCTGGAAATATTGACTGAGTAAGGAAAATTGAAATAAGAAATAATTACTTAAGGAAAAGTGCCTGCAGTCTCTGTCTGCATGGACATTGTATTGTCTGTATGGACTTTATAAATATATCTAGTGTATGGTGATTGGAAAATTTCTTTTCTAGAAAAGGAAAATACTTCTAAGAGCTGTAGAAGACGCTGATATTGTAATTTCAACCTTTTTCTTAATTTTTCTTATACTGATATGTAGTTGTGGCGTTGCAGACTGGAGGTTTAAGAGACAATGTTGGAAGAAGCAACAAAACTACAGGTTATTCATTGTAAAGACAATATGAAGAAGCTGAAACTATTTAGCTCCCATACTTCACGACAGAGGGTAAAACTGGCCGTGGTCTTTTAAAAGACTTTGTAACTTTTCATATACATATGTGTATAATTTTCCAGATGCATGCTTTTTTTTTTCCTCAGCAGAATTGCCACGTGTCTGACACTACGAGCCTGAGGACGTGCAGCAAAAAAACTCACTAAAGGCTACACCTTGTAGCCACCATTTTGTGTTGTAACTTGCTGTACAAGACTTTCTGTAAATGCTTATTTTTCTAACATATTCAGGTTAACCTTTTGGCTTAAATGTTTTAGAGTCTGTGTTACTCATGTTCTATAAGAAATGGCTCTGCTAAACATCATTTACATGCATACTCCTGCACCCCTAGTGCAAAGGATTCTGTTCAGATCCCCACCACCTTGGAAGCATTTAAAATTGCTTTTTCATTTTAATAAATGGTGTCACTATATGTTTAATAGATGGTTTCACTTGAGCATTTTGAATGATTCACACAGAAACTGAGTTAGAAGAATGAGAAATCAGAGATCATTTTGGTGTCAAAAATCAATTTCTTCTAAGCCTTGTGTGTGCAAAGTATGTGAATGAGCTTTGAGACTGAAATTATTATCTTCTACCTCCTGAGCAAAGATTAATAAAACAGATTTTAATTGGGGATTTTGCTACCATCTAAGTAGAAAAATGTGAGCAAATGAAGGAAAAAGATCTAGAGCTGAATTTTCTAAACTAGACTGATACCAATCATTGCAAATACAAACATTCACTGCTTGAGCTTTTAGTTTATCAGCATTAAAGGAACACATTAAAAAGTCACGTGAACTTCAGCATCTGGTAGCCTGTGTTTTTATATTTCAGAACAATATTCCTGACATACAATCATAATAAAGCTACATCTCATATAACTGGTAGATATTTTGTGTCTTTGCTGGTCTTGGATATGCAATATTGCATCCAATCCTATTATTTAGCACTAAAATATTATGGGCTGACTCTCATTTGTATTTCTGTTCATTTCTAAGTGTCTGGTTGTGAAAAAGAGCTGCAGATTTGGCAGGGGTTTTTATAGGCATGGCAGGCTTGATGAGTTCATAATGACTTATAGTGCCCAATATATGAATGATGTAGAACAGAAGACACTGGTTCATTTACTGTCATTTCCTACACTTGCCTCTGCTCATGCAATGTGGCTGTGAAACATTTTCATATTCACAATAATGTGTTTTGCTTGCATTTTGCCATCATCTTCCACATGTGTAACTGGAGCAACAGGTGTAAGATTCCTGTGTTTTCAAACTTTATCCCTTCCCACAGATGAAATTGTAAAACATAATAGGAGATGAGGTTATACATGCAGACAAGAAAATGTCTGTGCTTACGTTTTTTAAGATATTACGTATTAAAAATGCACACACATTTAACAAGCCCAGTCCTTTCGATATGAAGACGACTTTAGACAGAGAAAATTGTAGATGTAGAAATACTGTAGTGTGCACTCAAATGCAGGCTTGGCATAGCACTACATAATAAATTAACGAATGTTGTTCATAATGCTTGTTGCAATTAGAGATTGGATTTAACTGCAGTGAGTGACATGACCAGATGACATCAGGGGAAAATAAAAGCTCTTTCGTCAATACTCTTGTTTTCTATCTTGCTACTTGTCATTATAAAGTCGATATTAACTCAAAAGTTTCTGTTTAATAGGTTGCAAGATCGTATGCCCAGTACCCAGCATTTTCTGAAACCTGTATCTCAGTTGTAAATGTGTGTTCACTGTATTCAGAATATTTACGAATAGTGGTCACCAGTGTATATTCAGTTCTTCCTGTCATATCTGTTCAGATCTGTAGATTTGTAGAGGCTCTTCTGCTTGAATAAACTGATGTAGTTCATGCAAAATTACACATAACTGAGCCAAAACAACACATGTTTTGCTTTAGTTTCCTGTTTGGGTTCAGTTGTGACTAAAGTTTTCTGCTTGTGCCAATTACAGTTCACTATGTGTAAATGGTATATATGATGTATAGGTATCCTCAGTCTTACAGCTCCTGTGAGACTCTCCTTTCTGATATGGTCATATAAAAATCTAAAATTTCCCATCAACAAAGCATTTAAGACCATATACAACTACAAAGTGAATCAGTTAGAGAGATTCCCTGTGAGCATTTACCATGCAGTTGTCAACAGTGCTTTGCAGGAACTTTTGTGTCTCGGGGTGAAGGCAGAGATCTTTACAGAAAGTCACTGTACCAAAGGAAATGGGGAGAAAAAAAGAACATTTCTGGCCTTATAAATTCTCTGATGAGTTGGATGAAGAAGAAAGGGGAACATTGCTTTCTTGTCTATTTTTTAAATTTAATAAATCTGAAATGACTAAAACAAAACCAGCAATAAGTTTCAAAAGTAGGTCACCTTTCAAATGCTAATGGGATTGTGAGAATCGAGAGCAGCAAATCATGAAAATCGTGGTAAAACATGTGTGATGCCTTAACATGGTTAACTGAAGCCTGTGTGAACAAACAAGCTTTCGTGGTTAGTTCATATTCCTCTGGTACCACACTTTGGGACTGGTTTGGAACATTTTTAAAGATAATGATTTAAAAGAACCCCATTAACTTCATTATGGGTTTTTTTTTTCCAAACAGGTTAGTTTTATGAAGTAATAAACATCCAAATTCTTCCTTGTAAACATGCAATAATATTAAATGACCTGTAGAAGGACTAGATGCTGCTTCCAGGTATGGTCTGGAGCAAAACCAATGGATGAAAGATTGCCTCAGGGGAAGCACAAGGAGAACCTATCTATCTGAGACACCCCTCTGGGAATGGTTCCTCTGCTTTTGCTCCTTATTCTGCCTTGGTGAAATACAGCAATGCAATTCCACCTTAAAAAGGCCAGCATTCTCAATAGATATCTTGTCAGTGCAACAGGATGTGTGCATGTGTGGGGGGTTGCCTGGGACAGAGCAGTGATTCTATACACTTGTCAGTGGAGGGGCTCAGAAATTTTGAGCAGAATGTTTTTCAGAAAATGCCAATTAATTCAGTTGTAAATGTTATGTGGGAATGTGTCAGGATTGACTATACTTTGTTTGTTTTGCTTTCAATCAAAACAAAGCTTTCTGATAACTTTTTTATAATCTTGTCATGACAGAATATTTGAATGTTTCATTTTGGAAGACATTTCATTCAGGATTGTATTCAATATTATAAATTGAGAAAAAAAAAAGAGAATTAAAACTTTTCATCTAAGTTTACCTTAGGTGAATTTAAAAAATAGTCCTACTACTTACTTTGCTTCAGTTTAGGACAGGTGAAATTTTAAAGTGTCAGTGCTTTCCAGGAAATGAAAATTCTACTTTCATGAAAAGTATCTGATGGAAGTCTATCTCTCATTGTTAAAAAATGAAAGTTTTACAGTTTTCAAAACAAATTAAACATGTAGTTAGATGAGTGGAAATTGCCTAGAAATAATTTTTGGAGTTGTTTATTTACATATTAAAAAATAATTGGATTTTTTATGTATTAAGTTACTGAAAAGATTTTTCCAAATGTCCAAAGCAATATTTGAATATTTGAGTCCTGTCACTGGGCACTACTGAGAACAGCCTGGTTTTCTTCATTGCCTCCTTTTAGGTGTTTACACATGAGATTCTCCCCTAAATCTTCTCCAGGCAGAAGAGTCTCAGCTCTCCTCATATGAGATGCTCCAGTCCCTCAGTGATCTCCGCAGCCCTTCAGTGGGTTTGTTCCATTAAGTTCGTATACCTCCAGTACTGGGAGCCCAGAACCGGACTTAGTATTTCAGAGGTGGCCTCATCAGTACTGAGTAGAAAGAAAAGGTAACACCCTTCAATCTGCTGGTAATGCTCTTCCTGATGCAGCCCAGAATGCTGTTGGCCACGTCTGTCACTATGGTGTATCGCTGGCTGGCTTTCAACTTGTTGTCCACCAGGACCCCAAGCTCTTTCTCTACAGAGCTGTTCCTCAGAAACTCAGTGTGTACTCGTGCATGGGGTTATTGCTCTCCCTTGGCAGAACTTTGCATTTCCCTTCTCACATTCCTCTCTGCCCAGTTCCACACCGTGTCGATGGTGACTTCCTCCAGTTTTATATCTCTGAACTTGGTGAGGATTCCCTTTGCCCCATTGTCTAGGTTTTTAATGAAGAGGTTAAACAATATTGGCCTCCCTATTGCCTCCTGGGGTACACCACCAGGGAGTTGCCTCCAACTGCACTTTGTGCTATTGATCACCAGCCCTGGGCTTGGCTGTTCAGCCACATTCAATCCACCTTGCTGTCAATTTACCAAACCCATACAATGTCACCTTGTCCGTAAGATTGTTATAGGAGTCTGTGCCAAAGGCCTTAATAAAGTTGAAGTGAACAACATTCGTTATTCTTCCCATCATCTGACAAGGTAGTTCTTTCACTGTAGGAAGGTATCTACATAGTTAAGCATGACTTCCACTAGGTAAATCCACATTGACTTCTTCTGATCACCTCGTCCTTCATGTGTTTGGAAAAGCTTCCAGAATTAGTTGCGTCATGATCTTCACAGGGACTGATGTGAGGCTGACCGGCCTGCAGTTCCCCAAATTTTCCTTTTTGTCCTTCTTGAAATAACATTTGGTTTCTTTGAAGATAAGAGTGATAGCATTTTTTTCATATTTCGTTTACTTTCACACTTTCCCTTCTGCTATGAACAGACACATAGCTTTCCCATATTCATTTATTCCCTTACTAGATGCACAAGCAAGGCTATGGATTTCCTTGACATATGCACAGTCATTGCTGTAGACTCCTGCTCAAAGCAGTGGGTAGATTAAGAAACAGAATGCTCTGATAGTGCCCTGAAAGAGCTTTTTTCTTCACCCTGCTTCTGCTTTTAAGGTACATCCAGAGGTTATTTAACTTCTATTACAGACAAGAGAAAGAGAGGCAGAGGGCTTCTTTCTTCCCAAATAAAGAAGTTCTCTGGACCTCTCAGTCTTCATGACCGAGCCTACAATAGACGTGGATTGTCTTCCTGGTTGGGATTAAGAAGTACTTTAAGAAAAGTGACTTTAACTAGATCCTGTAATGTAACTGCTCTGTCAGGAGTTCAGTGACTTACGCAGCCCAAAAACAACAAGATTTTTTAATTTATGATAGAGACAAGTGATAGAGAGTTTGTTGCTCCATTTAGCACTTTCGCCTACATGTTGGCTCTGAACCAATCTGTCAGCAATCTGTCTAAGGCTGAAGTCTTTGTCAAGGACAGGAAACAATATGAAGATGTAGAAAACTCCTTATCATGTGGAAGCTTATGAACACGCAGAACTGGGACACCAGAGAAATATCTGAACACAACTGTTGAGATAAAAGAACAATATCAAACCCCAGAACTATGTCCACTAACAGTGGGATGTGATTTGATGGAAGTTTTTATTTAAATGGTTATGGGAAAATTAAGAAAGAAGAAAATAAGCTGAAAATAGAATTGTTGTCTTTTGGAGACCACCAGGCTAGATCAGAATAATAAAATATTCCAGATCAACTCATCTGGTACTCAGATCACATAGTTCTTTTACCCATGGGGAAATTTTAAATATGCGGACATCTGCTGGATGACAAACATTCAAACTTGGTTCATTAAAGTGCAGTTCTACACTTTAAAGCGGCTAAGTGAGAATGATATCTAAGACCTTAAAGTTTTGTGGTCTCTCAAAGGTCACTCTATCAGATTATTTCTGCTTACTGGTTAAAAGATGCTTCTGTAATACCAGTACACAACCTTATTTCCTCAAGGTAGTCTGAATTTTCTGCTTATTTGGTATTGTCATGAGAATATTCTCTGCATGATACATTTGCAGCCTAAACTTTTTTAGATGTTTTTAAGTAATCGGAAAGAAGAAGATGTCACTGCTGGGGAGGCAGAAGGAGAAATAGAAGCAGTTCCTCACTTGGTCTTGCTATCTTTGATCCTTTGGGGCTCATTTTTTCTGTACCCTTACTGACTCTGATCAATACACGGCATAGAGGCGGCATGGCTAAAGCAGCCCCTTTGCTTCTTGCCTTTAGAAGCTGATTTCTTATTACCTTGTTCTAGAAGTCACAGCCTGAACTGAATAGTAAGAAAAGCAGCCATGAGCAATTGTTTTGTGGAGAGCTGCTGTACAGTCTCCAGAAGACAATAATGAAGAAATCTTAATTCTATGCTACAGACCTGAATGAGATCTTAAAAAGAAAGTGCTCAGGAGTAAATGATGAAGAAACCACAGTGTTGACCTATGATGAGGGAAATGAATTAAAATCAAGGGGCTTATTCCGGATTCTACGGTCCATTCTGCTTGTTAATTTAACCAGCTAGATGAGCAAAGTCATTTTTTGAAGTATATATTGCTCTCAAGCTTGCAGTTACTTCTACTGTATGCAAAATTAACCAGTGAAAAAGTGCTAGAATCTATCCTCAAACGTGGATTGGAAGGAGTAGCTATAGGGTCTAGGTAAATAATGCCCGGTTATTACTCCCATCAGTCAAAACAGCTGTATAAAACCTATTTTTAAAAGCAAGGCAAGGCAAGGCAAGGCAAGGCAAGGCAAGGCAAGGCAAGGGATGTTGTGCTCATTCTTTGCTCCCCTCCCCCTTTTTACACAGGATGGACTGTGCCCTCACAGTGGAGAGGCTTGCACAGAGTCTGCTCTCTGTAGGCTGCCTTCATTAGCTGCAGAAACTGGAGGGTGCACAAGGCGACTGGGTGGTGGGGTGGAAAACAAAAGTTCCTCTAAGAGAATTGGATGCTGTTCTGATAATTGAATTTTATTTGTTGTAGACATGCGAGAATTCCCTAAATCAATTGTTTCATGCATGATCACTTAAAAGTTGTTCTGCTACCGCTTTACACTTTTGCCTGTGGATGGCTTGGGATCAATGGGATCCTAATGTTGGATACATAAAATGCTGCGTATCATCAAGTGCTCTTAAAAACCCAACTATGAGGCATCCCAAAATGGACATCCATATTTACTGAATATTTTTGTCTTTAATTGCCCATTGTTTCTACTGTAGCACTGCAGCTTGGGGATAGCCAACCTTGTGTCTTCACGGGAATGCTGCAAACATAAATTAGTTGACATTTTCAAATAACTTTTACTCAGAAGCTGCAGTGATGAATTCCATTAGTGAGCTTATGGAAAATTAATTGCAAAGTGTTGCAGATTTCCTCACTTACTGACTGACTCAGTTTTGAACTGAGATAGGAATCCTAAAGAAAAGCTGGTACAAAATTAATTATCTCACTTACTGAGTGCTATATGAAAGCACAATGGGGCTCAGTTAAAGTTGCAAAGCAATTTTAATTCCTACATTACACACTTCCTAAAAAGTTTACTTAGCAAATATTTTGTTCTCCTAATGCAGATATTTGGTGGTTTACAACACAACATAAGCATTTTTATAATACCTTATATGAAGGAATTTATACTCTATTATGTGTAGTAACTGGTTCTTTTTTCTTACCTCAATTACACTCATTAACAATGACAACTAATACTGTCATGTTCTGTAGGTCACATCCTGGAAGACCACGTGGCCATTTCCCTCTATAAAAATGTGTTGATCACCATCAAATTCTGCAATACAGATGTAAAATACCGTTGCATGAAGTTTTGCAAATGTGTATGCAAAAGGTTGTTTCCGTAAAATTTAGCATGAACAGACGTGTGTAAGCAATTTTTCTTTTAAGAAAAAAAATAAACCAATTTACAATTTAAAGATCTAATGTGTTAAAGCAAACATATAGAGAAGAGAGCTGAAATGATTTAATGAAAAACTTTGCTCTCAGTTTTCTTTGGTTCACCTGACATACAGAATCTTATATTCCACACAGAATGAGAATTCCACCTTCATCTTGAGGTGTCATTGTTCGTCAAGTACAGCCTTCTTTGTGACTCAGTTCAACAGGGAACTTGGGCCACAGTAACATTCAATAGCTAAGGAAGCTAGTCAAATTTAATGACGCCACTCATGGATGTAAAAATCAAGTGTGTGCCTAAACACTGTGTTCTGGGCATTAGCTAACACATACACACAGTGCTTGATTAATATGCAAAATTTCAGTCAAATATAAAGTGGAAGAGCTTTTTCACATGTAAAGTTCTGATTAGAAGAGGTAAAATTGCAAAGCTTATATGTAAAGTACACAATACAGGAAGGTAACTAAATGAGTATTCTATTTGTAACAAATCCCATCCCTGTGGGTGATGTAGTATTGGACCTTTGCATCTGAAAAGAAGCAAGAGTGATACATTGAGCTAAAGCTGAATCTGCTTTTTAAGAAAGACATTGATTCCACTCCCACCTGTTCTCAAGAGTTTGATTTCAATCTCCAGGAATACAGCACACTTCAAATCCAACAATGTTATTTTTTTAAATGACACACATTGTATCATTATCTTATACACACCAAAACAGATGCAGAAGTTAGGAAGGCTGTTGTTTGTTGTTTTTTTTTCCTGGAGAAATGCTATCATGACACAAAAAAATCATATAGATTTAATCTGCACAGAAGGTGAATGTTCTAGCATGCAGAAAAATTTCCATGCTGCTATGACACAGCCAGGGGCACAAAGGTAGCTCTGTTACACCTGTGTGTCCAGTGTTGCTTCTGGCATGTCCCTTGCTGTAAAATCCATAAACTCCCCTTCAGTGCTTTTTTTACAGAGCTACACTTCAGCTTAGCTCTGATTTGTGTCCCACTAATTGGTATTCCTATCAGGATTTTCTCTGAAATTTGACATCTATCTATCTATCTAGCTAGCTATCTATCTATCATCTATTGATTTATTTTAAAATGGATAACATTTAAAGCAATAAATAGTTGAATTATGTCAACTCTTAGCACTCCATTAGAAATATATCCTATTCAATACCATCATTTTTCTGAAGTATTTCTGTATAAGGAATGTGTACTTGTGATGGAGTTCCACATTTTTTCCAAGGTACCAACACTGCATCTTCTGAGATATCAGCGCCTTGGTCCTCTTGCAGTGTTTTTCGGTTGTAAGGTTTTTAGATGCAACCTTTTTCGTGGAGTCTTTTGCTCCTTTGAGATGAGATGTGTTACATTTCTCTTCCTGAGAAAGTATTTTTTAAATAATTTATTTTTTATGGAATGGATTTGTTTAGCAGCTCTTGAAACCATTTACCCATTGCTTGCTTTATTTCTTTTCTGTTCAAAAAATCCTTCCTTGCTCATCCTAGGAGGTCTCTAAACTTGCCTGCTGAAATCTTGTTAAGCTGATAAAATTTTATTATTTCTCCATTAGTACCCACTTCAATATGCTGAAAAGTACTACATGCGTGCTTCCTTTTCTCTTCTCTCATGCTGCCTTTTTTCTGCTCTCTCTCTTTTATTACATATAGGGTTTTTACCTGTTCTTGTCATTTTGGGGGGTATTTTGGAGAGGGTTATTTTTCTTTGTTTTGTTTTCTTTCTATCCCTTCATTCTACTTACTCTTACTTCGCCAGATTTCTATATGGCTTACATTAAAACCAGATACTATTCTGACAGGTTTTGTGCTGCCACATGAAGAAAAGTTATAGAAACAATGTTTTTTGGTAGACCTAAATTTTAGTACACAAATATTGTTCTTGCGGCAAATTTGAATTTGCTGCTTGCATGTCTTACCTGTTAGCTGTCTGTTGGTATTCAAGGATTGTTTTCTTCAGTTTGATATCTATTTTATCAGAATCTACAAGCCTGAACAACAGAGGAGTGTGTGGACACACAAGCAACCGTGAACTCAGAATCTGCAATAACGTGCAAAATACACGAGTGACTATCCAGATTCTAGGGGAGACTGCTTAACTGTCTCATCGCAGATGCAGTTTTGCCTCTGAATTCAAACATGTATTTATGAACCGTGTTTTTGTTTTTAATGCTTTATGAGGGCTGTGATTTAAAGGTATTGCTGCTATTTAATCCTGTCTGTTGTTTTCTTCATGAATTGATAGTTTCTTGTTATGTATTTAATTACCATTTAACTTGTAAGTTCTTTTCCAACCACTTTATGATGCCCTCTTTCTTTCGTTAATTGCTTTGTAATGAGAAGCATGTGAAAGAAAACATAAAGGTCATCATGTAGTTGAAAAATGTTCTTGACACATCTTGGCCTCTTTTATGACTGCTGGACCGTTGCCATTTGCTTCGAGGGTGGCGCGAACAGTGTCTGGAGGGTAATGTTCCTCTCTCATCACTGCAGCATGAATACACCTCCAAGTCAAAAGACTAATGTCTGATACGTGTGTTTTCTTGTTCTCTCAAACAGCCACGATCAAAACCCAGGCTCTGAATGCATTCATTCCATTGCACTGCATGTTTTACAAATTCTGGTTCTTGTGAACTAAGTGTGAGTTTTTAGTGCTTGCCTGGCTCTCTGTAAATTCCCTTTTAATTTAAGCACGGGAGTTGATAGTTTTGGTGGTGGTGAGCAGCAAAGACACACAAGAGCAGCTGAGGCCTTGGGGGGAAAAACATTCTTCTGGATAACCCAGGATGAGATCAGTTAAAGTTTAAAAGAGATTCACAAAAGCCTTGTGGTTCGAAACAGACATCGGTTTTCAGAGGGAGCTCGGTATGCATTGCCTTGCACAACCAAACATGCCAGTATCTTAGGTGAATTTAATCCTTCCAGTGCAGAGTAAAATATAGTTGTTGGCTGTATACCCTGCTGAGGAATTTTCTTTTAATTTTATTCCATAATAATCATTCCGGAGTTGATTCTCATGTTTAAAGTTATATAGTGGGACATGATGGGGGCACAATATTCAAAACTTGTGGACATCCGTAGCCCTACCAATTTCAGTAGGGCCGCAAGGATTTTTTAAGTAGTCAGGAGCAAAATGTTTTAATTGTGCATGAAATTCACATAGTATTACCACAGATCTGTTAAAAAAATATTAACAGCACTTGATGATTTTTTTTTTAAATTAATGTGAATATAGAAGATGTTGAGTAGGTTTTCCTACAGCAAAGATAAACTAAGTGGGACATCACCCATTGACTCCTTATGATACTTCATTGGCCACTTAAAACTTCAGCTTTCTTTCATTCAGATGTGTCCAATTATCCTTTTCTTTTTTTTCAGGTTAACAATTGTATGTTTGTCAGGCTTTCTGAGCTATACTTATTACCTTCCATAAATTTCAATTCTAATATTACAACTTATTTTTAAAAATGGCTTGCAGCACATCTAGTAAAGTATTATTCTTGCGTTTGGAATAATGACTGGCTTAAGACTAATTGAGCAGACATAAATAAAAATGGTAAGTGAGTATGGTTCTGCTTTTCAAAGGATCCAAGTGTCCTGCTTGGTTCCCGCTACAGTAAGTTATCATTCATAGATACCTAAAGCTTGTTTTGAAGTTCATTTTAGTATTTAAAAAACTCCAGAAAGCTATATTAAGAATGATTTTATGCATGTCATAACTTAGGAACAAATCTGATTTGAAATACTTTTCCATGGCTATTGGAAAGGATCTTCTGTGCCCTCCTTGGAGAAGCCAGATCTTTCATCTGGGATTTAATTATTCAAACAAACAAACAAACAAACAAACAAGCTTTATTTTGGATGAGTTAGAATGTTGCTCCATGATATAGTCAGAAAAATGTTCTCAAACAACCAGTGCAGAAAAACATAATTATGCTCACAAACAGTCGTTAGAGATGAATGAGCAATGAGTGGACAGCATGTGTTGCTTGATAAATTTAGCTCTGCCTCTGACTGGAGGTTGTTTGCGAGCTGCTTTGGTTCTTCCTTGAATCCGTTTGTTACTCTAAATTAACCTCCAGTCATGGTGGCAGCTCCTGTGTGTTCCCACGGCCCTGGGAGCTATGCCAAACATGTTCTGCTGCAAGCAGAGCCTTCTGAACAGGCTGGAGGGGACGAGCCAGAGTCAGGATCTGGTCGTCTTAGCCCAGCCTTTGGGCAAAGCATGAATACTCATCTCCTTTTGATATAAAGCCAAATAAATATCACTGACATATGATAATACAGATACATTACCCAGGTATAGAAAACAGACTGAGAACGTGGAACATCGCAATCTCATGAAAGGCAAAAATCTTAGCCAAATATGGTGGAGCAACTATCTCTAAAACACATCCTAATCTCAGCAGAATGGCAAAGAAATGGAACCTCTGAGTACGAAAATCTGCTGGTGCAGTTGCTGTCTTTGAAACAAGCTGTGAGCAAACTTGCTACCAGCGTGTGTTCTCACTGAAGAAACGTAAATTGAGTCTACAGAGAACTTGAAGGAGCCCATACCAGCTCTCAGCACTGACATTAAAATGATCCTTACACTAAGGCATTATAGAAGGAAAATAAGAAAGAACGATACCTGTAACACAGCTGCCTACAGTGGGATCAGAATAATCAGCTCATTGTACTCACAATGGCATTTGCTAGAATATGTTAATATTCAGAAATTGAATTCTTACCTACTAGATTGACCACAAGCTGCCTTAAGACAACAGACTAACATGCAGCCTAAGGGAACCCAGTTGTAATTCAGGCCACTGTTGTGCAAAAGAGAAAAATGCTCTTTTAAAGACATGAAAGTAAGAGATGAGGCACAGCTAAAACAGAGAATCCAAAACAGGCAGGAAAAACACAGTGATGTTGGTCACCAAAAGATGGCTTTAAAAAAGCACTGATTGAAGTATACAGACAGTGTTGATATTGTAGCTCTAAGATATACAGTCATATTAAGAAAACAGTTTTAATGAGTATCATCGTGGTGAAGTGGGTAGAGACAAAGATTCAGAGACATTTTCTAGGTAGCAAAGCCATTATGACAGCAATATTTTTTAAAAGAGCATAAGGAAGCAACCAGGTAATCAAAGAACAACAAAATTTCCAATGAACTATTGAAACATAGGAAGGTGTAAATTAAGTCAAAGATCTACAAAGTTATTTCTATGTCAGGAATTCTGAAAAAAATACAATGAATGCAAAGCAGGATTTTAGTAGGTACAGGAACTTCTTACCTCACAAGATCCCACCTGATTTTTATAGTTTTATATATATGCTTAGGAGTTACACAAAGGATTTAGGAAGAAAATATGAAGGCATTACAGAAAAACAAGTATATGGTAGCTCAAATATTTTCAGTTTGTCAACTGCTTGTGAAAAGATGGAAATACATGATTTTACAAAAAGATATGGGATGATATAGCTCAAGAGAGTACTGTGGTCGTAATGAAAAATTTGGTTTCCCAGGAAAAGTACTAAACTTTGTCTTTGCAGAATGTAACAAGGGAATGCCATCTCTGCCTAATTTGTTATGAAGTGATGCTACCCAGAGTCTACAACTGACCAAAAGGAGGTTGTAATGAAGAGGTTACTGGTCTCTTCTCTGAAGTAACAAGTGATGGGACAAGAGAAAATGGCCTCTGGTTGCCCCAGGAAAGGTTTAGATTGGATGTTATGAAAGCTTTATTCACTGGAAGGGTTGTGAAGCATTGGAATAGGCTGTCCAGGGAAGTGGTGGGGTCACCATCCCTGGAAGTATTGAAAAGACACGTGGGTGTGGCACTGAGACACATGGTTTAGTTGTGGACTTGGCAGTGCTAGATGAACAGTTGGCTTTCGTGATTTTAAGAGTCTTTTCCAACCTAAATGATTCTATGATTCTGTGCCATGATAAGGTAGTAAGTAATTATTATAATGGGAAGAGGAAAAATGCCATGTTATTGCAAAAATCTCTCCTTGTTTTAGGTGGCCTTTATTGACTTCTAATTGGTGCTGATACATGCTGGTGGTCAATTTACCATGAATTAGACAGAAAACAGGATATAAATGACTGTTTAAAATCTGTGCTTGAAATGGCAAGAAACTCCAAATAAATCTAAAACTATGAATGGATGCTGAGCAAGCTTGCTTATTAATAATCTGATAATACGAAGAAATCAAACAGTGTAATATTTGGACCAATTCTTGCTAATAATGCCTTGTGAATGATGTGCAGCAGAAGCATGACTTTCTATTTCTCTAATGAGCGTATTTAGGCACCAACAACCACTGGGGAGAAGCAATGCTGCATGTCTGTATCTTGGTCTACGCGTTTTTCTATGAGGATGTATGATGAGCATCTCATACCATAAGGATGAGAAACACCTGGTGTTGTTGGAGATACACTTTTTGGTGAGGAAGGACAGCTGATATACAAAAAGAAATCTCTGATAAAGATTTCAGGGGGGTTAGTGAAGATTAATACCTTTGAAAGTAGCGATTCCTGATCATTTATGCATGCTGAAGTGTTGTGGTGGTAGAATAAAAGCTGACTGAATATCTCGTGGTAGGCTTTTTACATGTTTTTTAAATGTGTGGCTCACCACAGCAATAAAGAACAACACAGAGTGAACTAAGCATGAGAAGTTTCACGTAAAATACCTGCAACAGGACGAATGTGACTATGGTAAGTTGTTAGAGTGGTCCAGGATGCCTAGCACCCTTTCTGCTTCATTGTCAGCCCTGATTATTATTCCTTTAAAGTATGTGATATGAAGAATTTAATAACATTTCTGTTCCTGGATGTGGACCCAGCTAATGGAAGAAGATGACAGTGGTTATATTCAGCTAAGGAAAAATCTGAGAACCATGCTACCTGTGTGTATGACTGGTATCTGCACACTAAAACTGCTCTTCAGTTTTCACTGAATTTGCTGTTTCGCAAAGCAAGTTCCTAGAGCACACTTGTCATGAATAGATGTGGAAAACAGACCCCAAAAAGTCATACAAGGTAAAGTGAATCAAGTTTTCTCTCTTAGATATTTGCACTATTTTACTTCTTTTGCTCTGATTTATTTTTGATTTTCTCTCTCTTTCTGGGCCTTGAACTTCACTTACTCTATATGGAGGTTAGAACTTCTTGATAAATCCAATTAATTTGTGAGCAGTTGGCATCTACAGAACACACACTACATCTTTACAAAAAGCCTCTTTTGAAATACCTGCTGTTGCATATGTAACAACAGTCAGTGTTTGAATGTGAATTTTTTTATAGGACCATTGTGCACAGAAACAAGATCTATTAGAATTACATTTCCATTAATTTTTAACTTTTTAAAAATTAAAAAAAATATCCAATAGATTAGTACCAATTCCAGATGTCTATCTGAGCCAAGCAAACTATCAGATTTCTGAATTAATGAAAGCTAGTTAATGGACTGTAAATTCACAGTACTTTTTGTTATATGATTCCAGATTAATCTCAGGGAGGAGGCTCTGGAAAAAAAGACTCACATGACTTGGGATAAGGGATGACAAGTGGCCAAGAATGTTTGCTGTAGATACGAGGACATCTACTTCTAGAGGACAGTGGAACATGAATAACATGGATATAGTTCAGCTTAAAATTCAACCATAAGAAAGCATTTGAAGCCAATGTGTTTGTACATGAAACAAAGAACCAGTAAATTCAATGTGGAAGAATAATTCATACCCTCTCTGCTTCATCTGGTTTAATGCAGTAACAAGCAATATATGTATTTTTATTTCTTAAAAGAGCTATTTTTCAGGCAAATATTTCTTAAATATTTTTCTTAAAGATTCTCGAAATTCTATCCCCCGTGGTTAACCCCTATGTTGTGGATAAAATAAGCAATGCATCGTTTACCAGATGCACTGAGTAACTGAAATTCATGGGATTCAGAGTGCATATTATTATTTGAACACTGCTAGCTAGCACTAGGCTTGATATTGCTTCCTCAGTACTCAGTAAAAAAATAAGAAAATAAATTCTATGATGTTCCACTCTTTATAGCACATCAGATTTCCTTGGTATTTGAAGTTCTTTAAAACCATCTGTTAGACAAAGGAGAAGGGGGGATAAGAAAGTCATCTTTATAAAGTCAGGGTTCAGGGCAAACCTTAGATCATCTTTTCACAGGCAAAAATGATACCAATAATTCAAAGGAACTACATCAGAATAATTAAGATCAGAAAATGACCCTTCAGGACACATCCTGCTCACTCTTTCTCTGACCTTTTGTACAGCTCTGTAGCAGAAATAGGACAGGGAGATACTCCCAAGAGGTTACACAGAGATCCTCATGACATGACGGATATGTGGGTGTCATTAAACTGATGCTTCAGTTCTGTCTCTGCATTTCCACCCAAGGGATGTCTGAGCTTGGCTGGGATCAATGGCAAGTGCTGGGTAGCATGATAGGAATTGCTGTGAGAGAGAAAGCCCTATAAAAAAACCAAATAAATTATGGGTATAACCTAGTCATGTAAAATACTCCCAGACACATGTAGAACCTGGAGGTTTGTATAACTTTCTGTGACCTCTGGCTGGAAATGGCACAGATCTTTCCATATGAGGCAAAATATGGCCCTTCTGAAATAAGGGATGAGTGTTATCACACAGATTTTTTTCTTGTCTGTGGCCTGATAAGGCTTCTGGGGTTTGCCTAATGTTTCAGGACTGGTGCTACTTATCCCTTTTTGGGGGGGAAAAAGGGGAAAGGAAGAAAAAGAATTACATGGTTGCTTCAAAAGCTTTTGCTGAGTTGAGAATCACTTAATTCAGCTCTTTATTGACTCTTGCTAAGGAAACAGATCGACGGGGCTTTCACCAGAATAATTTAGGGGAAAGTAACGTGTGGCAAGTGGAACAGCAATTTCAAAATTGTTCTGGTTCTGCAGTGAAATACCCATGGGAGCTGGTTGTTAATTTATTGGAGCAGGAATTTTTTTTCTGGATATGCATAGCAAAAAGGAAACTGCACCCTTTTCTTTTCTCAAAATCTAGATCTTATTTTGATAATGACAGTAATAAAGCAGGCCAGGAAAGAGCAGAGTCATATAGAAAAACCAACATTATCACCATGATTTCTCAGCAATGCTCATATTGATGCCACTACTTAGAGAGAAGTTTTTGGACCTCAAAAGATACATCAGAATACATCATTGGCCAAAATGGAGGATGCTGTTTATCCCACACAGCAATGTGTGTGTGTGTTGCTCAGTCACCACTTTTTGCTCCTGAGGAGGTAACACATCTGAGTAGAATGTGGATCTTCACTCTAGTGAAAGTCATGTAGCTATAGCGACCTGAAAACGCTGTTAGTTACCAAATTCTTAATAATTTTTGTGTCTGAATCTTGCAGCTTTGCAAAGCTCCCTGTACAGGTTGTTGCTAGCCCAGGTATATCCTGAAATTCAATAAGGCTTGGTCACTTTGAACTTAAATCATCCTCAAGAAAAGTATGGCCAGACTTCCTTCAATTTCAAACAGCTGTAATGTTGCCATACATATTAACATTGATGGTTGTGCAGTAACTCTCAGGAGTTTCCTGGAAGCTGGCAAATCTTTTCTATGCCAATAACGTGAACCAAGAGATGTCTCGTGCTGCTAAGTTGATTGAAACACTTTTTAGTGCTTTCTTTGTACAGAGAATAAATAAAAATATTTGTTAAACCTAAGTTGTTTTAACTCAAAAGATAGCAACTTGATATTGATGTTTTCTAAACAGAAATTCTTTTTTTTATTCAAAAAATTTAATCTTAGAAGTTAATTACATTTAATAGTGAAATAAATGAAAAATAATAAAAAAATTAAATAAACCCACAACGAACGAAAAGACCCCACCCAAGCTTAACAATTTCATTAGATCCGAAATGGAACAGCTTTCATTCTTTTATTTTACTGTGGAAAAAAATAGCCAATGGCTGATTGTCAGATGACATAAGTCAGATGTTTGTGCTGCCCTAGTTATAATCACCTTTCACTTCTTTGACAATTGAAGACAACTTGGATGTTTGATGTTCTTTTTCTTATGGCCCATTTTTACTGAAAAAATAAATATTATCCAAGACCTCAAACTGTGCATTTTTGTTTTTCAATAATGAAAAATATGCTTAATTGCAAGTAGTAAAGTTTGAAACTGTGAAGAAAGGTGGTATTTTTACCAGTGACACAACGTTGCTGGTTTGCTGTGGAAGGCTGTGTGTATCCATGAAAGTGATTAATGCTCAGTCCTGGCTGCAAAGGGATAGTGACATTCTTTGGCATTTTCTATCTTACATCATGCTGTGTTCACCTATTTTCATAAGCAAATCTTTGCAAAAGACAGAACTACCTGTACCTGCTTTCCGCATCTAACATAACTTTCCAGAGCTTCATGTGAAAAAAGTAATTTTCGCTGCCACTAGTTTGAAGAGTAGCAGCAGAAATTGGTGTTAGTGTTGTAGTTCTCAGTGCTAACTTGCTTAGCTTATTTTTTGTAAAATCACTGAAGTGCTACCTAAATTTTAAAATACTTGAATTTTACTTGCAATACCCTTATAGTATTGATTTATTTTGCAGTATAAATATTTTCATTAATTCAAACTTAAATCAAAAAAAGAAAGACATTTCCCTCCCCCTTTTCTAAGGAGCACTTCAGGAAATGTGTTTAGAAATGACGTACTGAAAGTTTTCACCCTTTTAATTGCACACTGTCCAGTCCTGCTCTTTGTGGTTCCTGGAGCTTCCAGTTGAGATCTGGGTCTTACTCCTGCAAGCACTAACTGCACATAATCAGGAGCAATCCTGTTTCCAAGACCTTCAAGGCAAATGAAGCAAGACAGGAAAAATAAGCACCAGTGTTCCTGCTTTTTCCAGCTGGGCACTAAGGGACTGAGTGATTAGGATAGTTGCCCAGTGTCAGTAAAGTTTATTGCAGTAACAGGAATTGAACATATGTCTTCATTTTCCCAGGCTCCTGCTTTAAATAGAGACCCTCTTTCCTTCTGTGAAACCTTATTCTGTCTGAAATGCTGTATTCAAAATTCATAATGGTTGAACCTGAATATTTGAACATATGTTTTTCAAATTTGTTATATTTTTGTAAACTTCAAAAAAATTTGCCTGCTAACATTGTGTTTTCAGAGGCCATTAAATAGGCTGGGCCTAGATGTCAGGCCACAGTTTCAAAAACTTTTGCCAGCACAAATATCTTCCTTATGCAAACAAATCAATATTTATGTGTCCTAGCTGGACATTTACATGAACAAATACGAGTTTTGCCTGGGCAAACACTGATGCATGAAGCCTCCACTGGCATGTCTCAGGACAGAGTTTTAACTAAACATGTTTTCTAGCAATAAGTAAAGTGACCATTTTGAAAGTGTAGTCTTTTATTACATAACGAGAGTGATGAATTTCATATTAGTAAAATCTGGAGAAATAAATACTAATGGGACAGTGGAGAAATGTTTGATTCAACATCTTCTACTAGCTTTAGAAGTTTAGTACATCTTCCTCTTAGAAAGTTATTATTTTCTCCTTTTGCAGTGTACTCTATATTTTTACCATAATTTCTAGATGCAAGTTCTCCTACACAAATCATTAATTCAATGTCTGTTTAACTTCTTGGTTTTGAGTGACATGCTTTGATTCGGGGCAATAAATCAACAACTTTTGAGGGGGCAGGGAAGAGAGAAAAATCCTGTGATTTTAATTTCCGCGGACGGGCTGTTTGTGTTCTTTTGCTTAGGATTTGTCTTGGGTTATCCTTGTTGGCTGTAGCTGCCCACCAACACCAAATAAAAGATCCTAACTTGAGAAGTGGAGGCTGTCCAAAGTTTACGGAATTTCAATAAATTTAAATAAATATCGTCTCACCTGCAGTGCAATTCTTCTGTTCACACTGGGAGGTCTTGACAGAGTCTGTCTCCTTCACTCCTTCTAGTGCCTTGGAATGCAATCCAGAAAAAGAAGTAGGGGCCCAAATTTAAAACTGCAATCCAAAACACCTCTGCTTACTTGCTACCAACTCATAGACGTGTCTAAACTCCATAGTGTGATTTATTTTTGTCTTCAGACATTCTTAGGTATCTGAAACATGTTCCTCTCCCTCAGATCATCTTATGAAATCCTTTCTCAGCCACTTCCTTCAGTAGAGGGCTGTGAGAGACACAGGAATAATCTACCTGACAAACTAGATTATTTCTATAAAGAGTCAAAAATCTGGATCAATCTCTTCCTTGACCTTTTCCTTTCCTTTGAAAATTCAGTTAAGCCAAACCTTCCACTGATCCCAGTCAATAACGGAGGAGAAGCCTCACATATTTTTATTTGCTATTGCAGACAGCACCAGCGATGTTTCCCAACTTTTAGCCAACTGCAGAGGTGTGCCACCAGGTTCGCTGAAGGTGTGTTTATACTGATCCTGCATTCCCTGTGGTCTTGCACAGTGCAGTCATCACCCTAAGAGCATTGCACTCCTGCTCTCATTTCCAGATCCCTTTGTGTTAGCTGGCAACAGGGACCTTCAACATATTCCACTCTTTCTTGTGGTCCACCAGGGCAAGGGTAAAACAAAGCCAGACTGGCCACTTTTGGGAACCTTCTTGAAACCAACCACAGCAGAGGTTTATTTTCATGAGTGTTGAGCAGCATAAGCTAGCCTGGCCTTGAGAGTATTCTTACACAAGATTTCTTTCACACAATAATTTAACCTTTGCTGAGAGAATCCATTCCTCTTCCTATCATTTGCTGTTAGATGATTGTCACGGGACGAGTGTGAGCTTCACACAAGGCATGCCTTAGCCACAGGTTTTGGCAACAGTTTAAATTTGAGGAATCTCTCTGGCGTGCAAGTTCTAATGATGGCAAGTCTGATCTATTTATAAAATGAATTATTTATTAAACAGAGAAGAGATAACAGATGAAAGATCTTAATCAGAATCACTTACTACACAGAATAAAACTAAGAAGAACTGCTAGTAGATTACAGCATAACATGAATCAGTGCATGATATCAAGATACCTATATTAAACCTAGCAAAAGAAATAGTATTGATTAGGAGTTGAATGTAACTTATCACTGAAACGACGATAACACACACAGATTCCTTCACTTAATCCCTGGGGAGCAACCGCAAAGCAGGTGTCTCTACTCATGGGAGAAGCTCCACACATTTCCAGGGAAATGTATAGAAGATTTCTGCTTTGTGACAATTTGGTGTAAAGTAAGTGTCTGTCAGTCAGAAATCTAGCTTATCTTTCCAGATCTCACTTAACAAATGGTAAGATGTTTATTGGCAGCTGGGAGATGCCAGATAAATGTTAACCCTATGGAACAAAATAACTCATTACAAGACATCTTGTCCTGTTTGAGTTATCTGAATGTTTAACAAGCAACAGATAAGCTCTGGGGGTGAGATGCCCTGCTACAATGATATAATTTTGCTTCCTTCTTCACATCCTTTTCACCATGCAGCAAATAATACTAGCTGTTACATGTCACCACAGGTGTTCTGGGCCACACACAGTGTGTGTTCATTGTCCCTTCATTAAAGGGCAACCCCTCTGGGCCTCAAAATTAAAGATGAATAGTTAATCCCTTTACTTCTACCACAGTTAGAAGCAAAATGAAGCTTGTGTTTAGAAAGAAGATTGTAAAAATTAAAATGAATACCTCAGGTACTTGTGCTACTTCAAATATAAGGCAACACAACTTCAGAATTTCTCTTTTAAGACATCTTTTCATTTGGATGGACCCCAGTTACTTCACAATTGTTCTCTCATACTCAGCATTCATGGTGTCTGTTGCTGAGTGTATTGGGTGAGGCACCTAATGTGCAGAACTTGTCCTCTTGCTGTAGGTGCGTCTTATAGTTTGCAACTCAAAATGAGTCCAAGCAACTTAGAGTTTTATTCCCAAGTGTCCCTTGACTATGAACTGGGAGGCAATTTTATCCTTTCTGCTCTGAAAGCATGCCTGAGAAAATTGACAAGAACTCGTCATAACCCCTAACAGCTGAGTTTGACTCATCAAGCATAACTTGATCCTCCAGAGTTCAGCCTCTTGGAACAGAAGCTGTGCCAAGAGATACTGCTTTCAGCTGAACAAAATCAAACATTAAAAGTATTTGAAATGTCCTCTTCCTCCCATGACAGAGGTGAAATTATTTGAAATGCCCTTGTCAATTCACTTGGCATAGGTGAAATTCAGTGGCCTATAATCCTGCTTAAATGATCCCAGATAATCAACAGAGAAAGTGGAGGGACCAAACTCAACACCAAACTGAAAGAGCGGGCAAACCACACGTGTAGTTTGGGTTTGGGTCATTTGCTTATTAACACAAGGCCTTAATTTCTTTCAGCTTTCTAGAGCATCTAATAAGATGGTCTACTACACAGCTCCAGCAGGCATGATATAAAGATATTCCTAGAGGCTATCCATGGCCTAGCAAGGAAAAACTTCTTTAGTTCCTTCTGTAATTAAAGGTCCAAGTTTGGCTGTAGATTAAACCAGAATTTGATTAATTTCTATTGATGAATTTCTAAAGGACAATATGGTTAGATTCTTGGTTTAAATCACATTCTAGAGAACACAGCTTTCAGTGGTGGCTTCAGAGGGAAGAGAGAGATTAGCTGTTGTGGAGGCTTTTGCTGTCTTAATAATAATTTATCATCAAAAATTATGTTAAATATTAAGAGTTACATGCCAGCCCCAGCAACATTTGTTCTTAGAACTACTTATAAGCTAAGCAAAATACGTTAATAATACCAGGAAACACAAATGAAACTGTAGTGAACAGATACTGCCCCATTAACAGTTTGGGGAAATCCAGCTACCTTTCATACCACCTTTCTCTTCTTGCTTGCTGGCGAAACATGAAAGGCTGACATAGCCAAATCTCTTTTAGTATTTAGGTATCTTACTTCAGATAAGAGGGAAGTGGTTGACTACATATTTGACTATATCACCTTTTAATCTTACATTTAAAATCAGATTGTTTAATAAAAATCTGGTTTTGATGTTTGCCGCAGTAGGCTGAAGACAGTTGTAACTCGGGAGATGCAAAATAAAAGATCAACTTGTCTGAGTTTTCCTTCCTCTTTTAGCACTCTATGTGCTAAAGTGCCTGAATGAGTAAAAGTTGTGGAGAAGGCACACTGAGAATAGTCTGAGAAGTAGAAAACAGAACAAAAAGTGGTTTATGCCTTCTCATTCATTCACCTTCAAACAGGAAAGTTTTCAGAGGTTTCAGTTCAAAGAAGCCTAGAAGCTACTAGCTAGGTAGAAACCATGCCATAGTATATTGAATCCATACCTACCCAGCATTAGTACCCAGGGAATCAGGAGATGCAATGGACCTGCCAGGATTGACAGGTACAGGGGGTTGTGGGGGAGTTTTTGTATTCACCACGTAAAGTTGGTAACACCAACTTGCATTGCTCAAAGAAAATGTACCTATAGGAATGAGATAAACCTATAGCTGTTGACTTATCTGCATTCTCATCTGGTCAACCACTTCATACAGAGAGGAAAATACCCTTAGGAGCCATCAATTTTCCTTCAAACACCCTTCCTTTCACTGTTTAACTGAATGTCTTCCATTTTGTTTAGGGTTTAGGAGACTTCTTTTCTGGGCTGATGGTTTCCAGATCACAGCTGGGAAATCGACTGTAAACAAATGGCAATTTACACTACCTATAGAACTTATTTATCAAAAGTGTCATCTTTTGCCTGTGCTGCAGTCCTTCTACCCTGCATCACAGGGGCTTGTGAGAGAAGTGAACCTTGAGGAAAAATTAGGAGATATTCACCTATGGTCTTATCTATCACAGTTCTGTGTCACATTAAATGTAGCTTCTGAAGAAGAAACCATTTAAAATGGAATTCATGCTCATATGAAGATATTTCCAATGCTGAACTTTTCATGCAAAAAATACCTTCAATTTTCACCACACTTATCTTTTTTCATAATGTCAATATGCTTTGTTGTACATGTTCCCCAAGCTAACCACGAGGACTTCATCCTGCTTCTCTAAGTGTGCCCATAAATGTGGTTTTAACCCCAGCAGCAGGCAAAACACAGTATCACAAGTTTTGGCAGGAAGGGGAGCCAGGAGCTGAGCATGGTAAACACAGACAGAGATGGTGTCCTCATCAACAAGGATGCCATCCTTAGGCACCTGAACATGGCAAGTGGAGCATGTTTTGTGATAACACCTTCAGACAAGAAAGAGTCCAGACTGCCAGAGGAGCCCCCAGTGACATGGAAGGTCCAAGGTCAAGCAAGCAGGTCAGGTCAGCAACAGGTCAGCAATTCAGTGGTAGGATCACTCTGTGCTTGGATGCAACCGCCAGGGTTGGACACAGTCTGTTGGTCAAAGTGTGAGGCAGGTCCATGGTCAAGCCAAAGAGTCAACTCAAGGCATGAGGGTTAAGGTGCAAATCACCAGGATACCCTGGCCAGGACTGGACACAACTACAATGCAGCCACCCTGACCAAATTTGAGACTGTTAGATTAAGAGCTGTGCTGGAGAGAAAAAGGGAGAGTGGCAGCTGAGCCTTCCTAATGGTCTCTAAGAGCTCTTGTCTGGGCTCAACACCTGCTGAAACTGCCCCTGATGCCAGAGTGCCAAACCCTCGGGCAGAGTGGCACTTGCTTCAGTGAGCAGCATGCACTGAACCCTGCACTGCTGTGGCTGGGTTGCCCCTGGTCCACAAGGACCTGCACTTGTGCTACCATTTTGCCTCCGAATGCACCGAGGCCACCATCGTCCAAAATGTGGTCTGAGGGCCAGCACCCGTTTGGGTGATCCCCAAAGGGGTTTCTGGATTGTGATCTTAGTGCCGGGGGAAGGGTTCTGTTGCATTTTGTTTGCAATATTAACTATAGTGCATGGCTGCAATTATACCAGAATACAGCTTTTGTAAGCAGTAACGTTAAGTAGAATTAATCTGTTCAAATTTAGGTATGTAGAAATTACATGGCTAAATCAGACATCTCAGAAAGCTGAAGTGTAACTCTTAAGTAAATCACCACAAGAAATTTTGGCATTTTGGTGATGTGCATCACCCAATTTAACAAGATATACAAATGTTGATTTTAGTATTTTGCACTCAGTTTTTTTCCAACACGATTGCTTGTCTTCTGTCAATTAAAACAGCAGTACTCTTAGTTCATCTGAATTCATTCTTTCCATGCCCTAGCAGACTGAAATTGTCTGCTAGGGCATGGAGGAAAAGAAATTATGTTTATTATGTACAAAGAAACTGGGACTGTTTATACAGAAGTTCATTCACAGCTCCTGCTAAAACAAAGTGCTTGTTATTTCTCATGAAAACTCCAAAGTGTTCACAAAGGAACCCCCCATTTAAATAGAAAGCAACTGGCTTTTAGGAGCAATCACTTCATGCACTTTTTTCCTTAAATGTGAATTCAGCTTATGAATTTGTACTGTCACATTAGAACTCAAATTTTTATGCTAGATATTAATAAATCACTTGCATTTTTTTAGTTAATAGTTCTGCTTCAAGCATGCAAGGCATTTTATGCATAAATTCTCCACACATTTCATGGCCCCACATAACTCCTCAAACAGATTATCGTAGGTAAGGCCCAAAGAATTGGCCATCAGATCTTATGAAAGCTCTATGTTTTTATCTCTTACCAAAACTGGTAAACTTCTGACGCACTGTCTTCCTATACTTCTTGTTAATGGACTGGTGCTAACCCAGTAGGTCCATGTCCTATATTGATGTAGATAATGAATTCAATTAGGTGTCCTTCATGAATTTCAGGCCATTTTTTTCAGCTCAATTCTCCAGTTTGTAGACATCCAGCACACTTGTAGATTTCTCCTCTTTTGTGTCATTGACTAATTGATGTAAGCATCCTATCTGTTTCTTCATATAAGCTGTTAATGAAAATATCAAACATCTTTAAACCCAGAAGAGCCTTTCATGGATCTCCATTCAATACTGTCTTCAGGTTGATGGTGAACCATTATTAACTACTCTGTGTGCAAACTGCTCTGTATGTGTCCGCATGCATGATCTGATCCAGAGCAGCAGTGTATCTTTGTCCTGCTAATGTGCATTGATTTAGTTTTATGGAGATTTTGGAGTGTGTGACCTAGACTCCCTTAAGATGAAGCTAAATCTGAATTTTGACTCCAGGCATATACAGAAAGCTCTTCAAATCTGTCCAGAGACTGGTGGGGTCCAAACTAGTGATTGGTTTTTTTGGTGTCTTTCAACACAGGCCTCTAGTTGTGTCTACTCCTGTTGTGTCAAATTATGTGTTGTCTATGCATGTTTTCCAAGCTTGTTTATCAGACTATCACCAAAGACAAATTTGAGAGTTCTATTAAACACATTATGGCATGATTCTGATTCCATAGCTTTGCTACAGTGACTTCACTTCCTTGCTTTAATGTTTCCTTTAATGTATGAAAGCTCCTTTGTGATTTGTAACTGACTAAAGGAGTATAAATCTACAAATGCCTAAACTGCTTCTTGATATGTCATGGGAGCTGCAAATCATCACATCAGTCAGAATTTTGTGAAGTAGCATTATAGTCTTTCTCTCTGAAAACTGCCAATTTGAGCACAGTACTTGTCAAAACTTGTTTGGTTTTTTCGCTAGTTGGGAACACTGTTATTTGTCCATTTTACAATCAGGCAAGGAATGTGTTTAATAAGACAGTTCTTTCATCTATATTGGTCCCCAAGAAAGGCTATTGCTGTCGGAATGTCTGCTGCCAGCTTCTTGTAGGAAACTGAGCTGGTCGCTCATGGTTGCTGCTAGTAAAATGAATTGTAGGATCTTCTAAGTAGCAGGAACCTCTGTAAAATTCTTTCATAAAATGTGTCTTTCCAGGGCGAAGTATCAAAACATGCAACTGGGGGAAACAAATGAAAGAAAAGTTTCCTGTCCCTCCTCCTACCTTCAATGAATCCTTCATGCTGGGAAGTATCATGTTTCTTGAACCAGCAGAACTGGGATGCTGAAAGTTTGTGAGAGGAAGCTTTAGCTGAACACAGATCAAGATGCTGGGCCCAGTCCTCTTCTACCATGGATGGGTGGAGCCCCATTCCTGAAGAGTGTGCCGTTTGATACTACTTACACTTTTTCCATGGTACTACCAAGCGTCTTTGCCAACTGCAAACTTTTGCTTTGTTCTCTTGACTCTGATTTTCTAAGACGTGTATATTTGCTTAGTAGTATTTACTAAAAGATTCAGTGCCTTAAAAACCTTGATGCGTTTATCACACTCTCTGCTTTTGCGTCTAATTCTCCTCCTAAGCTTTTCATCAATGTGAAATAATGCATGATGGTAGCGGCAGTGCCTTTGGTGAGAGCCACAGGAGCATCAGGCCACACATATTTTTGTAATTTATACACCCAGAAGTTCCTGCTCCGAGAGCAATCACAAGAGCGTCAGCACCAATACTGACTATGCCAACAGGACTACTTTGCAGACAGACTTATCTTCCCTTGCCATCACTTTGGTAAATCGAGAAGCCCTCCCCAACTATGCCCAAGCCTCCTTGGTTCTTGTTGGTTGCACGGTCTAAATGGCGTGTCCTTTAGCTCAGCCTTGCGTTTCCTGCGTCTGGAGTAAGTCAAAGAGAAGGTCCAGCCAGGTGGTTTGTGATCAAAGTGCTGTGACCAGAGAGATCTGTGAATGCCCAGATCAGGCCACCACTTCACATGGTAGCCACGATGGTAAAGCACGGGATTCAGTAAGAACTTTAAAGATCTTGTGGAGCAAAGGAGAGCCTGGGAGACCGGAGCTTTCCTTTCCCTGGAGCCTTCCCTTCCCTGGAGCCTTTCAGAAGAGTGACTTTGATAAGAGGAACAGCTCAGCCTGTTGAAACTGGTCTTCCTAGGTTTCTTCAAGGGGGAATTACTGAATTAATCAGTTGACTGGCCTCTGCATCAGATTGTTGATTCATATGAGGAAGATCTTAATTAAGGCTAAGGTCTACCACTGCACGCAGCAGTCACTTTCTCTGTCTCCTTTCTGGGGATCTTTCAGCTTCGGGAAGTGATGGGGCAAGCAATAAAAAAAAGCCCATTTTGTAGAGTTTCTGATGAGTTGTGTGGGCCAGTCAAAAGGGAACAAATACTTCTGAGAAGGCTTTGAGTGACTATGAGTGGATCTCTGGTTATCATCCAATTGGAAAAAAAAAATAATCTCCTTTGTAACATTTCAATTTTTTCAATTGCTCATTGTTGCTTGCGGTTCTGGTTCCCAGGACTTAGTGACCATAAATCTTCATGTGAAAGCAATGACTTCTGTTTTGATGTATGTAAGATGTGGTAATATATATGTTAAGATACGGCAGTAAAATCCCAGAGTAGACCAGACTTCAAAGGACGTCTTAATGCAATCAGAACAGAGCATTTGCAGGTCTAGCTATAGTCCAAATCCTACTGGCTCAGACTTCTCTCCATGTATCAGCCTTCGAGATTCTTTGCTAGTTTAATCTGCAGGCATCTTAGACTGGCTGGTCCATAATTTCTTAAAAGCAAATCTTCAATCTGATCTTTAAATATCTCCAAAAATGTCAGTTTTTAACATAGAAGAATCTTTATGTAAAAGATCTTGTCACTGTGGCAGAATAGTCAAGAGAAGGCCCATGGCCAGGCATGAGAAGTAGGACACAGTGATTTTGTGGATGATTATGGTTAGATTTTTGCTAACACCATATCTAAATATTGCCAATGCTGTATCTAAATAACAGCTCTATCAAGTATTAGAAAGGATTTTAGTAGCAGTAGGTTGTTGTGTCATGAGCTTCACTGAGACCTCCTTGCTTTCTAAATTTCACAGAAATGCCTAGGTGTGGTTAGATCCATTTATTCTCAGATTTGATCAACACCTTATGTCTAAAGGGTTATAACATAAGAAGATCCAGCTAGAAACATGCAGGTTTAAAGTTTTTGGCCTTGCAGATTCACAAATACAAAACATCAAAGCATCTATGTAGCTACTTTAGGATTTTATCTCTCTATTTGACCAGATCTTAGTGCTTTTTACTCACCAGTCCAAAAGTGAGTGCTCCCCATTTTTATGCTGGACATACCCTGCAGATGTCCCTGCCAAGGGTGAGGATCTATCCAGACAGTTCATCCTGAAATACTCACCTAGTGTTCCTATCTTAGGGCAAACCACATGGCCCATCAAAGAGAGAAAGTGTGTGTGTGCATGAGGACACATGCAAAGATACAACTTTCACCACCATCACAGTCATTCCTAGTCTTGTCTACAACTTCTTATGTGTTCAGTGTTGCAGCATGAAGTCATTTGTCCTGATTGCTTAGTCAGCCTCCAATATCATATAACTAGTTATGCCTATAGCTGATATCTTGCTATTACTTTCACTTCAGCAGTAAGATAAAAGTGCCACAACTTTATGCATTTCATTTCCTGTGTAACGTGGTTGACTGGTGATCATTGAGTTCTTGCCATCATTTGAGTGGTTTAACTGAAAAAATTAATTGTAGCCAAGAGATTTGTGTACCAATTAAATACACATTAAGACCCCATATTAGGTAATCATGTACTATCCCATAACTTTATTTTCATAATCATTCAGTACATTATGTTATGAGAAAGATAAGAGAAGGTGCTTCAGCAAACTTATCAAGACTACTTGTGGTTTACTGAGGAAGCTGTGCTTATTTTCCACAAGTTACAGCTGACTCCTGAAACATTCAAATAAAATCTGATGGGAACTCCAGTTCTGCTCCTCTGGGATTCTAAGTATAATGCTGACCCACGTTCTTCATAAAGTAGTGGGCAGCAATATGATGATAATTTCTACATGAAGCTGAATATCATCTGTTGGCAGCTGAGTCACACATGAGCTTCTGCTGGTTCTGGGCAACTTGCTCTACCTGAGTCATGCTGCTTCTGCTAGGTATCATAATTAGCTATGTTAAGGTTCCAAATATATAAATACATATCTGAGAGGCTTTGCATCTATGCTTTTATCTATCCTTGAATGTTCAAATATGTTGGAAAATCTGGAATAACAGGCTGTATTGTCTACAAACGTTACCTACAAACATAGTGAAACAAAATGAAACAAACAAAAAGCCCTATCACTGAGCTGAGAATGGTGGAACATTGCCCATGCTCCACCTCCAGCTTCAATTTAAAAATGACCTCAGGCAGAGCAGCATTCATGGCTTCCTGGCTTTCAGCACTGGGAGTAGTCATTTGCAATGCCTTCTGGGAAGGATAATGAGAAACACTGATTTATTACCAATCCTTTCCGCAAAACCTTTGGATCCCTAAATTTCCACAGCAATTCTCTGGGCTTGGGTTGCTTCACCATGGGCTCGTCATCGTTGTCTTGTTCAGGCACTGTATCAGTCTTAAATGGAGCTGTCACAAGGTTTGAATATACTATGTAATGAAGAGGGCTGGTATCAGCAGCTTGTAAGATGGCCTTTAAGATATACCAGCTCAGACATTCCAGCAATAAAACTATGGGAAAACAGCTGCCTGTTGGAGTAAATAACCTGTAGGATGTGGATCTTTGCATTATGCTCTAGCAGAAACCTCTGGCTTCTTCTTTTCCGTTCTGTCACTTTCTCTGGTCTCTCCTCCTGAGTAACAAGTGATAAAACAAGAGGAGATGGCCTCGAGTTGTGCCAGGGGAGGTTTAGATTGGATATTAGGAAAAAAATCATCACTGAAAGGGTTGTCAAGCATTGGAGCAGGCTGCCAGAGAAGTTGTGCAGTCACAGGCACTGGAGGTATTGAGAAGATGTGTATATGTGGCACTGAGGGATATGGTTTAGTGGCGGATTTGTCAGCGTTGGGTCAGTGGTTGGACTTGATGACCTTAAGGGTCATTTTCAAACTAAATGACCCTGTTATTCTACTCTATAAGGAGCTGCTCATCCCATTAAGAGGTCTTGGGTGGAGATTGCAGACATTCTTCATAACTGGAGAAAGGGTTATTAATTCGATTCTTACTCCTTCCCAGAATTTTATCTTATTTGAAAACAGTGCTCTCGCTTCTGCAAAACAACAACAAAAAAAGAAAACCACAAATGTGACTAGTTGCTCTTGCAAAATGATTTTGGGTTTTGTGCAAGAAATTATGCCCCCTGTAGAAAAGTTATCTTTAGATCTTCCATCTCCACAACAGTCAGAAATTTATCTCAGCTTCGGTGTAATTCTTGCTCCCTTTGGTAAAGTAACCTCACAGGTAAAGAGGGATGTCTTATCTGTTACTAAAATCTGTACTCACAGCAATGACAGAAAGAAAAAAGAGAGAGCATAGGTGAGAAGAAGAGTAGTATACCATAAATCTTGTCTGGGATGAACATCTTCAATTAAAATAAGTAGCCTGATCTAGTTGAATAAGTAGCCTGATGTAGCCTGCTCATTGCAGAGAGGGTGGTTGAAGTAGATGACTTCTAAAGGTCTCTTCCAAACTAAACTATTCTATGATTCTATAAAAATACAATGCAGAGTCAGGTCTGAAATGGTCACAGCAAATCTTGCAGACAATGAGACAGTGGGCAAAATCAGTCTGCCTTTCCCCATGTTTATCAAAATCAGAAATCCATGTTTGTGTTGGATATCTAGGGTCCTTACTGTTTACACGGAGAATAAACCACCCCTGGAAAACGAGTCATCTAATCCTGAAATAGGTTGTGTTTAAGATACGTCAAGTGAACCATCATTTGGAGAGGTCTGTTTCTCTTCAGTGACTTCAAGACAGCTGAAAATGACTTCCATGCTGCCATTACTCATCATACTGAATTGTCTGAAGTCAGGTGACATGAAGTCTACATCCAGCACACCAGTAAAGAACCTATCAGCTCTTCTGAGTTCCATCATTAACAAAGCAAGCAGAGGTGAGTTGATTTATTACCTGATGTAGAGCACCAAGGTCCCACTGCCAAGGCTGAAATGACCCACGGTTTCCCTTATCAAGGTGAAGATCTGTATATGACGTTTTACATTTCAGTGCCTGGAATCGTGTTCCTCTCACCTCACTACAGCTGACTTTGTCATCCATGCTGGCAGTGGAAAGCAGTAAGAACTTTTAGCATGGGATTCACTTGTCCTATCTTAAAAATCTGCTTAAGGCAAAGAAGAGTAACTCCATAGTTTGTGTTAATTAGATTTACTAAATGCCCATTGACTCTAAGAACAATTTACAGTGATTAACTCCTGTGTAAATGTCCACATTGTACCTTTCAACCATCAGGCAAATGGTGTTCCTAATACATGAAGTAGCTGATTCCACCTTAATTTACCAAGGTCTTAGAGGAAACTTAAAGAACCCAAAGATTTGTACAAAACAGCTGTTATTTTGCTTGGTGCTCCTACTTCTGACCTGTTTTGCTCCTCACACTGCTGCCATTGCTACTTTCCATTGGAGTAACACGGAACCTATGTATCAGGGTATACAGAACAGAACAGGGCACATTACTTCTCCCAGGAAACTTGGTTCTGGTTACCCAAGGCTCTGCTCTCCTCAAGCGTCAGTGGTGCATCAATTGCAGAAAGCACTCAGCACGCCTGAAAAGCAAACTATTTCAAATTAGATGTCTTCCATGCAGTTTGAATGCTCTCGTCCCAGGCTTTAGCTGTGAAGGAAGGGTGGTTGTGACACTGGGCTTTGTGTTGGAACATAAAGTAAAGAAAATGCTCACATTTTTATTACCCAGAAAAAAGGATTCTCTCTTCTCCTTCCTAACTGCTACTCGGATTTTAGAAGAAGAAAAGGCTAGCACATTTTTTGGCACAGAAACACTTCCAGATTGTGTCTTATTTCTTTGAACTATGCAGGCTAAGATAATGATATAAGGATAATTATATTTCATGCTTCAAACTGAAGTTGATAGGAGAGAAATATCCTTCTGTGAGGAGCTTCTACATCATGTTTAAAACATCTGTTATTAGCTGAAGCCAGAAAGACCTATGCATGTACTTAATGAATATATTTAAAGAATGGAGAACACAACCAGCATTAAAAAAAAAGGCATTTTTCTCCTTATATTAGCTAATCTGATATTTTAGTTGCACCAATAGTGAAATTGTCAATGATATATCCCATGCTGATCATGAGTGTACCAGAAAAGTAATTCACTAGCAACTTCAAAACATGTAGTTTCTAGAAAAAGATAACAGTAAAATTATCTTTTATACAAAAAGACATGGAAGTTCTTACCACATGAAAAAAAAGGCTTCAAGATAAGCAGAGAATGCTTCCTTAGAAACAAGCTCGCCAAAAAGCAAAGAAAACCCATTGATTTAGACTGCTACTCTAATCATTCAACTCCGCGTGCAGTAGAGATTAGGTCTAGAAATCAAGAGGCTGTTTCCTGAGGGCTGCTAAGCTCCGTCACTGAGGGAGACCATGGTAAGGCTGTCTGTAGCCTCTCTACAGCCCCTGTCACTATTCAGGAAGTTGAGTAGACATGTATTGAAGGCTGCTTCAAAATTAGTTATAGATAGATGGTTGCAAAGAGCCTGGATTGCCCCTCTTTTAGGTTTTGTACAGTTTAAAACGATACTGAGTGGACATAGATCATGCAAATGAAGAGACATGGATAAGGAAACTTTTGAACTTAGAAGTCTTCTTCTGAGGGTGTTTGTTGCTGGGAGGGGATCTGGAGGAAGAGCACTGCAATAATGCAATAGTAAGCAGTAAGGCATGGTTGGCATTTGGCCGTCTGCTGGAACATGAAGCAGCAGGACTTCTGTGCGACAGCTGGCAGGACAAGTCTAGCAAAATGCCTAGTAAAATAAATGAAAGCCATCTCCTGAAAATGAGGAATGGTATTGGACTGAGACTGATTGTGCTCACGCGAAATATCTGAGAAATGAATCCTTCCTCTTTTATTGTTTCACCTATAATGCTCTTGGTGCAGATGCTTTCATGACGGGGAACTGGAATGTAATTGAAAACCTTACGTTACCAAATTAATTCCTTTGGAGGAAGAAGAAGGAATTCCTTTGTTGCCTTCATTTATCCTCCAGAGTAGATTTTGTAAAATTCTAGAAATTTTGCTTTTCTTCTTGCCCATTAAACTTAGAGAATGATTGAATAACTTCTTATGTTTTTCTTTTCTGGCACTCGATAGTTTTGATACTTTACGTTTGAATCACTGTGAGGTCTTAAAGAGGTGACAAATAAATCAATAAACAAAAAGCTATAACTTCGGGGTTGGTTCCAAATTTGTGATTTGTAAAAAGGGGTGGAATACCAAGATCACCAGCCTCTGGTAAGGATAAGTCTTTCACACTATTAGGGTAATAAAGGGCTGCGGAACATAAGTGGTGCCATTTGGAAAGGAGCTGGGGCAGCATCTGACAGGATATTTGACAAAGCAGTTTGTTTGTATGTCTCTTGCTGTACACAACACGAAGCTGAGCACTGGCAGAAACTCTCTGAGTGAAAGGATGTTATTAGGTCCCTCTTGCCTCTGCAACTGGCAACGTGACTGTAGCTGACTGATTAGCAAAATTGCTGATCATCATTTTTAGTCTTGAAATTGTGGGGCTGTGGGTTTTTTTTGTTTTGTATTGTTGTTAGAGAACAAGATAATAATTCATGATGAAACCGTATAGGCTACAACAAAAAACCCCATAAAACAAAAACCTTTGCAAAGCAGTTGGTATTCAGTTCTCCGACAGGGAGAATTTAGAATAAAAGGTTGCTAACATTTTGGCAGTGTTTTCCTCAGGCTTTCTCTTGTATTTGTGCCAAATATCTCACAAGGCTCAGATTTGATTAAAATGGCAATGCTCTCTGCTACTTGAATGTAATTAGAGCCATTCATTACAGCTTTAGTTGACAGTTTGGCAACCTGTACATTTTTCTGAATATGGACAGCATTCCATGGAAACAGTTCAAGGGAAGAGTGCAAGAAGAGGGTCCTCTCTTGAACTGCAGCAAATGGAAGGCTGTCTATGTTTAGAGAAGTTTACAGGTTTCCAAACTGTCAATCGAAGCTGCAAGGAAGAGCTCTAATTAGATTAACCTAGCAGAGCACTGCAATTTTTGTCAGCCAGCTCCTGTGAGCCCCTGCTGCGTAGTTATCACATATGCTACAGGACCATTAAGTATTTCTATTGCAAGTCATTCTATTTTGCTGCTATTAACCCCAGCCTTAGAACACTGTTGGATGGAAAGTAAATCAAGAAAATGTGTTTGCCTATGAAAACCTTCTCTTCAAGCCAGCTTTTCTGCAGAATTTAGAAGAAGATTTTTATCTGCTTGAATTTCCCACCTTTTCTAGTACGAGTATAACAAAATGACACCAATAAGGTCAGAGCTGTCCTGGGCTTCTTTCAGGTTACTAAGGAATTGTATCTTTCAGTTCAAAATATTAAGTCAACTATTGCTTATTTTCATTTTGCATTCTTCTGTGCCGTGTCCTGAAACTGAAAAAATATAGCATGAAATGTCATTTAAAGCATCTCCCAAATAATCCGAAAACACAAACCTCGTTAATTCCAATCAAATTTTCTTGTGATTAAAGTAGGAACGTGTTAGTCCAAAATCTGATGAGAACAGCTCTTTGTTTTCCCTGTGGCTCATCACTGTTAAAAGGGAAAAGCAAGAGTGCAGATTAATGGACGGGCCAATGTGTAGTTTAGTTTTACATTGCTCGTTGCTGGGCTACTTCACTATGCGAAGTGAGGGATGATAGCCTCATTGCCCTTGTGGTTTCATGGCAAACTGAACACTAAGGCTGT
The DNA here is from genome assembly GCA_013397755.1 of Cnemophilus loriae. Taxonomy (NCBI): domain Eukaryota; kingdom Metazoa; phylum Chordata; class Aves; order Passeriformes; family Corvidae; genus Cnemophilus; species Cnemophilus loriae. Next base: position 1,699,502 of record VZTF01008251.1, read on the forward strand.
GCAGGAAAGAGGGTGTATCTGGATGAAAAATGGGTTCAAAGCTGTAAAGTCTTGAGATCATTTGTTTGTTTACATAATTGTACAAAAAGCCCAGTTCCTCTCAACAGCAATAGGAACATGCAGACCACAAGCTTTTGCCAAAGTCTCCCACCAGACAGTTTAGCCATGTGCCAGAGAAACATCTGTCTCTTTCTGCCTCAATTCCTCTATCCTCTGACATTTAACTGCTTTCCTCATTCCCAGCCTTGTTAGATGTCCCTGAATCTGGAATCTCAGAAAACCTCTTAGCTCTGGGTGGAGTCGTGGCTTCGGGCTGGACACTTAGAAATGCTTTTATTCTGCTCTGCAGAAGTGTAAGTTGCAGAGCTGTCACAACTCAGGACATGGAAGGCACCAGGAAGCTGTTACCTTCCTGATCCTGAACACCCCCCTTTCCTTCCAGATCATCTGAACATCCCTGAGCTAGCTCATGTAATTGCTTTTACAATACCTATGATGACCCTTGACGTAGTTGCTTGCTTTGCCCGTTCTATTTAATTTCTCTTAGTCCTTGTGTAATTTTAAACTGTGTTAAATACATTAGGTAAGAAATCAAGTCAAGCTGAGCCAAACAACATCCTTACTGTCACAAATGTAATTGCAAATGTTTAACTATTTATGTGGTATTCTCCCTTTCCAACTTTTCAGCTCATCATTGCAAATCCATTTTACTCCTTTCCCATTCTTGTTGGAACCTCCCTCTGTGTGATCCTCTTTCTTTCCCACACAGAATGTAAATAACAGGTTTCAGATGCTGTTGTTTGGCTTGGCAGAGGACCTCACAGGCAATACCTGCTCAAGTGATTTTAACTCATAAACTGGGATTTTACTGGCAGGCCAAATGTACTTGGTGCCTACCTCTGTACAGAAGTGCCGCAGTTATGTTACATTCTCCCATGGGTTACTGTGTTTTAAAGTCCTGCTTCTCATGGGAACGCAGTAAATCCATGAAAGTGCTGAAAGTTTCTCTATGCCTTAGAAACATTTTTATGCAGTTCTATCTGAAATTTTCTCTAAAATGTATATGCATTTATGTGTAAGAAGGCACTCATGTCACCTGAGAAGCATCCTTAGCTCCATGTGTTCTTTTACTTAGCCATAAACATTGATATCTGTATTGAATATGAAAGGGAATTGGAAACATATGTAGGTAAGTGTATGTAAGTACACAGTTTGAGACTACATTAAGTTGACTGAAAGCAAAATAAAATGTTCTTTAGAGAACTCTGTGGTTAGCTTTGTTTCTAGAAGTTTTCTATTAACTCATTTGTGGTTCCCTCGTCTGTATTGCAGTCTGCACTGAACACAACGTAGACAGCGATGGTCACAAATGGCCTTCAAATGCATTCCCTACCTGGCTAGGATACTCAGCACTATTTCTTTCACCTGATGCATGGGAATTGTTGTGGCCAAATGTGACGCACAAGACTCCACGATTCACACTTCAACCTAAAACTACTATAATTCACGACTGAAAATACGTTCATATTGCAAAGCTGGTCCCTGGCTTTAGAATCATAAAATCACAAAATGGTTTGTGTTGGAAGGGACACCTTTTTGCCCATGATGTCACCATCCTGGCTTCTGGGCTCAGCCATGCCCCGTGGTGGGGCCATTGGAGCCATATGGAATGGGCTGTGTCCGACATGGAGCGGCCCAGCCGCTCCTCACAGAGGCTGGCCTGCAGACCCCGCTGCCAGCACTACTGCACAGCAACCCATACACATTTCTAGACAGTGCAAAAAAAACCATAAGCCAGCATGGAATCACCTTTTTCAGAACACATATAAGGCAGATGTAATGGTACTACTCTGTGGCGGTTGGCCTCCTTTCTCCTCATTCCTGGTTGTTTTCATCCCTGCTGCAATCCAGTTCTGCCACAAAAACTCTCCCTCCGTCTGTGCATTTGATCTGCTTTCACTGATGTTGATATGTCAATTGAAATTCAGCTGAGTGTCTCAGTCTGGAGTACCTTTCATTTATCTAGGGTGGCCTCAGGGGTACGTGGTGTGTGCCAGATACACCTCTCAGTTCAGTCTCCTCTTCTGCCTTTGCACTTAAGCCCATGATGAGACTGATGGCTGGATTCTGTTTATACATCAACAGCTTCCTCTAGGGACAATCCATTTTTTCCTGGGCCAATTTCTGCAGAACAAAACTGGTGTGCTTATTTTGGGTGTTCAGGCTCCCCCCTGTTGCCACCATCTCTCACATGGTAACTGAGGCTACACTGTCAAGTTGCACCCCTCGGGATACTTTTTCTCTCAAGTTCCTCAGGACAACAAAGGTGGGACATTTGTAAATATCCATCTCTGCGCAGATTCTCTGATTGGCTTGTCAGCTTGTCAGGGTATCTCACTTCCAGACATCTGCACAGAGGAAGAAAGGATGCTCTGACAATTTTGTTGGTCTTCAGGGCCTCGCTGGCATCTTGCTGCATGTCAGAGTGCTTTCCTGGTTATCACCAGACACCAGAAGACACTTTCATTTGTTTCCAGTGTTATCTACCTGAATAGCTCCTGATGTGATCTACTCTGCTGCTCTTTGGCTACTCTGGAAGGTGTGTTGGGCAGTAATTTTGCATGATGAGGTGCCTTCGGGCCTTGCTTTGGGATTTGCCACATTTGTTGGTCAGGAATGTACCAGTGATATCCATATAAAATCGTAACTCACTAATGTCAGGTCAGGTTAGGGTTGCATGACTCATACATTTATATATGCAAGGTACATAATTCACTTATAACAGACTTTTAAAATATGCAGGGAAGAAAACTCAGGCTTAATCCATTAAAAATTACATCAGAAAGGTTGCTCTTTCTCCCTCTTTCTTCCCTGTGCTGGGTTGACCTTGGCCGGATGCCAGGTGCCCACCAAACCACTCTATCACTCCCCATTCTCAGATGGACAGGGGAGAGAAAATAAAATGGAAAACGACTCACAGGTTGAGATAAGGCAGTTTACTAAAGCAAAAGCTGAAGTTAGGCTGCCCACAAGCAAAGAGAAAAAAAGGGTTTTATTCTTTACTTCCCATCAGCAAATGATGTCTTGACACTTCCCGGGAAGCAAGGCTTCATCACTTGGAGTGGTTGCTCCGTAAGGAAAACATTGTAAATAAGGAATGCCTCCCCTTCCTCCTTTTTTACTTAGCTTTTATATCTGAGCTGATGTCCTGTGGTATGGAATATCCATTTGGTTGAGTCAGCTGGCCTGGCTGTGTCCCCTCCCAGGATCAGCCTCCTGATGGAGGGGGACTGTTGGAGAGCGCTGTTGCTGTGCCAGCCCTGCTCAGCAGGACCCAAAGCACTGGTGAGTTATCAACACCTTCCCAGCCACCAGCGCAGAGCAGAGCACGGTGAGGGCTGCTGTGGGAAATGAGCTCCAGCTCAGCCAGACTCAATGCATTAACCCTGCCCACTGAACTTGCTGAAGTTAACTTGCTTTCACTGAAAGGGTTATCCCATTCATGCCTTCATATGGTCTCTACCTTAGTGAAACATGATAACTTTTAGAGCAAGATTCTTGAAGAGGTTCTTGTTAAACACTTCATTTCACCCCAAACCCCATTCTAGATAGTCTCTTGGCCTTTCTTCTTGGTTAAATTAGACACTATTTCTTTTCCTTTGGATCTGCAAATCACTTTCTGTTAAGCTAAAGGTGATTTTCTGCACAGTTCTCCTGACTTAAAAAATTAATTCCCGTCCTTTGACTTTGGTGATTTTTAGGTACGTTTGTATGTGAAGTGGATAGAAATCAGTGTGTTAACAAACATGCTGGATGTGCAAGGGAGTTAAGTGCAGGTAGGTAATTTGCTTGGTTGAAACCAGATACTGTGACACTTGCTCCCTCAGCAATTTGACCCTCACCTTTAGCCTTTCTCACTTCAGCTCCCAGTTATGCAGCTGTCAGTCTCAGCTCCCCCTCTCCTCTCAGCCCTGTGACCAAGGCTGTGCCTACACTCTGGATGCCAGAGCCAGCTCTAGACTCACCACATGGTGTTAATGTGCTGCCAGTTTCCCAGAAAGGAGCTGATCCCATCATATGGCAGACGGCTGAAATTGCTTAGGCAGCTCTCGTCCTCTAATTGCCCACTCTCCTCCTCTGAATTTGAAGGGTTCATGTGAGGAAATCTACACCGCAGATAGTGTTTCAATGTTGTGTGTGTAAAACGTGAGAGTTGCAGTGGTTTGTAACCTAACAGGGCAAATGTGAAGATAAATACTGTGTTATTTTAATTAGGCAATTGGCTAGATAGCACTTTTAAGCCTTTTGGAATTCTGTTCTGTAAATGCTCTCTCTTGTATTTGCTCAACTGATTTCAATCTCTCTAGATCCTATAGAATCACACAATCCTAGAATTGTTTAGGTTGGAAAAGGCCAAACACTAATCTACCACTGCCAGGCCCACAACTAAATCATGTCTGTAAGGGTCACATGATTTCTGAACACTTCCAGGTACCGTGATTCTACCACTTCCCTGGGCAGCCTGTTCCACCCTCTCAGTGAATAAGTTTTTCCTAATATCCAGTCCAAGCCTTCCCCAGCACAACCTGAGGCTGATCAGAATGAGGTACAAATAAATTCTGTGTATGCATTGATTCTTATGACGAGCTGGATGCATTCGAACCGGGGGAAATTAATAACTGAACTACCTTTAAACAAAGGACGACAGCTGAGGCAACGAAGCCACCGTTCAGCCTGTCTGCCGACACAGCTACCCAGTACACTGGGTAGGCTTCTCACTGTGCTGAACTGCCCAGCACTGGGCAGGACACTTCTGTGGGTACTCACATCTTTAACTTGCAGTCCGAGCCGAGCAGTGCCTTACTGAGCACACTGGGATGAATTCCGGCTGAGAAACAGAGATCTGAAGCCATGCCCCTGCATGTGCTCTGGGTGAGTATTTTTTGCAGGACATCAGTAATGCTTGATATTAAATAATTATGGATGTCTGCCTCTGTTTTGGCAATCCTGAGTGCTCATCACTTGTGTGACTTTGGCAGTGCTGGGATCTGTTTTATCTTGCACTGCAGTGTACTTTCAGAGCCTGGAATCCACATGACTCTCTGAAAAGAGAAGCAGGTTTTTAGTGGATCATTTCTGATGTCCCAGTTTTGTGAAGAGTTTTACCTGACCAGACGGGTGAGTAGCAGCACATGGCAGTGCAAGGACAAAACCAAGCAAGGTGCTGGTTGCCCTGTCAATACACAAATGATGACTGGCCACCCGGCTCCCATCTCTGGCCACGCACAGTGGCTGGATCCCCATAGCAGAACCAGCTTGGTTCTTTTTCCTTTACCCAAACAAGAAACTTGTAGAAGTGTTTTATCTTTGATATCTTCATCCATCCAGTCAACTGTGAATAAAAATACTCTGTTTTTTCAAAAGAGAGAAGGAAAGAGAAATGCATGAGTGGGCAGATTGTGATCATCTAAACCTTATTTCCTTAGAAACCATAAGTAATCATGGACCTCCAGAATTCTGGAAAACAAGAAAAACTCCCTGGAATGTTACAAATGAGTATATAGCATAAAGGGTAAAATATGTCCTAGGTTTATTATTTAGGTTCAGAGCAGTAGGACTACGAAGCTAAAGCTGGAATACATATGGGGAAGGGATTTGATTTTGGTGACTTGAAGCCAAAACATGGCCATCCAAAACCAAATTTCCTCCCTTCTGTACAGTTTTCTGAGGTAGAGTTTAATGTTTTCCCTGGAGAGAAAAATTAAATGTTTTCTTGAAGAGTATTTGTAAAACTGAAGTCTACATGCTTGTGACATCAAATCACAAATGTAGTGCTATATTGCCCTGTGGGCATGGAAATTTCAAGCTCTTGAGTACACTATTATAATAAGTTTTAAATGCATTTCTTGCAAACAGTGTAATTCCTGGAGACACTTTAGTTGTACATTGGCTTACAGATTGTTATCACAGTTGTGTAAAGAAAAGAAGAAAATATTTCTATTTCCAAACACTAGAATCAGACTGACAGGCCTGTGCTCTCTTTGAGGGAGAAGCGGGGACTTCTGTTTTCCTCTAACTGTAAAACTGCTTTCCAACCCTTATGCAAAAGCATTAATCTTTGTTAGAAACAAAGCAAAGCACATCTATTCATTAAAATTCCTTTGAGAATTTATCTCAGTATGCTTTCAAGTAACAGTTTTGAAATTATTTCACTAAAGCCAGTTAAACTAAACGAAAGATTTGACCTGGAAAAATAGCAATGACTTTTAGTCAGATATCCATGCCTGGCCTTGCTGTCACATTCAGGTTATGAGGTCATTGTCAGCATACTTGTCAGTTTGTTCCATGTATTTCAAGAAAACTGGGTTGTAATAAATGGGGACAACTTGTGACAAGTTGTTTAGCTCACCAAAGCTATTTCTGATGATTTGGGTTAGAAGGTAGTGAGTGGATTCCCCAGTTCACATCTTTGCATCTTGAAAGCTCTGATTTCATTATGCTGAAGTGACTCCCCACAGACCGATGTCTTGAATATCCCTTGTGAAGTTAATTTCATAGCTTTTCCAGGCACCTTGTTTCTGCATTTGCATCTGGGTTTATTTTGCCTTCACATAGTTATGAAAATTTATCTAATTTTTAATCTGCATTTTTCCTTGTTAATGCTTTATTTTATTACTTCATGGTCTTCCCAGTGGCTTGATAAGACTGATTTATCTCTTATCTAACATCGATTCATATGTCCGTGAATAATCCTACTTCATCTTGGTCTTTTCTTTCCATGAAACCTTCTCCATAGTTGAAGATGTTTTCTTGTAAACATTTTCAAATTCAACAGCATTTTTAAAATTTGCCCCTATATTAAAACAAACAAACAAGGAAGATTGGAGCTAGCTGTAGTGACATAGTTGTATATTTAACATGCTATTTTTATTAACACTACCCAACATAGTGTTTGACTTCTCCCTGACAGTCACAGTAACTCAAGTTTAGTGCATTAACAGTTTTAATCTTCCTCTCATATAACTTGCTGATGTCTTTATAATGGTGATTTTGATTAAGTCTGGATCAATGTGAATAAATTTTCCTCATTTGATTCAAGTCATATTTATTTCTCTAAAACCCTGGGCTTCTGTACAAAAAATCAGTAGCGTGTTTTAATTGTCTCTTCTGTGAACACACTTCAAATACAAAGTTTTTGATGCTTAATTCAAGAAATATAATACGTTTTATAAGACTCAGTGCTTGAAAAGTGTTAGAAAGTGCAAGCTATGAACGCCTGGCTTTGCTGACCTAAGGAGAGCTAACTACACTGCTATGACGTGGTAGAAACATAAGCAAAGATAGGGGAAACTGCTGGGATAGTGGGAAGAAGCTGGTAGCTGCTACCAGGAAGAAAAACACAGGCAAAGACAGAAAAAAAGATCTAAGCTGGAACAGGCAGCAAGAGAAGTAGTTTTGTTGGAGCTGTGACTGAAAACTGAAACATTATAGACTCCTAAGAACCTTCGATAGCAGTACGTGGTCTCATAGTAACCTGCAGAAGGCAACTGGATAACACTTCGGACTGGATAACAATTTCTAGCCTGAATGACTTACCCATGCTAATGAAGATGGAAATGGGCTTTCACATCCAACACTTACAGGGTTTTCCTTTATGTTGTCTAAAATGGATTTCCATTTTGTCACCGATGGCAGGAACTTACCCAGCTCATAACTAGGATGGAATAAACCTACCTAATCCAGGTATGAAATGGTATTCTTTGAAAATAAGGTTTCCCTCTAGCACTAAGTTTTTTCCAGTCTGATATTTAGTACTGATTTCCTGCATGTCATTTACATGAAATGGATTGCTGTGTAAATCTTCTTATTTGGGCTTCTGCTAGACTAAAACCATCCACGTCAAGGATTGTCCATATCACATCAGTGAAAAAGATCTCATTGCTTGTTTTAAAATTCTGAATTGGGACTGGTATTTTAGTCAATCCCAAAATTTGTTCTGGTTCCTATGAGACAAATTCTTAAATGCCTGTCTTCAGTTCCTTATTTGGTGAGTCTGGATTGGATTATAATTACACATCAAAAAGACTGCTACAGGATTTCCTTGAGCAGATTTAAAGGTTCTTGCAAACCCTTCCACTACGGACAGTACCCTTTCCATTCTTGCCCCAGATCTGCTGCTACAGAACCAGCAACTGATTTTCTGTGGCTTACTGGTCCCCCAACAATCACATAAATACTGTGCCTTTGCTTCAGCTTCATGCATCTCTACCCCTTTCTTGCCTCTCGCTAAAACAAATAATTTATTTTGTGTTGTGAAAGTGCTCCCGCTCAAATTGTGTATGCATGCTGATGATCTTCTGTGATAAGATACTGTACAACTTTACAGTGCCACACACTAAACACAGCAGCATGCAGGAGCTCACATGATGGTCATTTAATATCCATGACTCACAGTCCACAGGACTAGGATTCCAGCCAGCTGGGATTTGTTCTAAGTGGCGTGAAATGACAAACAGTGCATGATATACAGCTCAGATACCAAACATGGTGGCCAAGCTTTTAAAAAAACGTGGATCCTTGCCCTCTCCAGTAAAAAAAAAAAAANATTCACCCAATGACTACTGAATATTATTTTTCAAAAACTTATGAAAAATTAAGTGCCAAGATAAAAAGCATGGTATCTTGGTCTTTCCAGATGGTTTCTGCACCCTCCCTGGTCTCTGGTTGTTTTCCCTTTGTTTAATTTTTCAGTTTCAGTTTTATGTTGGAAACTGATAACTCCTCTAACTGTGCTTGCGATATCTTTGCCTGATTTTTATACGTAAAAATGCAACTTATTTTCCCTTGCTTGATATTCAGCTGGGATGTTATACAGTTGTGGAGTGCAAGAGGGATTAGATGTTACTCTGTGATTCACCCAGTCCCCGAGGACAGCTATATAAAGATCATCCTCTTCCCCTTGGCCCCGGGGAAGCTAGGGGGCAGATTACGAGCTAGCGGAAAAGATGAAGGCATAAAGAAAAAAACTCACCGTCTGCAAAGGGGCTCCTGGAGCGCACATTCCCCTGCTCTCACATTGTACAGAACTGGGAAAAAGTGCGCTCCACTGCTCGCCTACTGCTGGCATAGTCGTAGAGGGGCAGTTCAAGGGAGAACAAAGCCACTAAAAGTTCTCTTTCCCACATTGGGACTGCTGCTTTCACAGAAATTTCTCAAGGTTTCCTTTTCCAAGGAGAAGAAGATGATGGGAAAGGCAGGACCCAGAGACCCTGTTGTTTACAGACGCTTTTTCCCTATGGCCTGGGAATCCTGAAATGTGATTGCCTTGTAAGGGCAGGTTATTTTCAGCCACTCCTTTCATTATGTTCCTGTTAAACCCACGGCTCAAGTGGGGCTTCTGTGCTGGAGAGATTTTGCACTGGCTCTCTGCCCAGGGATAGATTGCAGCAAGGGTAGACTCTGACAGAAATAGGTGGATATGTGTGTAGACCTCCAAGTCTTGAAACGAGAATATCACTGCTAGAGGTCAAGGTCTGAGCTTGCCAGTTTTTGCCTCGTTTACTGAAGTCAGTTGATGCTCCCTTGCCAGTGCTGGCTGTTTTTGTAACAGTCTCACAGTGATGGGGATTTTCTCATTTTGGACCATGTCACAGCAGTGACACAACTTGGGATACTTTTGCCTCTGAGACTTCATTAAGAAGTTCAAATTCTGTGTTTTCATGCTAAAGTTTCTTCTAGGTTACTTGTTTACGTGTAAGAAGTACTTTGATTTTTATAAAATATTTAATTGTATTTTTATGTGTTTTATCTGAGGCTTTAATATTTTAAAACTATTATTTTTTCCTCTGGAAACACGTCTTTCCTAATTTCTCAGAAGCAAGGTTTTGAAAAGAAAATCAAGATTATTGGGGTGCAGGTTTTTTTTTTTTAGCAGATATACAACAGTTTTAGACATCTTTTCAAAACACTTGGAACTGTGGATTTAAATCCAAAAGTCTCATATCTGGTCCTTTTCCATGGTTTTTATGGAAGAATCAAGATATGATTTGAAAAATTTGAAGAAAGAGGGAACCTGAAAGCTGACAGCTATGACAACACCTGCCTCAGCTTTCTGTGTTCTGCACGGCACATTTAGTTATATTTATCCTTCTATTTTTGCATCACCATTTTGTCCTGCATCTCGTCACATGCAGCAGGGTTTTGCTGCTTTGAAGTCTCTGTCAACTGTAAAGTCACTTCTCCATGTAGCTTGTTTAAGATGAAAAGCCTTTCCAAAATGGAGGTTTGGCCTTTTTACAATAGGAGCAGTGTACTTGATTTCATTTTTTTCTATTTTTAATTAAGAATTTTGCTGCAGCACTATCTGGTATTACCATTGGCTTTACTAAGGCTTCACTGCCTTAACTTTTGTTTTTAATGTCCATTATGTTCAAATGTGTTTTGTTTTAAATTATGTGTTGCTATTCAAGTTACCGAGAACAAACTCAAAGTGCCCTGTACGAGAAGGTAATGAGATTTGTGATGATTCCCAGTTCCTTGGGGAATTATTTCAGCCTTAGATGGCACTTTGGGAACACTCTGTCCTTGCACAAGAAAGCTTCCCTTAGTTATAAGTAGATACTTAATATAGGGCAAGATTAAAATCCTTGACAAAGGTTGTAACGACTTCGCTGGGTCAAGGATTTTACCACAGGATAGTGAAACACAGAAATGAACAGAAATGAACAATGTACGGCACTGTCTCCCTTGTGAAGGGAGATCACTTTTTGGCATGGATCTTGGACCTCAACCAAGCACTTTGTCTTCTGAAGAGAGAGCTGTAGCATGCATGAAAATGAATCCATACCACGCTACCTGCTGGACTTTTTGGATTGGTTTGTATTTTCTTGGCAATAATATGCAAGGAAGAGAGAGGTGATTCTGTGATAATTTCTTCTCTATCACTAGAAGACATTGGCAAGATGTGTTTAAAAATTTGTCTGTCTGCCCTCAATTTCTTTGCTGATAGGCAGTCTAAGGTATATTTGTTACAGATTGCTAAGCACTGAATCATTAGATACCTATCAGAACACTGCAGTCACCCTTTTGACGATAGCTGTTGCTTTCTACCAGTTTTCACTGAGTATTGAGCTATTCAAGAACCCACCTTGTGTCATCTAGGCTATGGAGGCTACTGATGTTTTCTGGTACAAATATGAAAACAATGCATGGGATTATAATTTTCAATAAAATGTTGGGTTACAAAGAACCTAACAGACTAAGACGTTTTGCTAAGATAAGTGTTACTTACACTAAGAAGTGTTATCTCATCTTAACTCCTTAAAATGTCATATAATTGGGAGGGAAAGGAATAAAATTTTAGAAAGAAAAAAAAAAATGAGGAGTTGCATGTGTTTGGAATATTCATTTTTTCTCTACCTTGCTCCGTGGTTTATTTTTCCAAGTAAGAAAGCACTTGCATTGGCAATGTGTTGATTGGGGAAAAATGGTATTCTGAGCCCTATTCTGCATTTTGCAGGGCTGGCAGTGCTTCTTTACTCAGTCTCGTGGTACCCTACCTTCTACAGGCCTGTAAATAAAAGGCCTGAATCAAAGCACCGCGGTCATCTAATTCCCAGCACTGCCTCTCTCTGTGCATCAACTACTCGCCCGCTGTTCCTTCTTTCTACTGTCCCAAACAATTTCTTCTGTCTTGTAAGAGGAATACATGCAGCTGTGTAGGTCTAGTTTGATGCATGTTTCAATTTGCTTTGCTTAATGGTTTCGGTGTGCTCACTTTTGTTTGCCACCATCTCCCCAGTCTGGTTCTCTGACTGGAGGCCATGAGTAGAAGGTCATGTCTACATGGGCGTACCGGTTTGTGGTATTGGAGGAGACAGGATCAGAAGATGTTCTTAGCACGTGTTTTGGAGAGGACATCTGAAACTGCAGTGAAGCTGAAGGATCTGTTTCACATAGCAAAATGTCAAAAGAGTCTGAAAGGCTTTTAAATGGGAAGTATTGTAGGAAACCACCTTCTCATCTGCTAATGACTGAGTAGTTTCTCTTGCAGAAGAATGCCCCAATGCAACTTGTTATCTTTTACGCCTTTAGCAGACAGAATGAAAAGAAAAAGAGAGATCTACTGTCTGCAGGAATCAAATCGTAGAATTCAGTGCCTCATTCCACTTGGACCTTGAAGGTCTTCAAAAATCATTTGAGGCAAAAGGAAGGGAAAAATTGTGATGCTGGGAGACATAAAACATTACAGTTTTGTAGGTCAAACTTCTAGATAGAATCAGATTGATTATTTTATAGATGAATTTTCCAAGAAAGGAAATGAATGAAGAAATACGCAGCTTCAGAGGCCTGGGATGAGGCTGGGTGGGAGCGCATTTCCCAGTAAACTCTGTGTGACCATGTGAATGCTGGTGACAACGGCATCGGTGATGGCACTAACTTTTCTGAGAGGTGGGAGATGGCACAGGGTGAGGGAATGCAAAAAGCTTCAGCAGAACACTTCCAGGAGAAGAGAAAGTGGTTGGTAGAAAACTCTCCTCTTGTCCCTCTGTCACTCATGGAGGTTGATGAACCTCTCTGCAGCTCTGTCCTGGTCTTTTCAGTGAGGAATCCTGCTAGCTTTCTCATAATGGCAGGAATAATTAAAAAGGGGATCAACTTCAGAGGAACATAAACCACACCAAAAGTCTGTCTCTTTAATGATATCCCCTCCACACTTCACTGGCAGGAATTCTGCTAATCTAATACCTGTTAATTCTATTTCCAATCAGATCTACAGCTCACCAGAGGCTGTTTTATATATAACATAGATATGGTTAATGGTTTTAATCCTCAGCTGAGGAAAGAATCTGGTGCTACAGAATGAGATTTTAGAAGATACTGGAAGACATGGCACACAAGACACGCCATTTCAATAGCTTTTTATCTTTGCTCAAAACCACCATGGAAGATTCATGGAACTTGCACTACTTCAGACAGAAGGGGATTTTACAGAGACAAAGTTCAACATAGTCATGAGTATATTAACTTCCATTACAGCTGTGTTTTATGCAATGCTTGAAAACTCAGAATATTAGGGCCACTATGCTGTCGGCAGAATGGAATTATGAATACTAGGCATTATTCTCACTTCCCAGTGCCCCTCCATCACCAAAATAAGGCAAAGAGGACACCTGGCTGATGGGAAAACACAACTATCTGAAAATCAACTGTATATGTATCTGTACGTATTGCCTCTTTTGAGGGCAAATGTACCACTTTCAAAGTTAGGCTGAAGTTTTTCAATTAAATAGATTTTGATCAATTAATGTTTAGTTGAGACTGAGTATTTTATGAGTATTTTTCATTACTTTGTAACACAGGTGTCTCGTAGAATTCCTGTCTGAGTTTCTAGATTCCTGGCAAAGGTCACTCATCACTCAGGTTCAAGGGAGATCCAAGAGGCATATTGCCAAATTTTGGGTTCTCCAGCATGTGTAGAGTCTGAGGTTTCCCAAAACTGTGAGTCTGAAGACTCTTGGAGGAAGGAGGCTCTGAAAGCTGCAAGGCTCCCCATCACAGAACTGAGATGTGGGCTCTGCCAGTCCTGGAGTTGCCTTCCAGGCACTGTAGCTGGAGCACTTTCTGTATCATGAAGTTATCACAGAACTATGAATCACATATGCTGCCCAGAGCCTATAGAAAGGGGCCTGCAAACATAGATTTTGTGCTGGAATAAGATTAGTACGTATCCAGTGGTGACTATATTAAGAATATTTTGGAAACCAGGCCATTCCCAAATGCACTGATATGGCTTCACGTGCCTTATAAAATTCTCTTGCTAACAGAAACCACTCTATTTTTAGCTCCACTTTGTGTAGCTGGTCATAATCCTGACTGCAATTCTTCATGAGCAGCAACTTTCAGTGAGGTTGAAGAGTAATGTAAATAACTAGAGTTTCAGGAGTCAGGGCTGTACTGTGGAACATATTCTGTCTAGATCATCCCCAGCTTGTATTGAAGGAGAATCGATGATGGTCTTGTCAAGAAATAACAATTTCCCACAGTTTTTCTGAGACTGGCTGAAACTACATTTGGAAAACAGCAATCAAGGTATTCAGTCTTCATCCTTTTATTTGCAGAGATATTTTCTTTACTATGTCATATCTATAGCTTGATCCAACTGAAATTAGTATATGGGGCTTTCGCAATTGTTCTGCTCCTGGAAAGGTCACTCTGGGCTGGCTTGCATAGCATGAGGAACAAACTTCCGGCATTCACTGAAGCACTTGCACTTGAAGAAAATTTGCAAGTATTATCACACTGGGGATGGCCTTCTCTAAGGAACTGGATATATGAGGTTATAAGGAGGGAGGTGCCTGGTGAGCCTTTGAATTCTGAAGGATCTTATGGCCATCTATAATGCTTACAGTAGTGTAGGGCATCAGTAAGGAGGAAATAAGATTGTACATTTCCTTTATGAACTTCTGGTTATTTCTAATAATAACACCTTCTAGCACTGTAATTCTGTTCACTTCGGACAGTTTGCGTCTCTCAAACTCCTGTACTATATGCTTTAACCCTTCATTTTTTAATTTGGTGTCTTATTTTTTTCCCAAATATTCATGTCCTTATACTCTGACAGAGCTTGCACAAGACTAAATCAAGCCAAAAGAAAACATCTGGAGATGTCAAAATGTGGATGAATGGAAGTCTCAGCTGGATTGTTCCATACAATTTTGGATACCATACTTCAGAAAATATGTGGTCCAAATGGATGTACTCTGCAGAGATTAAAAAGAATAACTGGAAACTGTGATCAGCAAGGAAAACAAAAGCAGAATTAGGTTTATTTAGTCTGAAAAAGAGAACTCCAAAGGAAGGCAGGAGAAATATTCCTTAGGTATGCAAGCGCTTGCTGGGAAGTAATAGCTTGTTGTCAGAGCCTTCACAATGCGTAAGACAAAAGATAATGGGTCTAAACTGCAGTAAAGGGGATTCATGGCCAAATCAAGGTGTAAAGTGTGAAAGGGTACCCTAGCACTGAATTATATTGCCTGAGAAAGCTGTAAATCTCCATCATTAAGGGAGAGAGTTGCTGTTGTTTTAGGCAAGTATTGCCCAGTTATGTCTAGATGTGGGTTAAAAGGAGGAACTAAGCTGATTTTTGAGAACATTTCCAGCCACATTTTCTGTAACATGTTTTGGAAGTAGGGAAGGAGAAAACTATTAGAGTTTGGAGGTGAAACATGAAGAAGCATCCAAAGATTATTTTCTTTCCCGTTACTCTTTTATTGGCAAATACCACATATAAAAAGTAAAGGAATTATTTGTATCTTCCCTGATACATGAAGATTTCAAAAGGTAGCTGTCTGCTCTTCTGTTTTGACAAGTGTGATGAAGTGATCTCCCTATTATTATCTCTGTCCTTACTCTGTTACTCAAAGAGCAATTGAATAAAATTATAATATTTATCTTCTAGTAGTTTTAGGTATCAAGGCTCAAGTAGTGTTTTCAACCCTGCAATGGACTCTCACTCTGATCTTGTGCAAGATTCGAAACGTTTGTAATGCTCTTGTGCGTTACAGATGAGGGATAAGCTCTTCAATGCAGATAGTTTGATCTTTGTATTTCAAGAAAATATAAGATATTAGTATCTTACTTATTCGTATTTTTAAATATCCCCTAACTTCTCCTCTGGTTTTCTGTTTTTGCTTTTTCTAATAGAGCTTTTACGACCTGCATGTAAAAGTTGATTAGACTGATTATCATGTAATTGGTATTTTTTTTCTTTTAGCTTGCTTTCCTGTGAAATGGCATTCATACAATCTTTCTTTCCTTCTTTCCTTCTTTCCTTCTTTCCTTCCTTCTTTCCTTACTTCCTTCCATGGGCACATGTCTCTTTTGTCTGCTGGCTAGTTTCTGTGAGATCTGATAGAGAGTTAGAGATCTTCAGCATACTCTGTTCCTAGAAGCCTCATGCAATTAGGCACAGAGTAGGAAAAGGTGATAGTCTTTATGGGGGAAGAAATAGAAATAGCTGCCTAGGTTATCTGCCAGAGAAACTCTTGGAAAGGAGTTGTTGTGATTGATCAGCCGCAGGAAATGCTTCCTGCAGCTAACATGGGATCTTGCTCTGCAGCAAAGTTTTTGCTCCTGTGTAGACTCTTAGTCTCTGATCGACAATAGAGGCATAAAGAAAGTTTAGAAGCCAGTTATCACAAGCCCAAAAGCTGTTCAAAATTAGGCTGCATTAGTTCATGGGCTCACCCAGCTACTTGTTTTCTTGTGAAGAAACTCAGTTAAAAAAAAGTAATGATCAGAATCCTATGAGTGAATTCGAAAACAACAAAAGCTGAGAAATCCAAAGGTAGGTCTCTGTAGTCTTGCATATAAACCATGTATTATGAAAACACTAATAATATAGTACTTTGTGCTAAATTTTATAATGGTTGCTTTAAAATCTATTGCAACTCAAAGCCTTTAATGTTCCTCCTAACCCCCCTTAAGAGTTTGTTTGCTGCTGGCTTTTCTGGGTGTGAGGAAAGCAAATGTCACATTGGCTGGCTGCCTCTTCTCTTGGGCATGGTCACTGCAGATTGGTGCTAACTGTTATTTGTTTGTTTTTCAAGTGTTCTGGAGCAAAACGATGGGACAGGAAACATCTGAGTCTGTCTGACCCTCCTGTGGCATGGACCACACTGGAACAGCTGGGGCTCCTTATTTTGGTGGGTAACCCTTGGCTCAGGCCAAAGTTCCTTGGTACCTCTTCACCATTCCTGTTGCATATGTCCTAGAAAATTGTGTCAGGGTCCTGAGTGCATTAATGAGCCTTAGGTGCTCCCATCAAACTCCCGTAGGACCTCCACCCACAAGTTCTGCTCAGTGGCTCCACTGCAGCTCAGTCTCTGCTGAGTTCTGCTCTAGCTGCAGCTGTGTTTCAGTCACGCCTGGCCATGGCCCCTGCCCCTAGCTTGACATGGGACCTGCCCTGTCGCTGTGGACTTGCCTGCTGACCATGAGAATGTGTTTGACTCTGGCTACTGCTGTCAGGCCTGGCCTGACCCTGACTTGATGATTTGCATATAAATGTCACTACTAAATGCTTGGGACTACAGGAAGTCTCATCCCTCAAAGGTGCAAGGCTGTGGCTTGTCTTAAAAGGATTGAAGTGTTTCCACTATCTGACTTCTCCTCTGTCCCTTCTGTGAGGAAAATTAGCCTCAAAATTAGATCAAGCAAAACATTGTCATTTTGGTCAACTTGTGCGCAGGGATTTGCTCTTATCCTTCCTTCTTGCACATTCAAAAAATCTTGGCTAAAATCAGATGCCTACCTGCATATGTAGGACGGGCACACTGCTGCTAAGGCATGGTTTGCTATTGCTAACCCTTTCCCCAAGGAATGGGAATATCCTGACGGGAGATAGTGGGACTCACAGTCCTTGAATTTCAATTACAGGTGGAGGAAGGGAGAAAGGGAAGGAGAGCTGGATGTTGCTGTCTGCTTCCCTGTGCACAGCACATATTTCTGCATGGATTTCCAGCAGCAGTCATTGATGATCGCATCAGCAGTAATGTCCCTTGATGCTTGCTATCCTTCTTAAGGAGTCCAGGGACGGTAGCACTGCATGGAAACAGGGCTGAAAGCAGGAAGGAATACCGGTGACAGGTGAGTAGAGAGCAGAAGAGCTTCTCTGTATGTGGAGAAGTTCTATCCAGCCCAGCACTTTTTCTCTGATGAGCCAGCAGCAGATCCCTGCAGAAGAACTAAGGAACTGGCCATTTCTGAAGTGACTTTTCCCTTGTTACATCTTTCCTTCCTATCTCCAACAGTCCCTGGGCTAGAGACTTACTGGTCAAGAATCTGAGTTTTTCTGTCTGAAGACTCCTGATGGACCATCATGCATATGCTTTGAGGCAACCTAATTTCAGCCTTCCAGCACCTGAAGGGAGCCTACAAGAAAGATGGACAGGGACAGTTAACAAGAGCGTGTAGTGACAGGACAAGGGGGAATGGTTTCAAACTGAAAGAGAGAGTAGATTTAGATTAGATTTTAGGAAGAAATTTGGTGCTGTGAGGGTGGTGAGGCACTGGAACAGGTTGCCCAGAGACGTTGTGGGTGCCCCATTCCTGGAAGTGTTCAAGGCCAGGTTAGATGGAGCTCTGAGCAATCTGGTCTAGTGGAAGGGGCCTTGAAACTAGATGATATTTAAGGTCCCTTCTAACTCAGGTCATTTTATGATTCTATGTTCACTGTCTTTCAGAGAAGTTTGTTATGCCTGCCTAGCAGAGGGTGACACCAAGATGTGTAATTTCAGTATGCATTGTGCAAATCTATCCTATTTTATTCTTCTGTGCAAGGACTTCTCATCTCTTCCAGTAAAACCCTGTCAGACAACAGTGGAGAAAGCAGGAATTTTCTGAGGTTATTTTCTGCTATCTGGAGATAGGCAAGAAGTTCCATTAGACTGTTTCTGAAAGATCTGCAATTCCCAGTCGTGGGAATTGCTTGTGTGACTGTTAAACCTTTTGTGGATTCAGATAAGAAGGACAGTGGTTCTCTGGAACCGGTGTGCTGTTTTAGGATGACATAACAAGTGCTACCATCATTCTCAGTGTGTGACTAAACAACTTTAAAGTGTCATCCTGCTTGGCACCCACAGAGATGGAGGATGAGGTTTACTGGTTAACAGCTGTTGGTGACCTTCTTTGCTTACCAATTTGGAGTCAGTGATGTTCTAATACTCTTGTTTACCTGGCAGCTGACATTCTAGAGACAAAACAAAGATTGGTCAGTCCCCTGGACTGGCTTCCAGTGGCTTAATAAAATGTTTCTTCATTGGCCTATATTACGTTCTGGTCAATAAAGCCCCACGGACTTTGCTTGTCTGTGATCTCTTATTTTTCTCCTCATAATTTCCCAGCTAATTCTGTAACTGGTGCATAATTTGGTTGCAAACCTTTCCAGTAAAAATAGAATTAATAAAGATATGTCTCTCAGATATTTGTTTCAAACAATTAAAATTTGCCTCAGATCTTAACTTCATTTCAAACTCTTTAAAAGAAAATAATTTAGAAATGACAGAAATACAAGAAAAACACTTGTGAAAATTAGTTTTCTTTTTGGTAACAGCGAAGAATGTTTTTAATTTAATTATTATTCTTTGTATAGCAGTCTACATCAACCTTGGAAAATGGTTGAACTGAGGATATTTCCTGTCAATTAGAAGATGGGTTTGAGTTGAATTAAACCAGCACTTAAAATTCCACCTTAAATTCTACAAAGATGGCACTTGCTTAAGGTTCTGAAGATGGGAATATGATCTGCTAAAAATCAGACAAGTGAGCAGAAACAAACTATGACTTCTGCCCCAGGGGTAATGGAGATGGAGATGAATCCTGACAAGCACACACATGACAAGACCTAGGCAGAGCAAGAACGCGTGACTCACAAATTGTAGTGGCACGTTCTCTCCAAGGGCCTCAGTGTGCAGTAATGCCTGAAAGATCTCAACCAGGATCACATGATGCATACAGTGGTTGGCTGACTGTTGAGCCATATAATAAAACCTCAACAAATTAAGTATAAAACAGCCTCTGGTGAGCTATAGCCCTAATTAGAAATAGAATTAACAGGTATTAGATTAGCAGAATGCCTGCCAGTGAAGTATGGAGGGGATATCATTAAAGAGACAGACTTTTGGTGTGTATTTATGTTCCTCTGAAGTTGACCCCCTTTTTAATTATTCCTGCCATTATGAGAAAGCTAGCAAGATTCCTTCACTGAAAAGACCAGGACAGAGCTGCAGAGAGGTTCATCAGTCTTCATGGGTGAAAGATGGAGAATGGTGGAGTTTTCTACCAACCACTTTCTCTTCTCCTGGAAGTGTTCCGCTGAAGCTGTTTCCATCCCCTGGCCCTGTGCCATCTCCCACCTCCCAAATGCTGAGTGAAATTAGTGCCACCACTAACCTCACTGTTGCCACCATTCCCCTTGCACGTGGGCACACAGAGTTTCCTGCTGTTGGAGTTTACCATGAAATGAGCTCATGTTCAGCCACAGCCCAGATCTTTGGAGCTAGGTATTTCAGTCTCCCAAGGTGTTTTCATCTGCTTTTACTTCCTTTGTGGCTGCTTCTCTTTGTCCACCCTGGTCCTTCTTTTCTCTGCCCAGTCTCTTGTTATTCCTTTTCTTTCTGCTCCTTCTGCATCTTTTTTTTTCTTTTCCTTTTTCAACTTACATCCTCTTTAGTTTATCTCACTTTATCCATTCTGCACAGAGTGCAGGTCTCCATTGCTTCTTCCTCATCTTGCCAGATCAGAGCACTGTCCCTTCATGCCATCTGAATAAGGGTAACCCTGGACACGCAGACATTGCGTGCAAATCTTCATGCAAGCACGGATATGGCAAATACTCAGAGCAGAACAAACAGCAGTGACAGTGGGGGCAATCAGAGGTTGTCTCATTTTTTATTTCATCAGTGACCTCCTTCTAGCCCATAATCCTGAGATTCTGAGTCCATGAAAGAGACCTAAGGACTGTACCCCTTAAATTTACCAGAGTGGACTCTGTGGCAAGCCTGACAGCTCTCCTGCTGTCTGCTGGACCTGTAAGCATATTGTCAGTCTGTGTCCCTGCCAGATCTGCTGGGTAAAATAAAGACCATCAATTTCCAGACCTAAACATTGGAGGGTTCTTGTCTCCCACAGTCTCAGTGCAATTCTGCTGGACCTGTATAGCACAGATCACCTGTCAGGTGTAGTGGCCTTGCTGCTCTCACAATGTAGAGCTTTTTTGTGCAGATGTAGTGGTTATATAGTCATGATTATGATGAAATTACAGTCATGTCTTTGATTTTCAAAGTCTGCTGTTCCTGCACATGTCCCTGCCCAGAACTGCAAACTTTTAGTGAAAGACGGACCATATTTGATTGAAAAGCTTCTGTGAAGAGGTCTTCTGCCAGAGCAGCCATGTCAAGTGAACAGATTTGCCGGACCATGATGTTCAGAAAAGTGGCACTTTTTACAGTGTCCTGCGAGAAAATCAGGTATGGGTTTCAGTTAACTAAATACCCAGGAAGAATTGTTGTCTCCCAGGTTCTCAGGTAAGTGCAATTCATAAAAAAGTGTTTTAAAAACTGTTATTTTCAGGATGAAATAATGCATCTGGGTAGTCCAATTTTGCCAACATGAAATGGTCTCATTCAGGATGTGAAACCATTATTTACTTTCTCCTAGGTGTGCTCTGTGCGAATTGCTTTTGTCTATTCCCTTCCTATTAGATGCGACTATAATTCATGAGGGATGAAGAGGGTTCCAGCTGAAAAGATGGATAGATTTTAGCAATTCTGTCGTCCTTTTAAAGCCATGACCCTAAAAGGGACACATGGTATGAGTTGGCCAACAGTATTCTGGCAGACTCTGTAGATAGCTATTGAAGTCAATTTTTGACAAGAATTTAGCTAGCTGGGTTGTGACCACACTTTTTATATAGCTACTGTGGTTTACTTTGACATGAAGGGAGTGATGTGGCACACACACAAGAGGCTTAGATTGTTACCATGTTAATGCTAAGAATATAGACATCAAAGGGTGGCAAATGTGTTACTGCAGTTCAATGCGTTTCTATTGTCATTGCAAATTAACTTGATATCGATCAGCTTTGAGTATATCTGGATGTGGATCAGCCATCCTGAAGTATGAAGTGGAAGCTGCATACCTCTAAAATACCTGTCTTCTTCTCTAGTGCAATCTCATTTTCTTTTTAAAATCTGTGCAATGATGACTGCATTTATGTGTTTGCTGTCCTATTCGTTGACTATGCCTCAACCAGGAAAGGCATTAGAGGATTCTTGTTCTGCATATGCTTTATATATGCTTCTATGAGGGCTTGAAGAAACAAGCTTTAGTTAGAAATTAAGACTGCATTTGTATTTTATGGAATTAGAATTCTAGATTGGGTCGTAAATATGAAAATTAATTTGCCATCAGCAGATATAATAGTTTCTGTTTTTATATTTTTTCCACACACAGAGACACAGAGACACACATACACAGTGTTTGTCACAATTCAGTACAGCTGGTAATTTTCAGTTCACCAGAAACTCAGAATAGCAGAGAAATTGTTCAGTCAAGCTTGATGTGGAGAACAAGTGTTTGCACACACTCCTCGCTCTCTTTCTGGAAGAAAACTATCAAAAGAGGTTTGAAAAAGAAATGTCAAAGAGAAGAGAGTCAACACATTTGCCTGTTCTTTTTAATATACTTATTGCTGATACACAGGTGCAGGTTTAGCTGAGAAGTGAAGCAGGAGTTTAAATGCAATATCGCTTTAACCGGGAAAGTGGACAGGAGTAAAGCAGCAGCTCTTCGCTACAGGGAATCTTCTGCTCAGTGTCATATCAACAGAAAAGACTTGAGAGGGCTTTCTTGAGAAATAATTTTTTTATCTCTTTCATCTTTCCTACCCTAGTACTGGAAATCTTAAGACACATCATAGCCCTCTGAAGAGGAAGGGTTGACACATGACCAGAAAAGAGTTTGTTAGCTCAGGACATTAAAAAAAAAAAACAAACAAGAGATAAACACAAACTGAGGATAAAGTATTTCTCTTCTACCCTTCCACCCACCAGACAATGTTCTGGAGAACAAAGTCTTTTGATTCCATCATTTTGGTCATACACCAAGCACCAGACAAAAGTCTCTTTTGGGGCTGTGTATTCAGTGTGAGAAAAGCTAACTTCTCTCAAGAGTCACAGTAGATTCAGCTGTACCAAGAAAAGTTGGAGTTATGTAGACAGTCAAATCCAAATGCTCCCTCTTTCTTTCTCTCAAGGCCAAAATATTTCCTCAGATATACATATTCATCTCCATTGCAGATAATGAGAACTAAGCAAGTCTCAAGGCAACTGCACAGAAACCAACTGTTATTTTCTGCAGTAAAATATGATTTTCTACAGAGGAAAATATGTCTCTTTTTTAAAATGTAAATTCCATATATAAACTCCTCTTGACATTATATCAGTGTTTCTAAAGGATCCCTCTCTCTTCGCTCTGTTAGCTGAGCAAGGAGGCTGACCACTCTATTAATTGGTCTTTTATGACTTCAGAGAAAAGATCATCCATTTTTTGCTATGACATTAACATTAAGATTTAAAACAGAAATGCATCTTGTCTTCATGAAACAAATCTGAAATCTCATTTTCAGTTACATATATTTTATCTACATCCAAGAGCACCAGACAGTTTACTGAAATCCATCCTTCTCTGACATTGGCAATATCACCAGAAAGAAGATCTAAATGTAACATGAAATATGAAAGTATTTAACACATTATAAATATAGATAAGTATATTTTTAATACAGATACATTGAAGAGGCATGGCAACCAGTTAAGTTCCTCTGAAAATGCCAAACCATTTGTTTATCTGATGCATGAAGCTGTAGGCAAGTATCCTAGTGATTTGCTTGCAATGTATGAGCTTTTGTTCATATTACACAGTGAAGACAAACCAAATCTGCAAACTTCTCAAGTTTGTTTACAATATGATCCAATTAATTAACATATGATATTGAATAACCGTTTCTGCTGTATTTAGTTGCTAACCATTTTTGACGCCAAATATTTTTCCCAGTGGTTTTAGTATTCATGGCCAGGGACGGGAGAGAAGGGTGCGAAATCTTGATGGGACTAGATAGGGGAGGTCCAGCTACACCCATGGGATTCCCTCAAGTTCACCTTATATTCTTTGATGGGTTTCTTGCTCTGCATCTTTTTGGTGCCTCCGGTTACCAGGGTATATAACGTTATACCTACTGTTCTCTCTCTTCACTGTAATAGACAGTGGAAAGTCAAATCCACAATATTATTTCTCCCACCCTCTCACAGACAGGAAGACTGTCTGCAGAAAGTTTTAAGCTGGAATTTCCTTACCGCTTTGGAAAATTAAAATATGTACCATAAAACTAGGCAGTATTTTAACTACGAGAATGACTTCATGGTTACTTTGCTTTCTCTGCAACTTGTGTGCATTCTCAGATCTTCCAAAACCTTTCTAGGGATTCCACCAGAAGGTAGTTGGCATTGCTTCTCTGTGGTGTACATACCGGCCAATTCAAGCCAAAGACAATTTTGGCTGAGCAAACTATGAAGCAGTGATGTGTATTCCATTAAGTACTGTCATTCCAGCTGATTGTGGTTGCTTCAAACTGATTCTGTACTGAAGATAGCAAGGCTGGTTCAATTATTCATTTGCACAAAACTTACCCGTGTTCCATTGTTTGAGAATCAATCACAAACATTCATCTGCAACATATAAATGAATATTTTTCATATGTTGAACTGTTTGTTTGCTGCAGGTTGCTGTCTGACAAGTAGTTCCTCTAAACACATGAGAGCCACTCTTGACACATTTGCTGACTGCTGAGGAATCATTTCTAATCCGTTTTTTTATGTGACTGTTTTACAAATATTTTAAACTAGAGTAAAGATTTTAATGGAGGAAAATACTAAATAATTAATTAAAAAGACTGGGGAAATAAGAAATTATTCAGTTTGTGAACAAGTACTTTTGTCCATTTAAGAAATTAAGTGTGAAATGTGTGAGTGCCACTTAGCCATCAGAAGAATAGATGGACACAAGTGGTCCTGTAAAGGGCCCTCTGGACTACAGCAAATATAGTTTGTTTCTCCCAATACCTGCACAGGCTGCATCATTGCTGCTGTTTTCATCCAAATCCTGCCAGTGGGTAATCAAAATCATCAGGGGGCACTCACAGCAGTGAAACATTGGCTGTCTTGAGTAGTTTCAGTGTATTCATCTGGACAAAAATATGAGTGTGGTGTAAGTCCATTTTGCAGATACAGATTAGAAGATAATAATAGAAGCAAGGACTGACCAGTTATTATAGCAGTTATTATAACAATATGGATGTCTGGGCTGTGTCTGCTCAAATGATACATGCAGAAATGGAGTAGCCTCATATTTGCACAAGGGATAATCTGGAAAGTGGTGACACTGAGGGATACTCAAATGTAAATGAATACAGGTGAATGTGAACTTCTGTGGTCTCTGGCTAAGTGCTGGAGCATGGTCTGTAAAAAGCAGTGCTGTCAAGTAACAACAGAAGGTGGTACTGCCTTGAGGAAACTGCCACTAAAATCGTATCTAGTCCTGTCATTAGGAAAGGGTTCAGAAGAGAGTAACAAGTCTGAAAAACATATGTAAGTGTGATGGATGCAATATGCTATTTAGTTTCTATTAAGAAAGAGCTTAAAAGAAGAGTCATGCCGGAAAAGAGCTGCTGAGCACTAAAGAAAATGGCAGAAATGAGACTTCTATTTCTGGAAAGTAAATGTAGGTAAATCAAGCTAGAAATTATGTGCATACATCTTGGTGTGGTTAGTTGACCCCTGGAAACTACTTACCTAGACATGAACCTTGCTCCTGTCACTTGAAATCTGTAAGCCAATACTGGATATATTACAAAAGTCCATCTCAGTCAGAAGTGTCGAGTTTGCAAGTGCTTTCGGGTGTTGGACTAGAGAGGTCAGCAATCAAGTAATCCCAAAGACCCAGTTAAAAAGAAGAAAGCGTTTCAAAAAACTTACTTGGAAAGCACTCAAGTAGAAATATTAGTCATGGACTGGAGCAAACAGATTTATACAATGCTATATATAAAAGCAGAATAATTTTATGCACTGAACAGCAAGGAAGTTATCAATGCTGAAATTTTGAGCATTTTACCCCAGTAAAAAATAATAACTGGCAGCTTGCCTGCAACAGAGGAATCTCATCTAAGCTTTTGTGCGGAAGCAAGGGTCTCACAGCACTTGCAGCTGAGTTGCAATGCATCTCCGGCATAAGCATCATTTGATAACCATTATGCTTTCTAATCACTTTCTAATTAAGCTGTGTTATTACAAATACGATGTGCAGCTGTACTTTATTTGTCATATTCTACCTTGGACTTACTGGCTCCAACCTGTAGTATAATTTTCATACTATGGGGCTGCTTGAAAATGTCCATTTTGACAGTTCTGGCTGCTAAGTTGAAAACTTAATTCCTTCTGCAGTCTATTACCTATGCCCATCTCCTTTGATATTTCCCTCCATTCTTTCTTTTCCTTCCTTCCTTCCTTCCTTCCTTCCTTCCTTCCTTCCTTCCTTCCTTCCTTCCCTCTAGTGCCACTTCCCTGATCTCTCCAGCTAAATTGAAACAAATGTGGCCCAGACATCCAGTGTAATTATGACATGGCTGTTTCTGTAGCTGATGGCACCCCGGGCTGACGCCTCCTCCCACTTCAAACGATCAGGTCAGTTGGAAGCAACCTTTGCTACAAGGCCTTGAATTCCCAGCTCTGGACTATCATGACTAAGGAATAAAAGGTGAAAGGGGCTTTTGACAAAACCAAGCAATATCAGCTTCTGGACAGAATATTGTATTCAACCATCTTACATCTGAATCACAGTTGCATTTTCAAATGTTTTTTTCATCTTCTCACCAAAAAATACAATGTATTCACATCATCGGCTCTAATTGCATTTGTAAAATTCATTGACATCCTTCATGTTTTATACTGTTTATTTGTTTTATTTAGTGCAGAAAGAAATGCACTAAAGTGGACTGCAGCATTATTACGGCATAATGTTTCACAGCAAGGGGTCTAGATACCATAAAAAAGTCTCCAAAATCCCAAATGGATACTATAAGTGAGATGGGGGAAGCACTACTGTATTGTAAATGAAGTTAATACCATTCTATTGAGTTCACTGCCAATGTTGCAAGACTGCAGTACAAAATATTCTCCCAAGACTTTGAAGATTTAGCAAAATTTTTTATGTTCAAGTTTCTAAAAAGTAATTGTCTGTATGTTCCTGCACCACCCATTACCAAAAGGAAGGAAAAAAAGATAAAGCACAGTTAGTTTTATTCACTACTACTCTTAGTTACTACTCTATTATTTCTGGGTTTATGTAACTAATGTTACATAACGTGTGCGACAATTATCGTAATATTTCCATTGTAGGTTTCTAAAGAAGTGAAGACATTTAAAATGTCTATTAACTACCAAGGTAATGTTTTATCATCCCCTTATTTGGTGGTAAAGCAAATACAGAATTGAAAAGATGAATCTCCATATTCTCACGCTATACAAGCAACATTAATTAATTCAACGTGACAAGCTTTGTGAAGTATCTGGGTAAGTCAATCTAGTATCATTTTGTTCATGAAGCCCAAAATATAGACTGACAAAGCACAAGTATGAAATGCATTTCAATCAGTTTAATCAAATAGAGTCAATGTAAAGAACAGGGGCATTGTCAAGATGTGTCAGTGAACATTTGACCTGCCTTGCAGTTAATATTGTTTTTGTGCAAATTTCTCTTGGGGGGATACCCGCTCTGCTCTGCATTTCAGTTCTAAAAACTGAAATTTTATTTTCGATCTGGTGAGTGGCAATCTATAGTAGGAATGATAAAAGACATCACTTGCAAATCATTATTCACACACAATCTGAACCCGTGAAATCAGACCCTTTAAAGAAACTAGACTATTCAGTGTGACTTTGACTTGATTGTAGGAAATTCTGCTTTCTCTGACCTTTTTCGTCTGGTTTGCAAGATGCCGAAGATGTGACTATGGAGTACCAAATTCAAAATCTGCTGGAGAGTCTAGCTTGTTCTCTTCTCTAAGACTCGCACAGGAAAAAGATGAGGGTGCGAAGTGAGCCTATACCAGAGCCAAGCGGCCACAGAGCCTGGCAAGCTGCGACTTTTAAGGGCAGTGGAAGAGGCTTGCCACAGATGGCTTCAGTGAGACTTCAAGAGGGATTTCCTGGTAAGATAACTCAGGATTTCTCCCAAGAGAGAGTTCTCAAAGCCGCCTTACTTCTCTGCATCCCAAATCTCCCTTTATCACTTTCCATGATCTCAGTGAAAAGCAAAGCAGCATGCAGGTCTCTATTTATTTCTGAAAATTTCTTCACAGATTTATTTTCACAATGCTGGATCTAATGCTATAGTTTCTGATCATGCTCAATATGCAGAAAAATTTAATGGTCAAATCATGGCACAAAAGGATTCTGTTTTGTCTTTAAATCTACTCCATCAGGGAATAATGCAGTTGTTTTAAGGGCTTTTAAAACTGTCTGTTACTTTCTCTGAAAACTATAAATTAGGCAGGATTTAAATTCACTGACTGAGTACACACATGTATGCTCAGCAGAAACCAGAAAAATAGCTGTTAACTTTTCTTTTTCTCAAGTGAAGACAAAGTTATGGGAGTGACCAAGATTCGGAGAACAATTTCAAAAGCCCATTTCCCACAACAATACGTATTTGATAGTCTTGTTTCATCTCCTGGACCTTCAGCTTTCACTGCATAAAAAAAATCTTCACTGTCTAGCAGCTGTGGTGACCTCAGACACATGAATCAAGTTCACCAGGATATGGAATCTGCAACGTGAGTCTCTAATAAATGCCTGAGCAAACTTCTCTATCCACTCCTTTGAAGTGTTGAGTGTTACCTCCCAGGAATGAATGCTGACTTATCAGTGCTAAGTTTCATACCACTCCTTAGAGACAAGAGGAAACCCACAAACTATATGAACTTCATCCCCCACTGATGATCACCATTTGTACTCCTTCCCCTGATTCCTGGTCCCTTCCGCTCTCCAAACATTGATGGAGCCATTCCTAGAGCACACCAGAGCCTATGGACGAACCGAGAGCATGGCCAGAGCACAGTCAAGTTCTGGAATCACAGTGGACCAAGTCATACTTCCAATACGTGCACACTCTGATCTGAGCAGAGACCACTGTAGTGACTCATCTGCAGGGCAGGTTTTTGAGGCAATGCTCCGAAGATCAGGACCACACATTTTTCTCAGCCTGTTGATGGGTGAACCACAAGATGTTCACGAATCTGGAGAGTTCTCCATATAGTTCAGTGCTTCTCCCGGACCTCTTGGAACCTCAGTACTATGTGGAAGTATTGCAAGTTCTTTTACGTGATTTTTTGAATGCTTCCTTCTTCAAACTTTGCTGGAATGAGTTTAGAGCTACGTGGAAAGAATGATTAATTGCAGTTTAATGAATCAAAGGAAAGGCTGATGCCTGGTTCCACCTCTGGAGACGCACCTGTATCAGTCTTATTCATTTGAAGTGGTTTATCCTGTAGTTTTACAGCCAATGAACTAGAATAACCAAAATGGTCTGAAGTGTCTTATTTTGATATTTGCAGCATTTTCACCCCAATATTTTATACAAACCTTTCTGTTTTTCATGAATATATGCTGTTTAGTCCTTGGCTAAAACATTTAACAATGTGAGAGTGAAGTATTTTGCTGCTACAGACTTAGACCTTCTGAAGAGCCTAATCAAAACCAGATTTTTTTCCTTTAATTGGAAAAGAAATGAGTGTTTTGCACTTTACACTAGCTAGTTAGTGCTATCATAAGCAACCCCCTATTAATCACGTACCATTTTTTGCAGCTGTGTACAGTAACTGACCTGCCTAGATACACTATAACTGAAGCAATTAAGGATCTTTTGTATTTTTTATGTAATTACCACTTCTGAGCTAGGTTGCTAAATACTTGGGACATTTGGGGTTATAATTTCAAGGTCATTATATTTTTGTTCATCTCATTTCCTAGGAAACCTATTTGCAGACTTGCCTAAAGCATCCCAGATACTGTACACTAAAGTATAGCAAATTAATTCAATCCTACCTCCTTCCACTCAGTAGGTGCATGTCCATTTTTCCAGTGTCTAATACACAGTATATTTTTAAATTGTAAACTATTGCATGTTTTAATGATGCAAACAATGGAGAGACCAAATAAGCTAAAAGAGCTAACACATTTATCTCTACATTCTGCCATCTGTTTGAAACTGCTGATGTAATTCCAGTTTTAAATTACATTAGATTTTGCCTTCTGGACCCCTTTCCCTATTTACTTTTTTTTTTATTTAAGTCTTTAGAGAAAGCAGTGCCTTCAGGTTGTTGACTACTTAATAAGAAACTGTGTCTTAGACTGTTTTCAATCTAGACTTAAATTTAGGTTTCCTGGACACAGAGGTATAGTGAAATATCACCTTTATTTCCAAAAGATGAAATTATTCTCTGTGTACAATTTGATGAGATCTGTTTTCAGCAATAATGCTAGCAACCAGCAGATTTGTTTATACTGAAGAAACAGCAGAAATTAAGGTTTGTGTTCTTGCATATTCAATTGTCTAATGATGGAATTTCCAGTTTTATCTCTGTGTTTATTCTTCAGAATTGGTTTAATTTCTTTTATGTAACCTCTTCCTTTTATTTTATTGGCTTAATTAACAAACTTGTATTTCTTTTTCTTAGCACTTCCTTTGCCTTTTCAGTCCAGAGTAGCAATTCTCCATTCTCTTTTCTTCTGGCATATTGTGGCTCAAATCACTTATTTGTCTGGATCTGATACTAATGTTGATCTTTTAAGGATTTGCTTACGGGTATGTAGGTCAGGGTCTGTCTTCAGCATATCTATCAAACACATAGCCTGATTTTTGCTCAGTTATTTTAATGTCTTGAAAACTCAGATTTTAAAACATTTGCATCACAGAAATTAAATGAATCTGGTTTACATTTAATTTAAAAAATGTTTTAATATTTACTTCGTTTACATTCATTACATACCCACAGAATTATCTGGATATATGGACTTTGGAGAAAAGATGGAATCCTATGCTAAAATGTTTTCAGACTCCTTATCTGAATTGAGTTTAAAAAGATATATCACATAATTAAAAATAAAAAAAAATGCATTTCAAGCTACATTTTATTCATCATGGCAAAGAAATTTTTCATAAGCATATTTTCAAAAGTCATGATAACATTTTAAAAAATTGTATAGATTTTAAGATGATCGGAACAACTTACCCAATTAGAATTTCCAAACCATACCAGGCAAAAGTCTGAAGAAAATAGTGAAATAGATTGGTTTGATTTTGATCATTTTCTAGAAAGTTCAGATTGTTAAAAAAAATTACTTTCATTGTAATATTTGCCTACATTTAACTTAGAAAATTCTTTAAAATTTAAATGAAACCCCACAAAATTAGGCCTTTTTTTCTGTTTGCTTTGGAAGGGAAACAGACATTGGGTTCACTTTGAATTTAAACAGAAGATTTTATCTTTCACTATCTGACTTAAAATATAGAAAAATTGTTATTAATAAAATTTAGAAATTTTAATTAATATGAAATGCTAGTCCTCTTACAGAATGGTACGTAGGAGCTATGACTGTTATCCTATATGTAACTCAAATTTTCTCATTGAACCAGCTTCTAGAATGGTAGCAATTTTAGTGTATCAGTCCCTGATCCATGCAAGTTTCTGGGGAGGAACCTTGACCGAAGTTTCAAAATTCCTGAATCACAGCTACCTATAAAAATATACACAGTCAGTCACTATGACGTTAACTATCATCATGCTCAGTGGAAACAGAAGTCTGGTGATTGAATTGTGACAAACTTAGCACAAGTTTTCTGTGTTTCCTCTCCAGACACTGAAGCCAATGGTTAAACTAAAGTGGTGGCCAGCTGTTGGGAATGTGGATGACTCTGTTGATCCTTTGTCTAGGCTGGCCATCACCAGTGGTCAAAATCTGAAGCAGGGAGGTGTAATATTCCCTCTCACTCTGGCATTGCTGACCTGGGCTGGATGGATATGGAAGAAGTCAGCAGGTTCCCACGAGTTGCTGAGGACTAAGTCAAGCATTAAAGTGTTCAATTCTGGATTTTCAGAGGTTGGTATAAAACCATGTAAACCATCTATTCATATTTCCATGTAAAACCGTGTTCAATGATGATTCATCTTGCTATGAAAAATAAGTGCATAAAAGTTAAACCAGCGATGTCTAGGTATGATAAAACATATATGTATTTTAAATAGGTCTGAAGATGATGGATGTCACAAAATATCACAGATTCATAGAATCATAGAATGGCTTAGCTTGGAAGAGACCTTAAAGATTGTCTAGTTCGAAATCAGAAGCCCTGGGCAGGGATGCTCAGGGCCCTGTCCAACCTAGCCTTGAACACTTCCAGGGCTGGGGCATCTGCAATTTCTTTGGACAAGCTGCTCCAGTGCCTCACCACCCTATGAGCAAAGAATTTCTTCCTAACAACTAGCTGAAATATCTCCTCTCTTAGTTTAAAAACTGTTCTCCTTGTCCTGTTACTATCTGCTTACATAAAAGTCACTCTCCCTCATTTTCTAAGAGCCCTTTAAGTACTGTCAGGCCACAGTGAGGTCTCCCTGGAGCCTTCTCCAGGCTGAACAACCCCAATTCTCATCATGCCTTCGCAGGACAGGAGCTCCATCCCTGTGATCCTCTTTGTCCCCCTCCTCTGGACCTGCTCCAACTGGTCCACATCTTTCCTGGGATGAGGACCCCAGAGCTGGGTGCAGGACTCCAGATGGGGTCTCACAAGGGCAGAGTAGAGGGTCAGAACCACCTCCCTCGACCTGCTGGCCAAATATGGTCAGTTAAAACTCGTTATGGGGCTTATATCAGATTTTCATAGATACAGAGAGTGACACACATCAGAAGAGGGAGTGTTGATTTTCTGCTTACAAAAATACTGCTAACTTATGGAGTCTGAGCAGTGTTTCCCAAACAAAGAATTGACTCCACCCCAGCCTACAAAGAAAAAATAATTGAAGTCACATTATTTCTTCAAATACTCAAGATTCCAAATGTTTGGTAACCAGCTGCCTGTTGTGGTAATACCACTACTTCTGCACAGAATTTGTATTCTAGACCTACATGAAATTAGTATACGAAATGAACTGAGTGAGTGATTTGTTGGAAGAAGTTTTTGTTGTGAAAATTTAATGAATATTTCATGGTTCAAATTCAAAGCAACTATAAAATATCAAGTTTTGCTCTGATGCATAAAAACAGTTCATCATAACTGTTAAATACAAACCATATTCACTCCTGGTATGAACCATAAATATGACAAGAGGTCCCAGTAATAATAGTTATGGTTAAGAAGGAGTCTGTAGTGAAGACAGTAAAATTCCCCCCAAATGTTTTAAATAATGTTGTTTTTCCTGATGATGGATTGCATTTCATCGTCATCAAGCTTTACAAATCTGTCAGGGTCACCAAAACTCAAATTTTTTCACTGCATCCCTAAAACAATGTAATTTTCAAGCATATAAAAAAATTATTTAAAAAGTCAAAGAATATGTCTTGCCAAGTCCTGTGCCAGTTTATTTGCAAGAATCTCTGAACATTTTACCCCGTGTGCACATCAGGCCTTTCAACACAGTTTCTGGTCTTACAGAGACACTTTCAAAATGACACATCCAATGGAAGTCAAAAGAACTGTTAGTAAATTGAAATGTAACACTAATACCATGGACTGTATTTCCCTTGGAGTAAAATATATGTTGTTGTTCTTGAGATCTACGCTGTTGAAAATATCTGATAGTTCTTTAGCACAGTAGTGCATGAGTCCATATGATAGCACGACTGATTTTTAAACTGAATGAATAAATTTTATTTGAATGATTAATTTATTTAGTGATGCTGAGATCTTACACTTTCCTGCAGTTCTTTTCTTGCTATTGATTTATAGAACTGCGTTTCTTGAATGGAGGCATCTGCAGCAGCTCTTGGTGCTTTTTTCAGATCTTCAAAGACACATACATTTGAAGAGAAATGCAGTCCAGGTGAATTGCCCCATAATCAATCCCACCAACTAAATCTGTGCATAAATTAAATCGAACTGCATAAATAAAGCTCTGTTCCTGATCCACTGTGATGCTGGGTCCCATGCCATCTGCTCGAGAAGGTCTGCAAGCTGGATGGATGGTGGCCTGCTGTAGGCTCTGTAGAACAGTGTTACAGTCTGTGTTGTTCTACAGAAAAGTCTGACTGTGGCATCCTCTCTTGTAAGGATTGAGCTGCCTGATTTGAACGTACAGACAGTGTAAAATTTTGGACAAAGAGCAGAAACACTGTGGGTGCTGTAGTGGTTCAGAGATATAATGGAAGCAAGGCTTATAGGGAGGACTAGTCTTTCATACACCCAGGATTCCAGTCTAAAACTCCAATCAGAAAACTTCAAAAAAATCAGCAGACTATGAAGCATGAACATGAAACATTGTTCATATTACTGAATAAATATACTAATTTTCAAAATGCATATGCCTGAATGTACTTACTTTACAGGCTTTCAAAAACTCTCTGCATATAGAGCTTGATTCCAGCCTTAATACAATTTGCAATGAGCTAGCTTAATGAGCTTCTGGTTTTGAACAACTTGACTCTATTTATGAAAGATTAGACCTACCGAGAATCACATTATTCTTTTTTCATAAAGTATTTGAATCTAGCTACTGTAAGGTTGCAGAATACTGTAGAACAGTCAGATTCAGAGATTATTTAATCAGTAACAAAATGACATTGTAGGCAGCATAGCAGTACTTTCTAAATCCCTCGATGCAGGGTCGGCTTATTTCATTAGAATCCGTGCTGGCCGTTCTCCAAAGATGCAGAACTAATGTTATCCGCAATTATCGGATTTTGTTAAGCACAGAGTATTCGACAGTTATAGTGTTAATGAATGAAGACTAGCTAAGCAAGCCTCTAATACATTGCTCATTGTTTAAAAAAAAAAAATTAGAGCCCAGCCCTATCATACTCAGTTATAATATGACTCAAATCAGCAGAATAAATAGCTCTGCACCTTTTCTCCCTGTGAGGCAAACGTAATGCATTGCTCGCTATTTTGCAAATGAGGGGCTTTTTAGTGAGAAATCCTTTACTGAGAAATAAGTAAGATGTAAACAGTTTTCTAACAAGCAAGGGTATGATATCTACCTATCATGGCCGTATTCCTGCCTGTTGCAAAAATAATCTATTGATAGGAAAAAGAGAACATAATCTAGTCTGTCGCTAGAAATATCAGTGCCTTTTAATTAGCCCTCAGCAATCGTAAGTTATCATGGTGTGTATTGCACTGTCCTGATAAAGCTGTGAGGGGAAAAGACTGCAGCTAATAACTAGCTTTGAGTTCAGAATTACAGCACGTTCCGTGAAGCTTCTGGATGTTGACACTTTCCAAGAGTGATGGAGATGTGGGTCCCCTGGCAGAGAAAAAGGTGAGCTTGTGTGTAACTGGATCATGGCAAAGGACTTAAAGTTTGCATTTGTAATTGCATAATATTTGTAATTGCATAATATTTGTAATTGTATTTTTTGTAAATGTACGCATTATATATTATAAAATTTAAAATAAAAATATTAGTAATTCAAATACTTTTCTTAAGAAAAAGAGCTGAAAACTTTCTATTTCAGAGCATATAGAGCTACTAAAAGAATTTAAAATTGTTTTGGGAAACAAAAGCTCCACATGGCATTTATTTTTTTTACAACGTGTCTCTTAACCAGACAATACTACTATTGATCAATCAAATTTAAAATATTTTTATGTTTCAAATTACATCACCATCATTAATTCTGATAGTGACAGCTAAGTTTGGCTTTCTAATGAAGCAGTCTGGTGATAAAACACAGTGGAAAAACAATGTATGTATCCTGAATATGTCCTTTTCCTGTATCTGCAGTCCATCAGTCCCAATTACTCTGCTCTTTTTCCACTGTCTGATTAACAGGAGCCGCAGAGAATGGTATCAAAAGTGAACAGTTTGGTTACTTTTCCCCTGCAGTGTCTTGGTCTCCATCCTGCTGTTATCTGCTAACTGAGAACATTTTAGGCTGAAATGAAAATGGTTGTAGAAACCTACAAGGCAGGACACAGGTATGGCCATTATGAGCTGCTGCTGGTTCTCATGGATGAGAAAAAAAGTCCCATTGTCTCACATTTCCATTGGCAGCAGACTTTGGACAGCTGAAGTTGTCCTGCATAGGCACCAAAACGCCTGTCACAGAGATACATGTTGGAAGGGCCATCGGTGCCCCTTGAGGGTCCCCAGCATACCCCTGCCTGGGCCCTGGCACCTCAGAACCTGCCTGGGGCCTTCAGCCCCTGCCCGAGCTCCCACGCCACAGCGCCCAGGCAGGGTGTCGTGGTTTAGGAATGGCACTCTCCAATTTAGTGCTCCCACAGAAGCTCTCCAAACCATGTGTTGCTTTTTTGCTCCCCCTCCCTCTCCCCTCTGCAGCGGGCTGGAGAGGGGAATTAGAGGGACAAAAGGTGAAGATCAGATGGAAACAGGTTAGTTGAGATCAGAACAGTTTACTGGAAACAGCAAAGAGAAAAGAAAATGAACAGTCACAGTATTAATAACAAAAGTGCACAGAAGAAAGAGAGTGATTCACATGCCAGATGCTCACTGCAGAGCCTGACCTGACCACAGCCACGCTGCCCTGACCACTCCCTCCATCCTGGAACCAGTGGCACCCAAACGTTCCTTCTGGCTCGGAACCAGCACTACCCAACTGCTCCCCCCACCTCGGAACCAGCACCACCCCAGCACTCCGTCTGCCACGCTTACTCGACCAGAAGAGACTCCCTCCTCCCCACCTCCGGTAATGAGGTGGTGCAGAATAACCTCCAGGTCCCAGCCGTGCCCCTTCCTGGCTGCTGCAAAAAGGAACTCTGTCCTGGCCAGAACCAGGACACAGGGTGAGCAGGGCTGGTCTGGGGCTGCTACTGGCACCCAGGTTACTGAGGAACCCTGAAGGCAGGGGGCATATGCAGGGCAGCACACCAGGGGCCGGTCTGGCAGGGAAGGCCCTTCTTTCTTCGAAAAGAAACACAAAAAGCAACCAGAGCAAGGCTGCGCCACGAGGGAGGGCGAGACAAATCGCAAGGGTGATGGCAGCCACCCTTAACGAGCGCTGTGCAGTCCCACAGCACCTGGCCTGGCTCAGCAGAGTGCTGATAACAGGTTCATGGACAGGCACGGTTACAGCAAAACCTGAGCAAAATCAGGAGACACAACCAGAAACAAAACTGCAGCGTGGGCCAGGGTCTATCCAGGAGTCAGCTGTGCCTATGGAAGGAATGAAGAACAGAGCTTGAGTTTAGATGGAGTTCTTTAGCTCATGGGCCGAGGATGCAGGCGGAAGTTTCAGGCTAGACAGCTCCACTGAGGCCTATTGGTACACTCAGACTTCTGACAGATAAGCTGTTCTAAATATTAGAAAAAATTCTATAATTTGTTATGAAACATTACTGTTTGGTAATGATTATAATACTATATTTATCTTTACTTTAATAAATTTAAATACTGAAATTTCAAGAAGTAACAAAACCAGTTGTTTTGAGGAATTTTTTTTCTAGATTGTTTTAAATGGTGCTTATAAAGCTGAATAATTTCCCTAACTGGACACTAAACAAAGTGTGAATTTTAGTATGATGGGACTTTTTCTAAAATCATATATTCAAGGTGGAAAGCATATATTCAATGCAAGAACGGTTCAAGCTTCTTGTGTTTCAAGCAAGAGGGATGAAGTCTGTGTTGGAAATTCACACAAGGCCACCACAATTCTTTGTGAGCAAAGGCATTTTTTGACAATTAACAGCAAAGGCCACAACCAACTGATGGTCTTGTGGGAATGGCAACTAGGAATTCAGTCTCGTCCCAGAATAATACTTTGCCTTCCTTACTCTTTCTCTCCCTTGTGCTTCTCCACTGAAGGAAAATAAGGAAATTGATAGAGTTGGGCTATCATTTCAGGTCACTGATGGAAATAATAGAAGATACAAAACAGTTTAACAGAAAGCCTCCACATTTATAAGAATAACTGGACAATCTCTTTCATTTTCATAGCAAGGTAAACTTTCCCCGTACCTAGAAAGAATAATCAGCCAAATATTGTCTGACACACTTTGAGAGGCCCCAAATGGATGGACTGCCCCAAGTAGGATGAATAGGATGTAACGAGTAGGAACACTGTATAGGGAATTTAAAATTAAGGAGTTTTTGGAGAATTTCACAGAAGTTGGTACAGTGTTGGAGAAGAGTCTGGTAGCTCAGTGATCACAGGCCAGCCCTGGAATTCAAAAATGCTTCTGCTGGGTTTTTTGCATTTTACCCATGCAGATTGCCCTCACTCCGACTGTAGCTTTGGAGAGCTGGCCCTGAAGACAATGGCCACAAAAGGAACTTCAGACTATCCCTAACCAAACATGACATGCACATTTTCTGTGGGATGAGAGTCACCTTCTATAAATATAAAGGCAAATGAGAACTCTGGATGTTGTGTTGTGGCATTAAGGGAGTATAAAGTAGTTGCCTTTTCTCCCACTGACAAGCTCTTAAAAACACAGATGTCTGTCTTGCAATAGTACTTTAGATAGTACAATGATTCAGCTACAGTTAGAAGGCCCAAACATAAAGGAGGCATCTTTAATTTCTTCAAAACTAAGAATTGGGAAGAACAAAACTTCTTTAAAGAGAAGCCCCCCAGTGAAACGTTAATATCCATTTTCAACAGTTGTCTGATTTAGTGTTCTTGCTGTTCTTTCACACTTTGGAATTTGACATCTAAGTCTCTGATGTGGTGAAAGTTTGCTCTTTTTTCCACGTGATACTGTTTACAGAATAGAGAATTTAGAACTCACCTGTAGTTTGTTACACAGCCTGAACCATCAAAATTTCCTTTAGCCAAAGAGTGTACACTGGCCTTTCAATTTTTTTAATAGTTTAATACTTCACCACTGACTATTTTTGTATATAAAGATATAAAAATAACCATCATAAAATAAAATACCAGTTTAAGCTGGGAAACTCTTATTGACCTTTCTAGCCAGTAATGCTCAGGCAGTTCTTCTTGGGAACTGACATAAAGCAGCAGAACCTGAAAAAGAGTCTGTCATTCACTGGAAGGGGCCAGATGGAATGGGTCCTGTGGAAAGATGGATATATGCCATCTGCTGGGACCCCACTGCTAGAACATTCTCAGGTAAAGCTTGATGGTCATAGAATCTGCCTGAAACTGCGACTTATTAAATCAAAGGTAATTTTTAGGAAATTGTAGCAATAAATATCAACCAGCAAAGATAGTCTGAGCAGGTCCTTTGTCCTCATAGACAGCTTGTGGTTCAAGGATTGAGGCCTGGAAACCACTGCATTTCTCTGAAGGCTCAAGACCTCTTTTGTTACTCAGCTTCTCTCATTTTTAACCAGATTAGTATTAGAAATACCATATTCTTCCTTTCTGAAAAGTTGAGACAGGTTTTCCTAATTCCACACACATATTACAGTTGTGTTTTTTCAGCCATGAGATATATGATTGAAATTGTTGGATAATCGAAATATTTCAATGAATATGTGATTCAGATTGGTGTTCATGTTGTTTTATTTTTACTAGCCAATTCACTGGATTAAATGGAAATGCATCATAGGAATTCAATAAAGTAATTTTACCTGAAAACTTTACTTCATGATGTATGTTAAATCAGGTATCACAGGGAAACATAAAATTCCATCCATGCATCCAGAGCAGCTCAAATTTTTACTATCAAAAATCAGTATACGTGCTAGAAGTTGTTTCCAGAAATGATCTGTCAGAAGTCAGTGCCTTTGAAAAAATCTTAGCCCTTCTGAGGTACCTAAGGCACTGACTGTACTTATAAATTACATTATTTCACTACTTATGGAAACTGTTCTAAATTGTTTCTGCTATGAATGATTTGTTTATATTCTTTTCAAAGTTACTGATGCTTTAAAGAAGACTTATCTAAAGCACAGTTTTTGCTGGTTGAATTCAAAGCCCTTAAATACATTTTCTTGGATTTTCAGAAAGAGTTTTTATTCTGCATGGCAGTGGTGCAGTTGCAGGTTTTGATGAAGTTGTCATGAAACAGCATCATTTGTTTCGCTGATATCAGTCAGTTATTTCTACATTTCTGTTCCCTGCATATTTTGTGTTTCTCATCACAAGATCAGCCAACTTTGCTTTTAGGAGGTTTATTCTTTGTAAGTCTAGTAATACTTATCATTAATGATTCCACTGCTGTTTGAGGACTTGAAAAAGATTCTCTAGGAGACCTGTGTCCAGCTGCCTACATCTTCTTGGGAGCCTCTTTGCATAGGCGGAGTTAGAGGAAGTTCAGAAACCCACCAGGAAGGTCTCTTCACAAAACGCAGGCCCAAAAGCAATTCTTCTCAACAGAGGAAATACTTAACTTTAAAGGCTGTCTTATTCTTCTGCATCTGGCAGTGAATATTTTGGCTTGTACCAAAAGCATTAATCTCCTTTGCACAACATGGATCATCAACTGAGAACGGAATTTACGGTAGCCTCTGGAGAAAGTTTTCTGTCAGTGACAAAAGGCAAAGCAGCTGGACAGACAGACTGTGCTAAGACCGTTTGCTAAGTTCTGACTTAGCACTGTCTCCATGACAGCCTCAGTTGGAGCAAATGTTCGGGTCACACTACTCAAACAACAGTGAGCAAAGGCAGAAGGTAGCAACACAATAAAAGCACCAAAACTATAACTCTGCATTTGATTTCCTGTAAAAACTTGTACAAACTCAATTATGAATTCTGTATTCAATAAAGCTGGGACAGCTGTTCCATCTGCAAACTAATTGGATCGAATAGGAAGAAGGAGATTTTGCCATAGTGAAAATTAGACTTACATTTTAGAGGCTGAAAAATCTAAGTGCCTCAAAATACTGTATTTATCTCAGCTTCACAATACAATTAATCAAACTGCTGACTTCCACGCATGCTTATGCCACCAAAGGCACAGGATTTCCACATTAATGAGGAAACTGGACTTTCACAGAAGTATATAAAAATGAGTTTACTCAGGATACACAGCCTGCTGAGTCAGTGATGCCTGACATGAGGTATAACATTGTTTACAATAGTGAGACAAATATGTGAAACTTTGTGTTGGATGGGTGAATGATCAATGAGAAAGAATGACTGAGAGTCCACATTAAAATTTTAAATTACTCCAGTTTAGAAAAAAGTTCAGGGAACGTTCTGTCAAAGAGAAAATCAGAATGAGCACCCATTACGTGGTAGATAAACCATCTCAGAGTAGGCATTTTACTTATTATAACCCATCTAGAATTACATTGATCCCATTAAAGTATTTCAGATAGTGCCTGCTGCTTCATACAATGTACTGGTATTTCATTTTAGAGCAGCAGCTATATCCACTGGGTTTGCAGGCAAGCTTATTTTCCAGCTGCTTGTGGAAAATATTTCTGCTGAGCCCCCTGGTGTTTTTCCAGGCATCTTATAGCTGAGGCTAAACCAAATACATACTATCTACTACTTTAACTTGTGTTTAGCTGAGCCATTAAACATACTATTACACTGTACTCTTGCAAACTTCATAGACTGAAGGATTTAAGATTAAACGATAGGTCTAGAAGCCTGAGAAAATTCTTGTAGACACATTGAAAACACTTCTTTTCAACAGTCAACTAAGTATCAAGGCTACTTAATGATCAAATCAAGATCTGCAGACACCACAGCCTGCACACTCTTTCTTAGAAGATTTTAATCTTTGTCCTTGTCCTTCAGTGGAGTTTCTTTCCAGAGCATCTTGTCTTAATAAATGCCTTTGAAGAAGGCTTCAGCACAAGTGAAAGAGTACTTGTGCAGCAATCTTGAGTTCTTATCTGCTGTATAGTGATCAGGTGAAGGAATAATTTATTTCAATCAGCAACACCTGTTTTTATAATTGCTCAAGTGATTATAATCCAATAATAAAAAGCCAATTTAACTATCTTTACTCAGATATTAACCTCTGATATACAGCATAAGAATGAAATTGCCATTGGTTAAATTCCCTTAAGAAAACAATTGCTATCATACATTTATCCTATTTTGGTCTGGTTTGTTTCATATTTCCCTTGTTTTTTAAATTTTCTTTTAAAAATAAAACATGTTCACACATTCTCAATTGGAAGACCCCCATTGCTATCCATTTTCTACCATTGTCAAATACGCCCCATCTCTCAAAAGGTTCAATTATTTTCATTTCTCTTCATAGTTATCTTCTTATGATTTGCCATTTTCAGAACGGTATTACATTTTTGACACATAATTCAACTTGTGATTTCCTATAATACCTAGATCCATTTCTGCAAAAACCCCTGCTTAGCCAGGTATTCTCCCTCCATTTTTATGCACTTTGTCTTCCTAATCAATATAAATATCTGTGGTTGTTCTGAGTGAACTGCAGCCAGTCTTTTTCTCTAGGCATTCCTCCATTTTGTCAAGATTGTTTGTCTGCCAAGCCTGCATTTCTCCATTTTTGCAGTCATTCCCAGCTTTGTGTTGAGGGTTTTTTAAGTCTGCAGGCTCTCCAGTTCATCTTCCATATCTCTAATAAAAATATTGAATACTAAGTGGTCCAAGAGATATTTACTGCAGATCTGTTCTTAGCACAACTCATCATTCTACCCACTAAATTAATATTAATTACTTAACCACTAAGATACCACATTTCATTCTTTTTCTTTTTTAATGAGATTTTTATTCTGAAAACAGAAGCAAAGGTAAGTCTGTGATTTCTACCATGCCACCACCACCTTCTCCCTTCAGAAATTAAGTGAGGAATTTGTATTTTTCAGTTTCTGGCATCTCCCTCTCTTCTGTGGGTTCTTGAAAATAGTAGCAAATCTTTTTGTGACGGATATCCGAAGCCCAGAGTAGTCCACAGTGGATGTTTTTGGCATAGCTGATCTGAAAACTACCAAATATATTCTGTCAAACCTGCTCTAGTAATCTGTTTTAGTCTTTGTCTCTGATCTGTTAGCCATTGGCTTGCAGCTATGAAGAGTACAGAAAAAAAAAAAGACAAGAAATTAAACATGCTGCTGTTCTCAGTCTCATTTACCCATTTCATTAATTATTCTCCAGCAAGCAGACTGAAACTTTTCTGATCATCTGTTTTACACTGATACAGTTACAGAAAATATAACAAGATATTACTCATATCTCATGTAAGCATTTCTAATTTTAATTGTATGTACTTAAACTATTTTTATGTTTGTTCTTACTAACCTGAGCTCGTTTCTACCTTCTGTATGCTTTTTTTTTGCTACACAGAATATGAATCTCTTCAACTTTTGTTCTCAACATGATGGAGTATAAAGTCACTCAGCTTGGCCACCCAGTACTGAAAGGCAGTGGCAGCATTTCTTTCTTCCTTTTGTTTCGTGATGAGAGACGCCGTCATGCCAATAAAGCATCCAACCAGCAAGCGGGATTAGTGTTTTATGATCCCACTGAAAAATTAACGTGTAACTGATGCTTTTCTTTGGCACCAAAGAGGAGAGGGAGGAACCCAGCCCGCCCGGGGACATCTATATCTCCATGGTGCCACCTTCTGACAGGCTGCCGGTGGACTCGGGACAGCTGGCTCCAGGGCTGCAGCATCCCTGCAAGGAGAGGAGATGGGCCCCCTGAGAGCTCATCTGCCTGAGACTGGAGAGATGTGGGGGTGAGGGTCACAAAGGGAGCCCTTAGGAGCACGATGTGGCCTGTGTCCTGTGTCCTGTGCCGCACGCAGAACAAGCTGGGGGGCCTTCCACCCTACTGGGAGCTAAGACTCAAGCACTGTGCAAGCACTGGTTGTCAGGGTTATGTCGTGTTTGAATTACCGTAAATGAAAGAACTACCTTGAAAGTGAATATTTTAAAATATTTTAATATTTATTTCACAAGAAAAAAAAAACCCACCTCTGTTCATATCAGTTCCAGGTTAATTTACAATACGGTGACAGCAGGACTAATAGACTAAAATATGACTAATAGTCATATTTTCCATGGATGGAGAAATGGTGGAGTTGATATTGAAGACTTTCCCAGTGACTTACTATAGCTCCCGAGCACCTTATACAGAGATGAGAGCAAACACACGTCACTCTTTCATCAGCATGAAATGTATGTCTTGCACTCTTGACTTAATTTCTTTGTCCCTTTTCTCTTTTTATTTCCATCTATTTAACCTTATGTATAAGTCCACGGGAGATTGT
This sequence comes from Cnemophilus loriae, assembly GCA_013397755.1. NCBI lineage: Eukaryota > Metazoa > Chordata > Aves > Passeriformes > Corvidae > Cnemophilus > Cnemophilus loriae. The sequence goes on from VZTF01008251.1 coordinate 1,743,461, forward strand.
AGACCTGGGATGAATATTACACGCTGACTCAAATTCTTCCTTGGTGCTTGAGTCCTGTGAAGGGAAATACCACAAAGACCTACTGATACAGGTATTGGAAGCTAGGAGAACCTATTCATTTTTCTTACACACTGGAGTGCTCCCCTATGTACCTGGCCAAAGGGGGCTCAGAAATAGGGCCCTGTCCATTAATGGGCTCTCTTGCTTATTGTCGACTCAAAACTTAAAGGCAGCTATGCTGAAGATGCATAAGGAAAATATAACCCATCTCAGTCTAGCTTGACCTCTAACACTCCTCGAAACATTAGAGGTACTGGAGTAACTTTAGGAAAAAGCATTAGAATATTATACCTCTGACACTTCTAAATGTTTTGCTGAGAAGCTTAAAAATAATTGAAAATATAAAAAATTATCAGATATGTCTATAAGACAGGGTGGGGAAAAGAATCTGACAGAAGAGTTACTCTTCTGAGAAACTGTTCCTCTTCATAGTAGGGCTCTCTGAACTCTTCTGAAATGAATTAAAGAAAATTTGAATTACAAAGCTGATTGAATTAAAGAAAAATTCCTCACATTGTATGCTTTAAAAGCTAATTTTCCTCTGACCTTTCTCTTCTAAGGGTTAGTTACAAATGGCTCGCTATGAGAAGTTGACACCTGATACTCTAGATGTCAATTGTTTTGTTTTGTTCTGACGTTTCAAATAATTGTGTATTGTTGCCCATTCTAAGGGTATAATGCTTACAAGGCAGAAGGCTTGAGGAAACTAGGGGGCTTGGGCTCTCTGTCCAACAAAATAGTGCTGCAGGGAGAGTAGCCTAGCAGTAAGAAGCTGTCGTGGGTTGACAGGTTTCTAGGTGAATTTCACCCTGCCAGGTCCTGTGCAGTGGCAGGGTGTCGTGGGCCAATGACATTTAAGGTACGCCCTCTGCGAGATACAGTATTTAAGGAGCTGGACACTGGGAACTTCCTCTTTGGCTTCCGGCGTTCCAACAGGTAACAGGGGACCAGGGCCGGGGTTTCTGCCAGGCTAGGCCTTAGGGCCTGCCTGGCTGGCCCTCTCCCCTCTCTGGCTCCCC